>QVRM01002680.1:0-71887 GCA_003439945.1 Dermanyssus gallinae
ACCCGGCAGGTGTTCAACGTCCTGTACTCATCGTGAAAGACGGTGTTTAAGCATAGCAAATGGACATATCCATGTACTATGTGTGCAACTGGTGTACACGTGGCGACTGTCAGATGCAGGACCAGACCAAACGAGCAGGCAATAAAAAACGCCCAAACCTCCAATCTCCCGTCTGGTCTGTTTGACTTTGGCTTTCCGCTTAAGAATAAATCCATGGTAGAATACTAAACACGACAACTCTAGGCTAATCTTAAGCTCAAAAACCTCACTATTGAAAAAAAACTGTCAGTCGTCAGTCGCCATCACTTACCTTTCGTAATTAAAGAAAAGGGCATTCCCAATTTGTATGCGTGTCTGCAAAGCTAAGAAACTATGTGTATATACATGAAGGTGTGCGCGAGTGTGTGCTAGTGCATGCATGACATGTCCATAGACGCTTCGCATTCGATTAGGATCTTAAATTATGGTGTGTGATCCGAGCGAGCTGGAAAGTCATACAGTGGGAAAGGGAGCTTATCTGTCGTTTCGGTGTCTTGCTTAAACTGCCGGTGCTCAGCGTAGTGTTCCTATTTTCTATTCATTTTTTAAAATCTCGCTTCCAACTTTATTCCGGAGATGTGCCTCATTAGTTAGCAGGAGAAATTCCGCTGTCCCTGATGCTCAAAGTCGGACTTTGGATCAATCAGCCAGGTTTGACTGACGTGCGCAACAAGTTGGCAATCTTTAACCTTTCGTTTAAGTATACACGAAATGTAAAAATTAATGAGAGCATCCCAAAACATATACGAATAGTGCAAGTATGAGAGAAGTCACAAAAAAGCGTATATTTATATAATACGTACAGGCAAAGAAACTAGCGCGCCATGGGTATGTGCGCTCTAAGTTCTCTGCTCACTTCAAAATTGTGTGTTCAAAAAACTTCTACATCGATTAGGATCGTGGCGTTTCCGTCAGAAACAAAAATGTCAATCGTCGACATTGGAATGTAAGCATGCCTAGTTCACTAACTAACTAGGGTGTTAGCTCTGTTGTTAATAGTGTTAGCGAATGCTTTTCATTTTTTTCTGAACAATATTTGACCAACTTCACGTTAAAATCTCCCTGCTAGACTCCCTGAGGCCTTTTTTGGCTCCGCTTCGACTCCAATACGTTCCGTCATAGACAGCCACAATTTTACCGCCCATTGAAGCTACCGCTACAAGGTTAAACAACTTTGAGCCCAGCTTTCCGTCAAAACTCACTCATCGGAGTGGGTATTTCAATTTTGACGAAGCGGGTATTCTTACTCTTGAATGCTTCATCTCTTCCTAGACCTTTTTTGAGACGTCGTTACTTTGCATGTCCCTTCGCTGTTTCAAAGTATGTGCCACATATCCTCCGATAGTTTTGCGTTCTTCTGCGGAAGCCCGACGCTTGTTTTTGGCGCACGTCTGTCCCGGTGTAAGGCCCAGTCACTCTGTCTAGTCAAGGCGTCTTAAATCTTCGGGCAGTGGCGCAGTCTTGTCTAGGCTCATTTATTATTCTCATGCTGTTCCGCTGGGTATCATACTCCGTGGTGTCAATGTTGGCGCAGGGGAAACGAGACGTCATGTTTTCTTTGGCGTTGCCACGGGCGGGTATTTTTTTTAATTTAATTTTTAAATACAATTAAACTTGACCGGCAGGCAACGTTAAACGTGTACTGCGGAAGAACGCTTCTACTATTGGCTTCGTGGCTGACCTTTTCAGGAGCTTCATTTGATGGAATCTTTAGGGCCGGGATCCCAATGTCGATTTAGGCGAACACGAACAGGTGCAGCACCAGGGTGACAGTTGACGCAAGCCTGACGAAGGCGACCAGTAGACTTGCAGAATTTGCACAGTTGATTGGTCATTATGTGCACCTAAATGAATTAATTTGAAGAGGACGGTGCCTTCGGAAGGAGAGGGGTGCGTGCACCCCACAAAATGTCCCTTTTGTGATATACCTGAAAGTTGCGTGAGGCAATTCAAGGATAGGTTTATATATATTTATATATGTGTGTGTGTGTGTACCTTACTGGGATTGATCGGAAAAAAAACACGAATGTTGACCACCACGACGGTAGGTTTTATTATTTATCCGACTCCTCTGCCACATCGGTATCGCGTTGCCTCGCCGGCCTGTCTCATTACACCGCGATCATTCCTCGATTGCGACTCAACAATGTCAATCTCTCTTGTTCACTAACTGCAATGCCGTCAGTTCTCCTACGGTCGGTGCTCGTTGTGTGTGTGTGTGTGGTGTGGCCGTCGAGCAACATAGATCTCAATTCCTCGTTTCTGGCAATTTTCAATGTCCGGCAGGAAGCCTGCGATGCCGGTTAAGCGATGATAGTGATAAAGCTGTAGTGGAGCGCAGATTCTATATAGCTAGGCTATCTACTGTCTAGTATCGTACTGCCGATGTTGATCTCGAGATCAACATCGGCAAGACCAAGGCCATGAAGTTCCGTAAAGCTGGTCGACTTGCGGCCAGCGATGAGCTACGGTTGTACTCCACACCACTGGAGTATGTCAACAACTTTCCGTATCTTGGCCTCTCTCTCCCGACCTCCGGTACGTCGCTTACGGAGCACATCGCCGAGAGGGTCAGAAAAGCCCTCGTAGCAGGCGTCGGAATTGAGAAACCCACGCTTCTCTCCCTTAACACGGCGCTAAAACTTTTCAACCTTAAGATCGCGCCCACGGCATCCTACGGCATACAGCTTATCTGGGAGAACTTGAGCGTGGCCCAGCTCGCGAGGCTTGATCGAGTGAAACCCACCTTTCTCAAGCGAGTGCTCGGCCTCCACACGTCATGCCGCAATCGACTGGTCTATTTACTCGCCGGTACCCCGCTCTTCATAGAGGACCTGCAACGCCAGTTCCGGTTGCCGGAAACACAGGCCTACAGGGACTTTATCTGTCAGTGGGAGGTGAGATTGTCAGACGTGGACCCCGACTTCTTTAGTACGGGTGCAATGACAAACAATGCGTGGAAGGGACTGCATCGCACCAACCGAAGTGTGGTAGTACGCTATGCAGTGCATGGCTTCCACCATGTTCTCTGTAAAACTCAAGGGTACCATGAGCCGACAGAAGAATGTATCTGTAACAGGTGTGGGAGAGCTTGTGGGAGATATCATGCGGGGGAGTGCCCCAGAGTTGAATCACTGGCCAGGCTGGCTCAGTGACCGTGTTTTTATGTATAATATTTGACTATATACCTAACAAAGGTGATTAATAAATGAATGAATGAGTATCGTACTGCGCTGCAGTAACGACGTTCGTTGCAAAGGTGTCTCTAGTAGAACAACGCGACGTCTACGTTGATCCCAGTGTTCAGCAGTAGCAGTGTTGCAGCAGCATAGAGGATTGTAGGACCGAGCGAGCGTGGGCCTGTTGGGCGTATTCTCTTAGCTGTCTTCGCAAATGTTTGACGGCACTACACACTCACGCACCCACATATATTTATTCAGTATATACATAAATATATATCATCTGCCTTGTTATATCTGTCAAAATAGTTTACAGCAGCGTGCCTGGTATTATCGGCACGCGTTATCGTTAAATTTGCTCGCGATTTATGATTGACGACGCAAGCTATCACGCTCGTTGATCGGTCGGAGGTCGTCCTCCGGAACACATGAACACTGGACGTGAAGGACGCCACCCCTGAGCGGCTTCGTTGTGATCATCATCATCATTGTCGTCGTCGTTGTAGTTGTCGTCGTCGTTTGGTTCCTCCGAAGGGTGGATCGACCCAGCGATCATAATTCGGGCGAGTCCCCGCATAGCACCGACAAGGGTGGCACCGCTGATCGTTTCGTTGGGTGGGGCCACACACTTAGAACGCCATTGAGCGGACAGTTTCTCGTCTGTTCGAGTGTTCGAGCGTTGCTTGTCCTCGTCACCATCACTAACCAGCAGCAGCAGCAGCATGACCACCACTAACCAACAGCAGCAGCATGACCATCACTACCACCACCACCATCATGGTTGTCGTTGTCCTGGCCCTGGTCTTGGCTCCATTCCGCTCGATGGTCACGTGGCCTAGCCAGGAAAGAAATGGCGGCGGCGGCGGCGATGGCGGAATGACCGCCCGGCGAATTGACCGACCGGCTGACCGACCAGGGGCCAAGGGTCTGTAGACGGCGTGGACGCCCGGGAAGAGAGTCACGAGTGGCCAACGTCACGTGCCACCGCTTATCGGGGCGGCTGGCCGCAACGGCGGAATTTGATGGGCGTCTGGTTGGCTGGCTGCCTGGGTGAGCGATTGTCTGGATGGAGTCTGGAGTTGTAGTCTTGTTCCGCTCGCACGGTTGTGTCCTCCGGCTTCTTGGTGCGACCTACCTACTAAAGTTGCCGCTGCCACCAAGATGATCAAAACGACCCACCCGGCCCATTGGCGCACCCCCTCCACGGAGAGCGAGGGCACGTGTCCTGTCTGGCCTCGAATTTTTCTCTCGCTTCGTTCACGCTCGACCCTTCCGCCATAAACATGGCGGACACCGCCGGCGCCAAAAACGACGCTGATGTTGGGTTGGGTTGGGTTGGGGTGGGTTTTGCACAACGCCGCCTTGTCAATTAGACGGTAGAGCTCGAACGGTCGGTCTAGACAGTTTCATATTCAGTCTCAGAATCGTCGTCGCTGCCGTACATCTTTATTATGGTACCGGTAGCGTAATCATAATCATGTTCAAGAAAGGTCACGCCTAGAGGCAAACGGTCACCGACGTGTTCGCTGGGGTTTGATCGCAGGCTTCGTTGTCTGGCCCTTATCCGACAATTTCCGCAGAGACGCGTCGTGTCAATGTTTGTCACGCTAATGTTGGTTTCGAGCTTTCAACATTGATCATCGCTGCTGAGCGGATTGCGACTGACTGACTTGTACAGTTTTCCGGCTGATTGCTGAGAGGATTGAAATTGTTTACCCGCAAGGTCCATCAGGATCATTAGTAGAGCTAGGAAGGCGACGGCGTTTGGGTCGAGGAGAACCTACTCCGGGGTCCGCCTCACTATTGCAACACTTGCTTAAAAATTTATAATCGTACATGCGTCTAGTGCACACATGATTATCAATAACTGTCTGTAGTTTCACTGTTGCAGCTAACCTATTAGTTTTGTAGTGTCGTAACGTTGATGCATCTTGAGTGATGTCGTCTAAAATATGTGTCGCTCTGCATTGGACAAAATACAAAAAAAAAATTCTATGACTACAGTGTGGGCCATGAAGCCCACAGTTATCGCGTCGTTTCTCCTCTTAAGGTCAAGGAAGATACATGGATAAAAAGAAGATTTCTGCAGTCCACAATTAATCCGTGCACTTACAAAAGAATTGCACACACACTTAAAAAGATAGCCGCAGAAGAATCGGGACCACATTGAGGCTATAAGGGTCATTGGTAGATCTAATGGTCTATCCGGTCTAATGACCACAAATATTTTGCATCTTTGTTTATTTTGGCGAAGACGACAGCATATCCGGGCTGGGTGGTCGACATTGCAGTCAGCAGTGTGCCAAGTTAGTGCTCACCATTCCTTGAGCCCACATCATGACCTTGCTTCCTTGAATATAGAACGAGTGTGAGCCTATCAGAGCGTCCCCTGTCATCCTGAACAAGTCTCAAATGTTTCTGATGTCGGGGATTTTGGCGAACCGTATTGCCAGTGCTGCGGGGCTATGCACCAAGTTGTGTCGCGAGCCGCATCCGCATGTTTTTGCAATAGAACTTGATTGCTACCGTACAATGCCACGTGGTGTCCTCGAATCATGTAAACATTAAAGCGTTTTGTAGAATAAACCTCCGCTAATGCGAGATTTTCACTTCACTTTCGGGTACTCGGGCCTTGTAGTGAATTTTGCGTAAGAGCGTTTGATCATTGCGCATCATATGTGCATATATCATACTGATGTGAAAGAAGACTGTCAGAAAGGTTGATAGTGATAATTAACATAAGTGTGGCACACAACACAAACACTTATGTAACGGTTGAATATATATATAGGGGGAGAAAAGAAAGTGATGAGGAGTAGCGTAATTGTCGCATGTCATAGTAAAACACTTCGTTTAGGTCAGCTCAGCCGGTTCCGTTATGCGATTTCGACCAGACAAGAGTTGATGTTGACATACACTCGCTTGTTAATAGTACTGTGCCACGTAAGATTATTAACAATGAGTTACTTGGCCAATTGCTTAATTTTCTTTTTCATTTTAGTATGATATATATACATATCTCATTGTAAGTGTTAGTAAAGTAAAATTTAAATTTTCGCAGTCATATATATATATATATATATATATATATATATATATTTTTTTTTTTTTTATTTGAGAAGCGAAAGAAATACCTGCACTTATCATGGCGTGAGATCCAGCACTTGCGAATGAACATTTACGGCGACAGATATATATATATATATATATATAGAGAGAGAGAGAGAGAGAGAGAGAATAAGAGAACTCTGTCTGAAGAAGGTGGACTCGTCTTGATCCAACTCGATAGTCTAGCTGCCAATAAACTCGGTTACCTATTTATTCGTTCACCCGTTGTGTGTACATGTGAGTGTGTGTTTATGTGTGGGGCACTCAGGAAGCCACCAAAACGCTTTTGCCGCTTCTTGCACAAAATACACCCACGACCCGGCGGCGGGCGGCAACAGGCAACGAGCTGGTGACTAAGAATTATCTGTAATTGACTGACTGGTTGCTTTTGCTTAGTTATGGTAATGAGGAGACATCTCGGACAGTCTCGGACGACGAACTGTAAGCGGCTGAGTAAGTAGACTAGGCAGAGGGCAGACGGGCAGATAGGCGCAAAGGTGAGTCTGTGTGGGCGGGCGGGCGGGAGTGAGGCTGGACGGGCGGGCCAGTAATTGCACGAAGGCCCGCACGCTTACGCCGACCGAGGACCGCAGCATCTCGAGCGCGTCGAGGAGTCGCAATGTCGAGGTGTCAAGGGAGCGAGGGGTGGTAATTCGTGCAATTTGCACCCGAAGGACGACGAGGATTAGGAAAAGCGACCTGGACCGGCACTTCTCATCATCGTCATCATCATCATCATCATCATCAACAGCAGCAGCATCATTACCACCAGTATCATCATCATCACCATCATTACCACCAGCCTCATCATCATCACCATTACCACCATCGGTATTATCATCGTCATCACCACCACCACCACCACCACCAGGAACATCACCGTCCTCCGCCCGGCCTGATTGCTGGCTACAGATCTACACGCCTCAGCGGTGCTTCTGCTTTCTCCACGAGCTGCTAAAGCACCACGACGCGACCACCAGAGCGGCGGCGGCGGCAACGACTTCGCGCAGGAAGTCCTTACTTCTCGTGTGCATTGCTACGCGTTGTTGGGCGCCGTCTTGAGGCGCGCCGCCCCCGTATAGAGACGCCCGATGGGCGCGAGCAGAATCGTTGTTCGGCTCTTCTCGGTTTCGGCTTCTATCGGATTTTCCTTGAGTTGTTGCCGTCGTCCATTGTTGTTGTTGTTGTTGCTTGTGTTATCGTCGCTGCTGCCGTTGTTGTTGTTGTTGTTGCTTTTCTTATCGTCGCTGTTGTTGCTGCTGTCGCTGTTGTTGTTGCTGCTGCTGTCCCTGTTGTTGTTGTTGCTTCTGTTATTGTCGCTGTTGCTCCTGTCGTTGTTGTTGCTTCTCTTATTGTCGCTGTTGCGCCTGTCGTTGTTGTTGGTTCTGTTATCGTCGCTGTTACTGCTGCCGTTGTTGTTGCTTTTCTTATCGTCGCTGTTGTTGTTGCTTCTGTTATGGTCGCTGTTGCTCCTGTCGTTGTTGTTGGTTCTGTTATCGTCGCTGTTGTTGCTGCTGTCGTTGTTATTGTTGCTTCTGTTATCGTCGTTGTCGTCGTTGTTGTTGCCGTTATTGTTGTTATCGTCTGTTGTGTAGAACTTCGGCTGTTGCTTAGCTGATGCTTCACTGAGGATCACTGCAGTAGTTAGCGTGTGGTAAATTGTACTGCTGCCAGCTAAGATGTCGTTAGCGTTCTCGTCACCGCCGCACTGTTGTTCTCCGTCTGTCAGGTGTGTGTATGTGTGTGTGTGTGTGTGTGTTGAGCCGTTGTTGCACGTCTCATCCGTGTAGTGATGACCGTACGAGAAATACTAGTATGTAGTCAAATTAGTATTCGTAGTAATGCTAGGACTTGTTGGCTAGCATACAATGCACAGTGTCAGTATGGTGACGACGGTGGGGCAGGGCTAAGTCGTCCCTCGAAGCTAAGACAGAGAGAGAGAGAGAAATATAGAGAGAGAGTGTGTGATAGAGATAATGAGAGAGAGAGAGAGGGGGGGGAGAAGATATGCTAGTAGGTAGGTGGTACACAGCGGTAACAATGCCGGATGGAGTTGCTTGGTGTTGGCCCTGCGGCTGCTGCTGTTGCCGTTGCTGAAGATGACGACCGTGCTTGAGTGAGACGATGGAGATAACAGGGTTGGTTGGTTAATTTTTCGACCTCAGTGAGGCAGCAGTAATAGTTCTGGTTGGCTGGTAGGCTTTCGCAAGCGACATTCGAGAGCGCCTCTAACGGTAACACGTTTCTAGGGCTCTGCTATCGCTGCTTTGGGGGGGGGGGGGCAGGCAGCAAGGGGGGCGGGGAGAGGGGGGAGGGGGGGCAGCAGCCACCCCAGCTTGCGGCTCGTCCATGTTGCTATTGCTATTTGCCCCCGACGTCACCCCGCGCTCCCGGGGTACGGGAGCAGCCGTTTCCAGCTGCAGCCAAAACAGCAAGACCTGTACAATGTATGCCAACCGGCGGGCCAGCAAGACAGCCAAATCCTGTGTACGTACGATCATCGCCATCATCATCATCATGGATTGTGCGTATGACTGCGTTGCTTCTTCTTCCTTGGCGCTGCTGAGATGAGTCATCACGCGAATATATATATATATATATATATATTTATATATTATATATATATATATACACCCACATATATACTTACCCACCCACCCGCATACAAACTTACCCAGCGACTGCTGGTCTGAGCATGTGGATGAAGAACGAGGGCGAGATCGACTCACTGACTGACTAACCGAGCGCCCAGATGCATCGATATTCGCTCGCCCGATCTTTCGCTCGTGAAGCCGACCGGCCGACGGGTGACGAGCACAACAGGATAGCAGGGTGTAATACAAGCAGCCGTGCTACCTCCTAGAGGACTACTACTACTAACTACAGTTACTATTACTAGTTTTACTAGCGTCACCGCCGCCGCTGCTGCCGCCGCCATCGCTGCAGCTGTTAGTACGCGGGCGCGGCTTCGGCGGCGATCGTCTCAAGTGGTGGCATAATGCACTCGAAAAGGTAACAACATCATCATCATTATCGAGACCAATAACAACTGCCTCAGAAGCAACAACAACAACAGCAGAAGAAGTAGCAGCAACAACAACAACAACAACAACAACAACAACAACAACAACAACAATAACAACATCAACTACAACAGCAGCAGCAGCAACAACAACTACAACAGCAGCAGCAGCAACAACAACAACACCAGTGAGCAATAGACACAGCATAATATCCGCTGCTTGGTCGCTGATCTGCACTGGTCGTTCACTCTCGCTTGACTGGTCCCTGTTCTCCCCCCTCTCCCTTCCATCTGCCTATTCCTTTCCCTGTCTCCCTCCGGTTCGCTTTCTGGCTGTTTTTCTGCGCTCGTTTTGGGGGTCCGGGGGTATCTCATCAGATCATCTCTACCGCCGCCGTGGCCACAGCAGCAGCCAGCACAGACCTACTCAACACAACACTGGCCTTTGCGTGTCCCCCTGTGGGCCCGTCGCGCGTTCCTCGTCTTCATGTCACTCACTCCTTCGCGAACCAAAACGTGTCTTGGCCGGCTTCAATGACTCACGCACATACTCACACAGGCACATAGAGACATACTCACAGACAGTCGGTCTGTCAGTGATATATATATATATATACATATGACATGCCTGTCAAGCCTTCCACTGGGAGGCCTTCGACTACTCTCCGTCTGCGTATATAGGTAGTACTGGGTCAGTTACTGCTTTACTACTATTGCTACTACAGCGACTCTAACTATTGCTAATATTACAGCGATTCAAGTCTGCCTGGCGCCAGCGCTATTAGTGCCAGGACAACTACTAGCCCCTCATACTCATCATATCTATACCTCGCATATCATCATATATATATATATATATATATATATCTTCAGGCTAGGCGAAGGTAGATGTGTGTCCCTATATACATGACATCTGCGTGTATATACATACATGTATATATATACTTTTTTGAGGTTGTTAAGGGTTCAAAAATAGATTTTCATTCAACTAAGTAAATCTATGAGTAATATGCTCATGCCTAGACAATGTGGGACTCAGACTCCAAACGGCAAACCTTGGCGCTTGACAAGAGCAGAGCCGTAGACTTAAAGCAATACCCACTAAAACTCGGCAGTGCCTATATATATATATATATATATATATATATATATATTATATATATATTATATATATATATATATATTATATATTATATATATTATATATATATATATACATATATATTTGATATATATATATATATATATATATATATATATTGTATATATATATACATATATATTGTATATATATATATATATACATATATATTTGTATATATATTAATATATATTCTTTTTAAGTTGACTCTCCGACCTGCGGCATTTTTACCGCGGAATTGTGACCACGCACAGGCAACGGGGAGTCTCGGAAGCTTAAAAACGTTAGGACCTCCGTGTCGAATCGCGTGGGGGCAGCGAATTTCGTACGCTCGCCATTGTTTTTCTTTTTCCCTTGCCTTCATTATACGTTGAATGGGCCACCGATGTTCCACTTTTCGATCGATGTAGGCATGTGCGTGACTAGCTTTCCAAGTGTGTTTTTTCCTGTGCATGCCTCATCTGGTCTCGGCCCATGCGGCGCATCTCATCATATATCATTTCAGGAACAATTGTTGTTTCTGTAGTTTATGACTGAATGTACATATATATATATATATATATATATATATATATATATATATATATATATATATATACCTAATGCTTTGAGTTATGCCCCAAGCGGACTGTGCACATGTTCTTACATCACAATTCTATATCTTATACACACAAATAAATGATTATATGTACATATATATATATATATATATATATATATATATATATAATAGGCGCAATCTATTCGTTCTACTAAACACCAGTCTTACGCACCGCCAATATATGTCGTAACGGGAACGGTTAATAGCCATTGATAATAATAACAACGGCTTGAGTTGAGGCATAGGAAAACAAGAAACAAAAACAAACCCGCCCGCCCGCGCAGCCATAACCTCTCGTAGCTAGTGCTATGCCTGTCGATTGTGTGAATCGGCCAACTCGACCCGCCCATCGTCGACCGCCCTTGAGGACCGAGGACAGCGAGCAGGCAAGAAGGACATAGATCAGTCTTTCCAATGACGATGCCGAAGGGAAAAATGATCAAAATAATAATAAAAAAGATCATTACCATCATCATAATAATCATGATGATAGTGGTCTTTAATAATCGTTGTCTTACACACACACACACATATATATATATATATATATATATATATATATATATACATATATACATATATATATAGCGAGAGGCGTGGGAGCGAGAGGCGCCTTTCTAACTGTCTCTCTCTCTCTGGCGCTCTTGAGAGACAGAGAGAGAGGAGGTTCGACTAGTTATGCTGTAGCTGCTGCTGCTGCTGTTGTTACTGTGGTGCTACGGGCGGCCGTTTGTGATTGGACAGCCAAACAGAGTCGGCTCCCTCCTGTTGCGTCATCGGCTGTGAATGAGGCGCTCAACGGGCCTCACATCCGCCTGTCTGTCTGCCTCGAGAGCGGATGCCTAGACACACCACGCGATATCGCGCCACATGCATAATGAATGAATGACACAACGTTAGCTAACTGGCTGGCCGCGTCGACGGCCGGCGCTGGCTCCAGCTAGGTAGCACTCGCCCGATCGCTCAGTCGACTGTAGATAAGTGAAGCTTTCCCTTCTTTTTCTTGAGATCAGCTCCTCGCCGCCCGCGCCGCGTCCTTCGTTGGCGAGAGGAACGAGGCAGACTGGATCGAGGATCGATTGAATTGAACGATGAGTGAGGTGATGAAGAACGCAAAAGTTCACACGTCTGCATTTTGTTTCATCTCTCAGTGCATGTCCGGGGCATTTTGTTTCATCTCCTAGTACATGTCCGGGGGGGGGGGGGGCATTTTGTCGAAGGTCGAAGGGACTAATCACTCTCTGCGAAGTGTACTACTAATTAGCAAGAGTTCCTTGATGCTGCTGCTGTTGCTTCCTTTCGGTGTGTGTGTGTGTGTGTCTTTGTGTACTCCCTGTATGTTCTCGTCGTCTGTCTTTGCACATGACAAGTTAAGGCTGTGCTTCTCTGTGCGTTCGATCCATATGTGAAAACGTCGACGAAAAATGTCGCTCCTGCTAGTTTAAGTACGTGCGGCTTTGGCGATGGTAATCGTTGTCACAATTACAATAAAGGTTATTGTTATTATTGTACTCTAGTCATAGATTCTTGAATTGGCAGTCATCATCGACTTCATATGTTCTGAAACAACTGAACTGAGTGTCTGTGAGCACTGCACGACGTACTCATTACGACGCGGTGACGATCAAAAGCCAATGTTGTGGAAGGTAAACACATTCCCACACTCGCTATCTGGATTTTGAGCAGCGCCGATACTTGTCCAAAAACGTCCAAAAAAGTTCTGTACTCTTCTCTAAGCTCTGCGCGGTTTTACCTGCTCATTTAAGCTAACCTTCAGATCAACACGCAATCACCGTCTTTAGTACTGGAATTTCATCCAGCAACTTTCTTTAGTACTGGAAATAGGAAAATGCACCCAGTTTCTATATGTCGTAGATGAATTATCTGCTTGGCTCCATTAACCCAGTGCATAGCAGTACTGTCGGCGGACAAAAATACATTAACTTAGGACCTGTCCTAATCGTTACGGTTACCTCCTATTGGTAGCCTTTCCGATATCAGGCTTTGTGAACTTCGGAAATTCTGGCCACTACGTAGTTCGTAGACGCGAATTCACGTAATTTCTATTAGCATGTCTCAGTCCGAACATGTTGACGCAATCTTGACTCAATGAATGAATTGGGAACTGGAGGCATAGATGCAATCAAATAACTTTAGCTGAAGGACACAGCGTCACGATATCAACTTCTACAAACGAACACGGCATCATTTTCAGACGGACATTAGCGACCGATAACGTTATATCGCTCGCACGTATCAAATTCTAAAAATACATCAATAATTCCTCCACATCCACTTCTGTAACGTAAATTGTGTAAAATACCCGGTCTCCTAGTACGAACTGTTGGAACTGTATTGTGTTGACATTTGCTACCAACGAGTGCAAAGGCGTACTTCATTAGCACACTTTTAAAGCCTCGAGCTGTACTTGCACTTGCAATTTTTTGATCCTGCGCCCCAGTTAACCGCGACGAAAGATTTTCTCGGTTTTGGAAGGTGGCGTTGACTCACTTGACACATGCGCTACTGTGGCTTGTGATTCTGGCAATCGTGTGCGGCTGGTGTATGAACGAAGTGTCGCTCTTTTCGTACAACGAGGACATTACGTTTACCCTTTATGTGATTATAGGCTCTGAACTATAATCACGTATAAAGAATAAAGGTAATATTTGCCTCGGTTGTCCTGAACACCATTACCACACTGCTGTAGAAAATTTACCGGAGACCATGTCTTCACTCCACGCGTAGTTTTCAAACCCTCGATGCAGTCTCCGGACGAAGTCTTCTTGTGCGGATGCCCCTTGATCGTGCCGGATCTTGCTTGATCACAAAATGCCTTCCGCTTGACTAACTAGGATGCGTAGTTTGGATTGATGTGAGCACCGCTATGAGCTCCTTGTAGGTCTCAACCGTATAGCGAAAAAATGTGGCGGTTTTTGAGCAAAAAGATCAGTCTTGCGCTTTTGTACGGCATAGTCATTTAGCTTGAGGCAATTTGTAAACGGAACATAAGCGATGCCTAGGGTTCAATATTATTGGCAATATCTGTTCGATGTGGACTGTGGCTCGGTAAAACCTGTGTCCGGTTATTTTTTTGTTTTTACGCTCTTCTACATACAGTTTATATGAATTGTAGCACAAATTACAATATGAACTACTAAAATGACGGGCTTAAAAGCATTTTAGGGGCCAAAAAATCTGTGTGTCGTTTTTCTGAACTAGACTTACAGAAATACATACATACACGAGTTTTCAGAAAAGACACATGGGCCTGGGACTATGGAACTTATTGATATGTTACACACTGGTCGACGACACAATGATTGTGGCGGCGGATTCATCACTTGCACAGTATATATATATATATATATATATACATATATGCTTATTCGTGATGTCTTCTGTGTTATCTGTCCTATGAAGCCTTGAAAACAAATAGCAGCACTCTTTTATGCGCATTCAAACACGGCCAGCTTATATCGTTCAAAATCTCCAACTTTTAGCGCGTATAATGACATACGTATGGAAAAAAAAACAAAGACAAAAACAACGGTAACCGATGCAAACGACAGGGTTGTTGGGAACTGAGCAGCAGGTCACGGCGAACGCTGAGCTGTCGAATAGCCAGCTACCGGATTTTGCTCGAATAACACTCTACGTCGTCGGTCGTTGAACGGTGGAAGTAGGCTATTCGTCGCTTCTGCGTTGGGCGTACGCCGTAGCATCTGTGAGGTTGATGCATGCTCGTTACATCACCGTTACATCCCGGCGGGGCGGGCGGCGAACGACAAAGGACAGCAACAAACTACAACACTTATTAACCCGTTCCCCCATGTGTGGCGCTGACCTTCATGCTGAATGAACAAGGTCACAATGTCCGCCCTTTGGCCTGTCGGCGTCGCCTTCCTGCGGTCCGTATATTATGAAGTCCGCCGCTCTCCGGCTCTCGACGTCGAGTTGAATCGAGTCGACTGCTCGTTCTAACGTGTAGTGGACGTCGTCGCCGATTGAGGTCGTTAGTTGATGGTTTGCGTGTGGCACCTGAACAACAGCAGCTTTTCACCAGCCAGCGGGCCGGCATTCTTTGATCTCGTTGTGCCGTTCTCGAACCAGCCCGCTCCATTCAATGCCATCAATGAGGTGAAGACCCCGAAGGAAGAGGAGGAGGAGGAGGAGAAGGAGGAGAAAAAGGATGATGGTGGGTATTCCTCACATACGCAGTCGCGTAAGATCGCAGCCGCTCGCTGGGGCGAACCCATTCATTCGCCACCGGGTGTTCGCCATCGGTCCTCATCGGTGATCATCATCACCATCGTCGTCTTCGTTGTCGTCGGCTTTGTCTTTGTCATGATGACCTGCATCTTGTTCCGTCTAGCCGGCTGGCCGGCGGAACCTTTCTAGTAGCGTGTTACTTAAACATCTCATTGAACCTTGAGAGTGAGACGACGAGTACGTGCCAGCGACCGATCGACCGACAAATCGTGTCGGTGTGTGTGAACCAACGCCGTAACTCCATCCGGTAGTAGTGGAGTCTGCTGTTGAGCGGTTCACATCAACGTCGTCGCGAGCCCACCCCCCTGACCCCGAACCCCCCCCCCCCATTCATTACAGAGTGTGATGACAGACTATCTGTCGATCGGTTAGATAGCTGTTGTACAGGAAGCCTTGGGCAGGCGGTAAAAACAGCGACCGGGGGGCGGTGGATAGGTAGGTTTATACCTATATAACGGTGGTTAGAGGTTAACCGTGATTGTCGTAACCGAAGTAGTGGTTGTAGGGGTAGCAGTAGTAGAAGTGGTATTACAAGTAGTAGTAGTAGTAGTGGAAGAAGTAGCAGTAGCAGGAGAGTTGACTGGGCGTTACGCCACGTTGGCGAAGTTATGAGTACATTGGCCAACTATTGAGCAACAGCCCTCGTGGTGGCAAATTATGGCGTCAATACGTGAACGTGAGGGGGAATGTGAGGGTGGGGTGGGGATGGTCTACCTACGTATATGTTATGCTTTATCTCAACCTACACCAACACATAAAGATCAGCAAAAAAATGGAGCTCTTCTGTGCGGTTGTTGTCATCGTCGTGGGACTGGTGCTGGCTATTGATGTTGCGGTTGTGCCTGTGCTTATTTATTACAGAGTGTGATGATTTTTGTGCTGGTGGCTGTTGCCGTAGTTACTCTGGTTGTTATTGTCATTTCAGTCATGGTTGTTACCGTGGTTTCGCTGTGACTGCTGTTGTGATGGTGATTGCTGTCGTAATGGTGGTGATGGTTTTCATAGTGTGGCTGTTACCATGTCTGTGGTTTTATTGTTGTAGCGTTGGTGATTGTTGCCATGGTTGTGGTTTTCAGAGTGGTGGTTGCCATAGTGATGGTTGTTGCCACAGTGGTGGTGATAATTGTTGTCATGGTAGTGGTAGTTGCCACGATTGTGGTTACCATAGTGATGGTTGTTGCCACAGCAGTGGTGGTAATTGTTGTCATGGTGGTGATTGTTGCAATGGCTGTGGTTGCCACAGTGATGCTGGTGATTATTATCATGGTGGTGGTTGTTGCCACAGTGATGATAGTGATTGTTGTCGTGGTGGTGGTGGTGATTATTGCAATGGTAGTGGTTTTTGCCATGGCTGTGGTTGCTATAGTGATAGTGGTGATTACTGCCATGGTTGTGGTTACCACAGTGATGGTGGTGGTGAATACTGTCATAGTGGTGGTTGCTGCCATGGTGGTGGTTGCCACAGTGATGATAGTGATTGTTGTCATAGTGGTGGTGTTGAATATTCTCATAGTGGGGGTTGTTGTTGCCATGATTGTGGTCGCCATAGTGACGGTACTGATTATTGTCATAGTGGTGGCTGTTGCCATGGTTGTGGTTGCCATAGTGACAGTGGTGATTATTGCAATGGTGGTTGGTGGTTGTTGCCATGCTTGTGGTTACTACGGTGATGGTGGTGGTGATTATTGTTGTAGTGGTGGTTGCTGCCATGGTTGTGATTGCCATAGTGATAGTGGTGATTATTATCATGGTGATGGTTGTTGCCATTGTTGTGGTTGCCATAGTGATGGTGGTAATTGTTGTCGTGGCGGTGGTGATTATTGTTGTAGTGGTGGTGGTTGCCATGGTTGTGGTTGTCATGGTGATAGTGATAGATATTATCGTCATGGGGGTGATTGTTATAGTAACGGTTGATGCCACAGTAATAGTGGTGGTTATTGCCGTGGTTGTGGTTCCTATAGCAGTGCTGGTTTTGTCATAGAGGTGGTGCTTGCTATGGTGATGATTGGTAATATAACGTTGTGGTTGTCAGTCGAGGTGGTGGTGGTGTCGAGCCCGGTGGCGTAGTTCGTTCGTCCGCTCCTCGTGAGCAGAGGAGACACATATGTGCGCAGATTCGATCCTCACCGTTACACATTTGCATTATTTATGGGGGTTCCTCTATGAAGCGATGCGAAAAGAAGTCCCGCGGACGTTAAATTTTGATTGAAGGTCAGCTCGAAAAGTTTAATTTGTCGTGGTGGTGGTGATTGCTGTCGTGTGGTAATTGTTGTCGTGGTGGTACCGATGGTTGTGTGGTACCACCACGACAACAATTACCTAATGGTGGTGTGGCAGTAAATTTTTGCTGTAATGGTGACAGTGGTTGTTATCGTGATTCTTATCGTAGTGGTGGCGATTGTGGTCGTAACGCTAGTAATTGTTAACTTTGTGAATCGGGCCAGCGGAATGTAAGCAGTGATAGGAGACTACTGTGAAGGAGAATTTCTGAGACAACTACTGTCTCTCGCAGTCTATAGAGGCAATGGCGACTTTTGCTTGTTGGAATTCAAATATTATAGCTGAAACCGATCAAATTCGTTCAAACCTTACATCTGTAAAACTTGGAATTCAATAATCAAAATAATGTCGATTAATTGCTTTACTCAGCACAGCCAGTCTCAAAGGTCGATTTACCGTTGCCGATACCAACACGTGCGAGTTTAAGAAGCTGTGCTACTTAGCATTATCTCATTATCGGCAATGCTTGAACTTCAACAGCGACAACAATCCGAACAACGAACAGCTTGTGAACTTACTTGAAGTGGCTCGAACTGAGTGAATCAACCGTTTATTTTCTTTTCGTACTTCGCGAAAGTTCACAACATACATTCATTAGGGGCGTGTTTGTATTGCAATAATAATAAAAATAAGCATTGCTATCCTTATCATCGTCATCGTCTTCACGTCTTAACGCCAACGATTTCCTTGCCAATAAATTATGTTCTAAGCGCGAAAATGCCTGGCTACGACTGCAGGAAGCGCAAGCTCCCAAGAATAATGGCAAAACACGCTACTGTGCACTACGACAATGCAGGCAGGCAATCGTTTAGTGTGACGGATAATACTATTTCAGTATGTTTGCATCTAGAAAAGCAGCTTAGGGTATCTTAGTGGGGCCTGCTGACATCATTGGCAGTTTGTTAAAACAAACAGAGAGAGAGAGAGTGAGGGTAAGAGAAAAAGGCACGAAGAACCAACAAGTTTTAGCGATCTTAGCTGGTTGGGCGCTTCCCCAGAGAACGGCAGTTACGAACTAGCGAAACGAGACGACAGCGCGCTAACAAGACAGCAAAGCCAGGGGAAATCGAATTGAACATACAAAACCTACAGAACAGTCCAACACTTGCATAGTGGCGCAGATTGGCAACGACGTGAGCCAGGGCTTCAGCTACATCTGGGTTAGTTTGTCTTTCTTTGCCTAGAAGCTCCTCAGGTAGCCGAAGCGGTATCCAATTAGGCAGATCGTCCCCTCCCCACTTCCCAGGGGTAACTCAATACACTCTAATGAGCTATCAGTGTACGACGAGCGTAGGCAAAACGTTTGCGTTATCAGCATAACATTTTCGACTTACCGTGCAATTATGGACCAGTAACCAACGGGTGGTGAGTCACGATATTTCCCTCTTTCTCTTTCCCGAGCGAGCGTGTCTCTTCCGTATGGAAGCAGACATGTCGAGATATCTAAGTACTGTTGTAGGTATATGCATACAGCGCGGACTCCTAGCACACGTTTTATCGCAGCGTTTAGAGCAAGATCTGCAGAAGACAAAAACTGGCAACAGGCGACCACTGGTCGGGAGAGTTTTTCTGCTGTTCCTAAAAATACAGCGCGGAAACGCTGTCGGTTGTTGATTGACGGTAAGCAGACTTGTGTGCATTGGAGCATTAAGCAAAATGTGGGAACTCCGCAAGGAAACCCGCTAAGCTGCATCTCCTTTACATTTCTGCTTGCTGACCTTGTCGGTTACGTCCGACAGGAGTACCAAAAAGCCGTAGTGGTGATGCATGCAGATGATATCGTGAGCGCTCATCGAACTCTAGATCTGTTATCAAAGGCATTACCTCTATGATAAGGCGCTTTTTTTAAATATCGAAGGGACATGGTATAAACACCAGGAAAACTAAGCCATGAAATTTAGGCGCGGACGGCCGATTGGACTGCCAGAGACGTATACGTTTGCTGCGGCCCACTATGGGGTCTGTTAGTTTTCCAGTATGAGTTCATTACACGAATTACGTCACAGTGCATATAAACGGACAGTAGGAAGGAACTTGTCTCTCTTTGCGGGAGTAAGCCATGTCGAAAGACTCCGTTTTTTAGCAGTGAGACTCTCGGTCTTAAGATTTTTCGGGGCTGATATATGGTCTTGATAGGCGTGTGAATACCTCCGCTGGCGAATTTTACCAGTTTTGAGAGGTTTTCTTCATTATATATGAAGCGTGTGCTTTCCTTGCCTACCGAGCAAGAAGCCGCTTTGTGTATGCTCGTCACGTATACACCAGGTACATCGTGCATGGTTATCACTACTGGGGATGTTCAAACCAGCCGTTTCACGAGGAGTACGATGTTGTGCACCTGTCGGTCGTGCCTGCAGAGGTGTGCCAAGTACCATGCAGTGGAATGCACAGCGTTGGATCAAAAATCGTTGCACTAATTCTCTCGCCGGAAGCGTGAAGAAGATAAAGCATTACGAGGAAACACTTTTGAACTGTATATTATACTCAATTTAAGTAAAATAAATATAATTGAAATTATTGAAATAAAATTATGAGTGCCCGTGTTCATGATGGACTAAGGCGCAAACGAGGACACCGTATGTCATAATTGTATAGCATGTTAGATGTGTCGTAACTATATCTACTGCAATAGTGTCTCTAAGTTATTGCTTGCCTTTACTCGAAACTCGGAAGATTGCAGCACAATGCCCAAATTGATGACATGGAAGCTCAAAAGCTTTCAGCCCCCTGGATAGTATAGCGCATTTGGCTGATGAGATTTTTTGTCGTATATCAACGAATTTCAATCTTTGAGTTCCATGCGCGCTAAACGCCTAGAATGATCCTCCGCCAATATTTTTAAATAAAAAAGAAACTTTTTAGAATAAAGCATTTTCAAAAATCTACTTCTGGCGCGTTTATGTCCTATAAAAAAACTTGTGGAAAGGTGCTCGAAGATGCAAATTGAATTATATTCAGCTTTGCTAAGCGAGTCAGCTCACATGTAATAAAAATGTCCTCGGTCAACCAGGTCAAGAAAAGCAGCTTTTGATCTAGTGGCTCCTTCTAAGAGCGACATTCATTAAAACGATTTGCAATTTTGCATATCTTTCAAGATGTTTATTCTTATATTATCATATTGCGCTGGTTTCTGCCGAACTGAAGTTGAAAACTGTACCTGTCACCTGAAATTATACATATCTACGCTCTAAAGCATTCCTAGTTTTAATTACGAAGGCGCTACATAGAAGTCAAGCTACTTAATGGACGGTGTAAGCCTAAAGCTGTTGAACTTGGCCGCAGGGAGTAACTACGACTCTCTTTCTAGTGTGCTTCCCCGTGATACGCGCCCTTTATGCATGCTGCGGACACCTTCCTCGCAAATAGAAAGTTGATCAGATGTGTAAACTCCTTATAGTAAAACTCTCTCTTGGTTGTAGTAACCCGACAGGGAGGCAGGGGACGCAATATTGGATATGGCGACGAATTCATAATGTTAGACCATCGGTGGTCCATTCGAGGAATGTTGGCAAAAACCGATACGGGTTGGTGACTGCCATTGATCCCCGGTCCGACCAATTAGTGCCTGCCGTTCTGGTGTCAGTCGGATGCCTGCTGTCTTGAGTTAATAGGCATAATAAAATGATAACCTTCACATACAACAGGACAAGAACGCATCACCTTCTTTCCTTTCACTTTCTACGCCATAGCAAGATGGAGGATCACTGGCAAACGAAGCTTGTTGATAGCATCTCCGATGCAGCCAACCTGTCGTTCCAATACTTTGTGGATAAGGTGTGGTGAATAGGCCCTAATCATGCAACCGAACAGGTTATCGGGTTAAACAAGCGCAAGAGAGACCATATCGCCCAAGCCCGACCATATCGTCGTGTGCGGTCTCTCTACCAGCATAACTTTACAATTCCACGACCTTCGGCGCTTCGTCTCAAGATAACTCACATGCGTGTAGACACGTCATAGAGTAGCTTCATAACTGCGTCTAAAGGTAAGGCGCAAGAAGAGACATTGCGCCTTGAATGACACAGAATTGTCATTGTCATACGTCCAAAAAGAGACATTGTTAATTGTCTCGTGGTTCTCTTGGTATTGGTTGCGGCCGCAGAGAAGAGCGATTGGAAGCGTTCTTCGTGAGTTACCCCGCGTCGGACATCCACAGGCTTCTATTGCCTATCGGGAATCCAGGAATATCTTCCATTTCCTGCGGATTCGGAGACCCCGAAATTTTCGTAGGACCCACTTTGGAGAAGGATAATCTTAGAGGCAGAAAAAAAAGCAACACGATGTACAGGCCTCTGTGGGCGCCGATAAGCTGTAACCTGTTCAACATGGAACTACGGCCGCTCGCATCTAGTCCACAGCACTTCGGCGACCTTTCATGCGACACCAGGCAAGTCCTGCGGTTCTAGTTGGGCTCCTGTAACTTCTGTAACCATCTTGCATGTGGGGGGTAGTCTGCGCACCTAATTCATTCATTAAATGCGGTGTTGTGTAGGTTCAGGGGCTAAAACTTCGAACTGGTGAATGCATGTAGGAGGGCTAAAAAATAATCTTCAAGATTTATTGTTGGAAATACTTTCTACGACAACCCACGTGATTTCACCTTATGCTTACAATCGAAACAAATTGTCAGGTGAGCCTTCTCTGTTTTTTGTTAGAGAGCCGGTTCTATGAAATTCGACAGCGAAGACTGGGCCTTAAATTTGCCTCCTAAATGACAACTTATCATAAAAACGGAATTGTTTGCTATCAGGACAATGCGTGCGTTTCTTCGTCCTTAGTCCAAATATGTGAGCCGTCTTGGTCTCTAGAGCCAATGGCGCTGGGAGCCCACTGGCCACTCATCATGCACGAGACTATTTTTAGCATGGTCGCTTACGGACTATTTGCTGTCGGGGCAAGACTATCTCGACAGCAAACATTTAAAGTTTAAAAAACGCAACATTGACTGCACTTTCGCCAAGAAGTCGTTAATGTAAAGAAAATTAATAAATAGATCCGCATGTATTTGCACTTTTTTGTTTTAAATGTAGGTAAATAAAACTGATAAAATATGCTTCGCTTTACGTATCCATAAAATGAACAGTATGGCATTAGGAATAAAATGCTAAATAATTTATTATTCTCTGAGCACAAATTCAGGTAAACCATCTGACCCCTTCCGAGCCAAATGTCTTGAGCATTGTATCAAGGGTAATGTTTGCTTGCTTGTTCGTTCGCTTTATCACAGGTCGCATTTTGATTTGTTGTCTGTTTTGTGTGTATGTGTGTTGATCGGGCCAATGCATGTTACCGCGAGTAAATCCAATATACGCCCTTGTTGTTATGTCGTTACACGGTTATTTGTCTTGGTCAACATCGTTGCTTCTTCGATTAGACTTGTGCGGCCAACCGATTTGTTTATCGTTATGTTTCTCATCCAATTGGAAACGCAGGTAACTGACTCCCTAGAATAGTGTGATGTCACCCGCTCTCTATTGGAGTCTAGGTTTCTCTTCGATCGATTTCAGAGGCCAACGCGCCGAGGCTTGTGAGGTGAGTGGCGCAATTTCATGTTCGACAGTTGAGAAAATGCTTGTGTGTCTCTGTCTCTCTCTCCTTCTGTCGAAGTTGGCGATGATAGTATCACCCCAGGATTTTAAAGCTAACGTCTGCTTCTTTCTGCTGTTTTTTACACTTCATCAATTGGTTGCTTCGGTTGCGGATACTGCTACTAGAATTAAAATGTTTTTTTTTTCATTTTACTGCTGAGCTGCTTGCAAAAGTGCCCTCATTTGAAACATTTCCTGGTTGAGCGCCGCGACCTTGACACGCAGCGTAAAGTTTTCCTGTTCGAGAAGCGCGGCCCGGGTGGCGATCTGATCCTCCTTGGCGCGTCGGGCGTCCCGGGATCGCTTTGCGGCCGCGTTGTTTCGCCGACGTCGTTCCCAGTAGGCCGAGTCCTTCATTTCCGCGGGGCAGGCTTTGCCCCGTCGGCGTGACCCGGCCGAACTCGAACAGGTCGTTGTCGTAATTGTCGTTCCGGCTGCTGCAGGCTGCGCCGATACCGGATACAAAGGTGCTGTTGTGACGATACCCGCGTGATGGGCGAGATCGGAGGGAGCCGGCGATGTAGCGCTTTCGCTCGGCGAACGCTCAGACAATTCGGAACTGGGCGCAGATGAATCGGAGCTGTCGTCGACCGACTTCGCTGGCTGGATCGACGAGGGCGACTTTAATCGCTCCAGCTGCGACCGTGAGTCCGCTACGAGCTTCTGCATCTGTTCAAACAAAATCGGGCGTCTTTATTAGTTTGTTGATTAGCTGTACAGGAAGTGTCGATGGCTCGATGTGTGGGTGTATAGGTGTGTGGGTGTATAGGTGTGTGAATGTGTGTATGTCTGTGTGTACGAGTGCGTATACGAGCAAAAACCAAAGATGGCAAGCTTAGAAATGGCAGCAAGTGTTGTTCCACCGAGTGGCCAAAGAGTGGCCCCGATGAGTAGCGTACCTGATGAGTGAGGGCCATGAAGCTGGGATCGAAAGCACGTGTGTGCACGTCCGACGTCAGCGGCGACGTGAGATATGAGCCAGGAGGCAGCCGTGCACCGAGCAGGCTCTCCCGGCCGGCCTGTTGTAGGATCTGCTGTAGGAGGTCGGCGTTGCCGGGACCGGCGAAAATAGCCGTTTGTGGAACAATCGGCACTTCAGCGTGCCGTTCCGGATGTCGGACTCGAGGTCGCGAGTGCTTGCTGCTGGGCGACCTCATTGTGGGCTTGGTTAGCTTGACTTCATCGGACGAGACGGGCGGACTCTGCCGACTGAAGTCCAGAGGCTTGACCTCATCATCGTCCTGCTGTTGGTGCTGCTCTGAAGGTCGTTTCCATGCCGTGGGGTACATCGACACCTCTCGCGTGACCATCGTCGGCATCGCACAGTCGTTGGGCGCCATTACCGTCATGAGCCTACAATAAATTAGAGCGAGATTAGAACCCTTCCGCTGTATGATTAATCGATACGTCATTAGGCGACTGACACTAAGCATCGCCTGCAAGCATAGAACCGAGGTAAACGCTGACACAGATTACCAAGGTGCGCCGCTCTAATAGCAAGCACCATTGCCTCACGCCTGAACCCGTTGTGCAACGCTCAGTTCCCACACCCTTGCTACACTTTTGCCTCTGAGTTGCGTTGATTGGAGTTTTCTTAAGTTTACAACTGTTAATTGTAGTCGATTAGAGTCGTGAACGTACTAGGCGCATGTCGTTACAGACGCACAATCGTTAACGATCCGACGTGCGCTATTATGGCATAGGCACCATACACACATCTTTATTACCAAAATTCTAATCTAACGACAACTTATGAGACCTGACCACCTTGACTTAGCAGCGTTACTACTACCACTACTATTACTATACTTACCAATTTGTTAATTCACCCAAGTCGAAGAGAGGGAGAGAGAGAGCGATAAGGCCAGATGATAGATCACACACAAACGTATCCTCAGTGGTCGCGAGGTCGTGTCGGGTCGTAGTAACCTTGTTGTAACCGTGACGACGGCCAACTAATACGCAGGAATCACAAACTCATCAACCTCAAGACGGCGGCTGGCTGGCTGATTGTTTGCCTGGTGGTCACTTGGCGCACTCCTTTAGCAAGCATATGTATCCATCTATCATCATCTATATGTCGAACCTCAGTTCGAAACCTCCAAAGACGGCCGTAACAAGACCAGCCGATTGAACTAACGTCCACCTCTCGTCACTGTCGCGTTAGGGTCGCGATCTCGTTCGTCGCTCTCTAGTTGTTGTTGGACGTCGCGAATCTCGACCGGTGTCTGGCTTTCGCCTTTTGACCTGCGGAGTTTTGATGCGAAGTTTGGTGGCGGTGGCGATGGCTGCTGCTGCTGCCGTTGTTGTAATTGCTATTGTTGTTGTTGTTGCTGTTGTCTCCCTTGTTGCTGAGGAGAGGGTACGCTAGAACGTAGTAGTCGTAGCGGCCGCAACCATCACGGCTACAGCAGCAGAAGCAGAAGTTGCAGCGGTAGAAAGCGGTGGCGGCGGCTGCGGCGGCAGCAGCAGCAGCGGCGACGACGACGACGACGGTAGTGCGAGAGAACGAGGCTGATCTTCAAATCCGCACCACCCCAACAACGAAGGGGTTGTTGTTGGAGGGTGCGTAGTTAGTTAGTGCGATGATCCCGTCGTCGTCTGTCTCTCCCGTCATCTTGGTCTTCGTCTTCGTTAAGCCAGCTCGTCTTGTGGGAGAGGAGCTGTTGCTGTTGTTAAGGAGGAGCTGTAGCGCCGGCGGCGCTCACGGCCGGAGAGGGCGGCCCGCAGCAGCAGCAGCAACAGCAGCCGCCTCCGCCGTCATCGCTGCCTTCAAGCCAGCTGAGGTGAGATGAGAGACGAACGACATCGTGCGACCCACCGAGGATGGAGGATGCACGTCGTACGCGCCAGCCACTGGCTGGTCCTGTTTGGTCCTGCTCTTGGAGGTAGTTGTGGGGGAGGTGACAGCGGCGGGCCTGAGGGGTCAGTGTCTCTGAAATGGTGGTTATATATGATGATGAGAATGATGATGCCGATGTGCAGCGTCACGGTGCTGCCGCAACGAAACGCGTCTGTTGCGTGTTTCGTTGTTGCTACCGGCTTCGTTCACGTCGATGCAGCGGAATCGATCGGGGGCTTTTTTTTTTTGTTTCTGGGAGGTTTCGGAAATGCATGATGCACATGCGCCACTAGCAGCCTGCGTGAGTAGTGTGAGACTCGCAAACCCACTAAACCCGGATTCCTCCCCCCCCCCCCCCAGGCTCGGTATTACTTTGGCATTACATCGATCGGGGGCTGTCTGGCTGAATCGGGCCCGGTTTTCGTCGTCGTTGTTGTTGTTGTTGATGACGATGTATTACGACGAACGAGATGACTATTACAATATAATACAGACGACACAAGCGGACTCTGCCGACTGAAGTCCAGAGGCTTGACCTCATCATCGTTCTCCTGCTGCTGCTGTGCTGCTCTGAAGGTCGTTTCCATCCCGCGGGGTACATCGACACCTCACTGCGTGACCATCGTCGGCATCCGCACAGTCGTTAGGTGTGTCCTTTATTAAAAGGGGTTGAGTATGACATTGCTATCGTTATTCAATTGTTGCTGTTGTTATTGCTGTTGTTGCTGCTATTGTTGTTATGCTGCTGCTATTGTATTGTTGTTAGATGCTGCTGTTGCTGTTGTTATTGTTACTGATGTGCACCTCTCGGACGTTGCCGTCATCGTCGAAGGTCTTATGTGGCGTGTTTAGTTGAATGTCAGAAAATACTTCATTGCAGGCAAAGGCAAGCTATTTGTTTTCCAAAGTATCACCTGTATTAAATACGGTATAATAAAATATGCAATTCGCGATCATATGAATGGATATAATCACATCATATTAACCAACTGGGTCATAATTGGGCTGTTCAAAGAGGTCACATATGGGTACTCGACAGCACGGCATTGCACGCAATGTCTTCTATCACGAAAGCAATCACACTGCTCTTTCGGTTCATGACGCGCTATAGTGCTGCAGTGTACGTAATCAATGGTGGAACACATAAGTGACACGGCGCGTGACAACGTGGTAGTTCGTCACGGTCACGATACGTGTCAAGTTTTGTGAGTCATGATGACGTCCGTAGCGATCTAGTCATAGTTATCAGGTATGAAAGCACTATCATACTATATCTACTGCTTGAGCTATTCTGTCTCGTATTTGATTCGTGTGAACGTTTCTATCCGGCTTGATACTTTCCTACTGGATTTTGTTTAACCTTTGGTTATGGGTCCCATGACTTTCATGGCGATTTGCACGAAGGGCAGGGGCAGCCCTCTATCGATGTGTCTATCAATCCGCCTGGGGTATTTTGTTTTATTATCCCTTTAAAATGTGTGTGTTACCATTATCATGATCTTGTGTACTCCTGCAAAAATAACGTTACTAACCACCAAATAGTTTAGTATTCTTTGAATTTGCACGCGTCTACTCGTCCATCCTCTAGACAAATAATCCGTTTACAAACATTCAACAGTCCGCGGCTTCTGGAGTAATTGTCACTGCCTCTTTAGGTTATTGGAACGTACATCAAAAAAGTGTTCTAGCAATTCGCATTTGCTTAGTCGACGTAGCACAGATTTGTTATCTTGCGTGACAAGTGAGTCTTTCTGCAAATGTATTGCTTTGTCAACGTGCCAGTGACGGTCAGGCAATGCGCATTACGTTGCCCTAACTAAGAACGTACTCTGACATAGCGATACTACGACAAATATAAGCAAGCCGGGCTCTACACTCTTGCTAGTCAATTCAGCAGCAGCAACAGTTCGCTGTAATTTGAAGTGTATGCTAACGCACGCATACGAGCAAACGTGTATACACATTTAATTGTGTATTCACGCCGATTTCACGTCCTTAAAAATACAAATTAATGATTCCCTCACGTTTACGTTTCGCGCACAATCTCCCATTTATGAGGCAGGTGACGACACTAGGCCATAAGTAACATACAACCTTAAAAAAATGTACAGTAGACATCACGTCGTGGCGTACGAACATTTTAGCGATTCCATGCAGAATGTTTGGTATTGTCGTCAGACAATGACAAACCCGGAGACTCGATTGCGGCGGCAACGACGAAGACGATTATTATGATTATTAGTCTTGGATCTCGACGACCAGGCGAGAAGAGCTTTGGAAAACATTCTCAACCTTACGCCCGATGACAAGGTATGGAAGCAGGCAATGGAATGGGCATTTACTCGGCCTCAGACCTTGCCTTGCCCGTTTCATGCTGCTGCGTTCCTGCAGCGGCCGTTACTGCCTGCCGGCGAACTCATCAGGCACCAACAAGACGCCGTTCGGCTCTGGGACGTGCGTCAGTCAGGTCGTCCTTTTGAGGGACAGGTGGGAACTAGGCAGAACGGGTAGAACCAAATCGCCACTCAGGCTACCCACTTAACCGTTCTGTCGGTCTGCGAAGTAGACGTGAACGACGTTAGACTGAAAGCAGTCTCACCGTGAGGTAAATCCTCAATACACCGATGGCCAAACCTGTTTAGATATCTAGGGTTTCCCCAACAGTCCTTGTGGCAGCATGGCCGCTAACTCTCAGCAGTAGGGTTTATCATCTATTCTCAATGAGCATCGCTTAAATAAATTTGATCATTAACAGGGATCGAACCGGCGACACCCCGATAGATGACAACCATGACTAGTCCGGGCTCATGCAGGGCTGCCACGACGCCATCGGGTGCGCTTTCACACAAGCCAGCTACCGCGATACACTGAGATCCTGGTGGACTGCAGAGGGTCGGCAGGCGTCGACCCGATGGCTTATCAGCCGGGACTGGCACCATAATCGACCGTTGACGTGGGACGTCACTGATTGCGACACATGCACTCTCGACTATTGTGCATTAGCCAGCGCGGGCGTCGGCCACATCATTCACCAACGGAAGATGCACAAACGGCGCCTATACGCCTATTTTCTTGAAGACCACGTTGTAATGGCGCTCAGTTTCGAGTCATTGGGCATTTGGGGTAAGGATGCACTCAGTCTAACAAATCAGCTTGTGAAGAAGCTCTTTAAGTCCACAACGGAGCCAAGGTCGATCGCGTTCCTTTTACAGATGAACGTCATTGTAACTACAGAGAGGCAACGCCAAGATGATGTTGAGTGGTCGCCGACAAACAGGCCATAATAATACGAACACTATTGTAAATATTAGGTAATTCGTATATTAGTAATTGCGATGCCTGTAATTATAAACTCTTGTTTAAAAACAAATTATTATTAATATTATTATTATTACTCTTACTATTACTATTACTATTAGTAATATTATTATTATTTGGGCGAAGGTCTTAGATCAACGAAAGTCGTACGCTCAACATTTAGCGAGTGAACAGAAGCAGCTTATCTGTGTGGTTGGCTGCTGTGACCGCAGGACCAGCCGCAGAGCTGACTCTGGCTCTGGGAGCCAAATTCTGCCGTCTGTCTGCCTGTCTGAGTGCAGGCCTGTCTAACGGCGGAAGAAAATGACGACTTGGCCGGAGCGCGAGCTAAGCCAAGCCACTCGTTCCGTCTGCTCTCGATGTAATTCAACCCCACGCCAGGCGGTTGATGTTCGTAACTTCTGTCGTCATTCTTCCACACTTTGGATCTGATGTCGCCCCAATACCCCTTCCGCCTGCAGAGCGGTAGAGCGTGGGGTTGCGGCGAGGCGGGGGGGGGGGGGGGGCGTTAAAGGGCGACACAACCAGCCGAGAGTTATGAAATATTGCAGCAGGAGCAGCAGCAACAACAACAGCAGCAGCAGAAGGACCAGCAGAAGAAATGCGCAACCGCCGAGTATGACGAGAAACGTGGGTGTGCGAGAACATATGCATGTGGTTGCATGCGTTCATATATACATGTGTATATATATATATATATATATGTATATACATATATATGAAACAGGGAGAATCCCAGCAAAAAGGCGCTCCCCTTTCGCGTATGCAGAGGCAGAGCGTAAATGATAGGCTTATGGCCGCCGAATCGATAGGCTTCGATGGAGTGTGTCTATCTCTCTGTCCTTCTGTCGTCTCTGTCTGCGTGTGTGCATGACAGAATTTCGCCCTGTCAGCATTAGCAGAATACTGCTATTAGTTGTATAGGAGCCACCACAGTAGGTTTGCTCCGCCGATCGCTCAGGACGGCTGCTTGTGGCGATGAGGATGGGGTTACGCGGTGCTGAGCTGAGCCGTCGAGGGCGGCTGACTCTCCGTTTCATCGGAAGAATTCCGATTCAGCTATCAAGACGAATTCGACACGAACAGGTCGTGGTCGCTGTCGCTGCCCCCCAGCCGCAGAGTCACTATGAGTACTATGAGACACGTTTTTCTACTACTCATAGTTTCATTAGCTAACTACTGGTGCTACAACGAAAGCGACTCCTACAACTACTACTACTACTATTACTATTACCATCACGGCTACTGGCAGCTGGTTCGCACTTTGGGGCTACAAGGACGCCAGCAGATAAACCAATATCGCCCCTGTAGGGCGACTTCATCTGACGGAGCAACTCAGGCTGTTTTTGCTTGTAGCGGGTCTTCGGTGTGAATTACGAAAACATAGTACAACTATTATGCAACATATAAGACCACGCACGCTAAGAATTGCGCGCATAGGTTCTTAAACCCGAGAAAACATCCAAGATCAGGGCACTCATCAACGAACAGTCAAGTTGCACACGGTTGCCATTATCACCACCCTACCGGCACTGGTGAGACCAACACTCTAAACAAATACTAGTTTCGTCTAACCGAAATCAGATGAACGAACAACGACTCTCGTACAAATGCATTTACTTAGCGAAAAGCCGCACTGACAGCTGCAACATCAGTAGCTGAAGTTGCAGTGCCGGAAGTTTTAGAAGTACAATTTGCGGATGCGGATTTTCAGAAGCAGAATTTGCAGAAGCCAAGAGACCAGCCAGCGCCATTGCAACAGCCGGCCGCAAAAACAGGCCCACGGGAGTAGAAGGCCAGACGAGAAAAGGCGTTGCTGGCGACACCGGCAGTATCAACATGGTTATTCAACGACGGCAAGAGCAACAATGTCTGTCAAAGCCCTTAATATCTTTCTTCTTTTTTTAAAAATTTGTCTTCGTCTTTTTGTTTCTTGTACTCTCTTCTCGATGCTCGATGGCGTAATACCAACAAAATCATCCTCGCCGACGATAACTCATAGTCATCATCTCAGAACCTTCACCCTCAAGATCATCCAGACGATCACTCTTAATAAGATTATCAGTATCGTGATCGTCATCATCATCATCATCATTACTGTCGCTAACATCATCATTGCCTTCGCCACATCGTTAACACCAAGACCTTTGTCATCATAAAGGTCATCGTCACGATGGAAACTTAGCCATCACGACTATTTTGCTATACTTGTCGCATCACAACATCAGCAAACAGGCAGGCTTGACTATTTCAACAGTAAAAAAGCTTCGAAAAACATCTCCACCGCTACTCATCTAGCTTCCACAATTGCCACCGCCAGCATCATCCCTCTCATCAGCAGCCATCATTAATACGTTTTTTTCGAGGACCAACTGGAAAATGCGGTTGCCCACATGGTCACAACGGCGGGAAAGCTCCCTGCAAGCGTGGGGCTTCCAACCCACTAACAACCGAGTCATGTCCCCGTTCCCCGGGGTGCCTATCTGGGGGGACGCGGACGTGACGTGAAGGACCTCCATCAACTACGCCTTCCACTACTTGTCATGCTACTAGTATAATTGTACTAGCACGATTACTATTATTATCACGACAAGTACTAGTATTATTTCTACTACTAACTACTACTATTACTACTACTATTACTATACTGCTGCTACTAAGTACAGATGTTACTACGCCATTGATGATATCGGCCCTGGGCAGCGCCAATGCGATCACCGCCATTCCCGACGTTCGACGTCGTTCCGTCATAGTAGCATCATCACCACTTCATCACCCCACACAACCAACGCTGCCAACCAGAGCGGCAGCCGGACAGTTGAAGTGACGACTGCGTCACAGACGGACGGCAGAAGCGACGTCGATTGAGGAGTGACAAGAACGTCATCGGCGTCAAACCGTTGCCGCCATCACAATCGTGAGGCACCAGCTGTGGTGGCCTGGCTGGTGTGGCCTGACCCACCGATCGACTCAATCAGCCGATCAGACAGGGTGTTTGTCTGTCTGTGCGTCTGTTTGTCGTTGCTTGTCGTCGACTCTCGGCCTAGGGCAGGTCAGGTTAGGTCAACTCGTTGATGCCGACGATGGACAGCGGCGACGCTGCCGCTGCTGCTACTACTGCCAGTAGTAGCCGTAAAGGCGACGCCGACGAGGTCTCCCGAAGGCCCAAAGGTCTTTGGTTCCAAAGTCATAATATACACGAGACACGCCACACTGCCTGTCTACCTAGACACCACCTAGACCCTTCGGTATCTAAGTAGTGTCCAGGTACATAGGCAGAACACGCGTTTGCCCTTGTTGTTGTTATTTCTGTTGTTGTTGTTGTTGTAGTAGTAGTAGTAGAAGTTGTTGTTGTTGTTGTTGTTTCTGTTGTTGTTTTAGTAGTAGTAGTTGTTGCTTCTGTTGTTATTTTAGTAGTAGTAGTTGTTGTTGCTGCTTTAGTAGTAGTTGCTGTTGTTGTTGTCGTTGCTGTTGCCCTTGTGGTTGTTGTCCTTGGAAAGAGCTGTTTGAGTCAATTCGTGTTCATCCTTGGAAGAGGGTTTGCTGAAGGTCCCTCCCCAATGTTGACAACAAATACCTTGAGTCAAATTTCGCAGTGGTTCAGTGATGGTGTAATCTTTTTTTTTATTGAATGTATGTTACAACCATTTTCAGCGGAACTACTTTCGTTGTACTTCGTTGAAAATTGAGGTTTTTCTATGCACTCCGTTCATAGCTGCTCCCTTCTAGTGTTGGTCTTCGGCCGCCGTTCCATCTCTTAGTCGCCTCAACCTCTCAGCTCGCTGTCGTTCCAGTTCGTTCTTTCTTCTCATTATACGTTCCACCAGTAGCATGCCCTGCTCCCACTTGGATTCGTCTTCCAGCATAGCAGAAACTAGGTCTGTCACCGTCATGTCTAAAGAAGTCATTGCTGGTGAGTTCTGTCGTATGTCTTCGAATGCTGGGCACCGGAGGATTGTATGAGTCACGTCATCATCCTCGCTTGTGTCGCACGTAATGCATTTGGCGTCCGGCGCTTTGCCTATCTTGTGCAGGTATTTTTGGAAGCATCCGTGTCCCGTCAATACCTGCGTCAGCCAGTAGGTGACCTCTCCATGCTCTCTATTGAACCATTTCTCGAGGTTGGAGATGACCTGACGGGTCCAGGCTCCTGGTATGTGTGCTAGTGTGCTGGTCCATTCCTCGTTCCACTCCTTAATTGTCTGTCTCCGGGCCTCGTTTTTTCGTAGGGATCTGTTTGATTTCCGCCGTGTTCGTTCTTCGATCATTCTAGGCCATGGTATTAGCCTTGCTATCGCGAGGATGGCCATCGTTTCTACTGTTCTGTATGCACTGGCGATTCGTATTGCCAGTTTACGTCTTTCAAGAGCTTTTTCTTGTTCCTCTTCAGTTTCATAGCGTTCGGCCCCCACGTTGATGCGGCGTATAGGACGGTAGTCTCTGCCACTGAGGCAAGAAGTCTTCTCTTGCCCTCAGTTGCGCCGCGTGTCCTCGGCATAATCTTAGCTAGGTTATTTGCTAGCTTTTCCGCCTTCGCGGTCACCCTGTCGATGTGCTCGTTGCCTGAGAGAGCCGTGTCGATCATCACACCCAGATATCGGGCTGACCTGTTGATCTTTATGCTCACGCCGTTCAGAGCTAGACTAATGTTTCCGTGTCTCTTGCGGCCCGTGAGAAGTACTGCCTCGCTCTTTTCGGGCGCGAGCTCGAGGCCGTGTCCTACCATCCAGTTGTTCACAATCTCAATGGCCGCTTGTGCTCTTGCTTGCAGCGTCTCCGCTTCCCGCGCCGTGACCAAGATGGCAAGGTCGTCCGCGTAAGCTGTTGTTTGTACTCCTTCCAGTCTGCAAAGTCTCAGTACGTCGTCGTGATGGTGTAATCTACTACTACTACTAAATAAACCTTTCAGGCTGACCCTCAGCCAAGAGTTAACTCCCACGGGTCTGCTTTTTGAATTGCTTAATAGACGGACTGCTTCTTGAATTGCTTAATAGACGGCGCACCCATGTGTGTCCTCCGCTCGCGAGGCGCAGGTGAATGCACCACGACTGCTAAAACTACTAGTAAAATACCGCGCAAGACAAGGTAACACAACAATAGGTCTACAAAGGCTCGCGTACTCGACTGTAATATATGATGTTATGGCCACATCAATTATTTTTTTAGTTGATAGTTACTGCACATATCCTATGAGCTGAAAGGTTAAGCAAACGCATGCGAGAAGCTTCGGAGATACGGTACGCCTTGAGTACTAGAATTAAACATTTTTTAAGGAGGTTGTTTTTAATTCTAGACTATCCTCCGTCCCCTACGGGCTTGGAACTCAACCTGAGGTATTTCTTCAAAGCACCGAGAGCCGGACATGTTAAGATATCTAGGGTTTTCCTAACAGTCCTTGTGGCAGCATGGCCGCTGACCCTCAGCGGTATGATTATTCATCTAATCTCAATGAGGATTGCTCAAAGAAAATTCGATCAACAACAGGGATCGAACCGGGGACCGGTAGATGACAACCCGCCTTGAGTACTGAATACGGCTAAGTAAAGAGGGAGAAATGACTCTTTAAGAAGCAGTTCTCCCTCTCGACGCTATCCATACCTGTATGTACCTGGCGAACAAAAAGCATGATTTGCCATAAGCTAGCGTCTTTGATCTGTGTGTTATGAATTTATTAGAGAGAAATTATTTTTTCACAATTACCATAAAAGGCCAATTCGTCCACTACCAATATTTCACATCAAAATCTCTGCATTGCAACCGATGCGGACCGCACGCGGTTTCAGACCCGGAAATGTCATAGATGTTCGTCACACTTAAAATTAGATTAATTGATGCATATGATGCAAGCTCTTCAGTACATTGCTATGGCTTTGAAGCGTTGCTAAAAGGTTTGGTAGGACAAGAGGTTTTTTAATGACACCGTCAGGCTATAGTCTATACGTTCTATGTACTACTACTGCGAGTCTTTTGGGGATGTGCTATTATTGTTTAATATATGTGAATGGAGCTCAGGCTGTTTAGCTGCAAAAGCTTTTTGAACATGTTATTCTACCGGAGGCTGAATATGTTGATGTTTTTTTCCTAACCCAGACATCGACATCGAAAAGAGTAAGCTCGTCACATATCAGGTAGGTTGTTTGGTCGCAAACCGTTTTTATTACAGCGCTTTTGTGTATATGACAATTTACAGGAAAATTTCAAGTAACGTGTAGGTACTTTGTGTATACCGGTGAAACATTTGAATAGTATGAATAAAGGTTGTAAATTGTGGCAGAATATTATTGCGCAGCAGAAGACCTTGGATGCCTTGATCTTGGGAAACTCCTGAAGGGACTAGGGCCGTTGGTGAGCAACTTTAAGTGCCCATATTGACCTTAACCGATCTAAGTATTTCAGCAGCTTGACAGTCAAAAGTGCGTGAAAAGTCACTCAGTGACGCAGATCGCAATGACCATTGTTGGCCATTGCACAGTTTTGTGAAACTAGTGAAACAATAATTTCATTTCTAAGTAGATTTTCTTTAACTCTAAGCTTGATTGTTTGATAGTCGTACGTACACTAAGACCACTCTTTTAGTGATCTATCATTGGAAATATTGTCTAATGCAATAATTTCAGTATCAGTGTCAGCGTGCGGCTATGCTTACTTTAGTCTATGCTTGTGTATTTTGTGCATCCATATACACGCTACGCATGACGGCAAGCAACAACACTTACGAGATATTACACCTCATGCGGGCGAAGGGAGCAATTGGGAGCCACACTTTGCAAGCGTTCAGCGTGTTTGTTGGTGTGCAGAGAGACGACAATCGCGCATGGATTAGGTTAGATTGACCGTCTCTTCGTCTATTCTTGGCTGAAATCTCGTTGATTAGCAGGCTATTCGCTACCTGGACGGTGGCAGAATGTTGACTGCCCCCGTTTTGCAACGAAAAACCACCACCACACTGAGATGACGGCGCTCCGATTCTCCGTGTCGGGAAGATATCTTCTGGTCGAGGGGACCGGCTAAGATTACCAGCTAGCCTACCGGTCAACAACAACAGAAGACAGACACAGTTCAGTTCGTGCGCTTGCCTGTGCACCGCCGACAGCCCGCGGCGAGCTCGGAGGTCATCTAATTACATCTAATATGTAGTATGTGTAGCTACGTCGTATCTGCGGCGATCATACATCGCTCGGACATCCTGACGAATCTCGGCAGCACGTTCCGCGAAGTTCCTAGCAGTTTGATTGTCTGAGTTTGCACTTCGAAGCGCAGCGCATTACCTGCAGCGTCAGCAGATGCTACCGCTCATCCGACAGAGTCGAGGTACCGACTCGCACGGAGGGGGTTGCTGGCACCGACTCGCACGCAGGAGGGGATGGGGTGCTGGCACCGACCAATTGGGGACTGGCTGGTTGACTGGCCGAGGATATCGCGGTATCGCCCGAGAAAGTACCATCAGTCAGTATGCCTTCTCTTCTGAGGTAACAATCATAACGCTAAAAGCAATGCAGCTAGCCACTGTGTGACCTTCGTTCATTCAGGCATTTTTTGGTTGTTCTTGTTAAGAGCTCGTTAATACCGTTGTTGTTGCTGCTGTTGTTGTTGTTGTCGTCGTATTCCTCGTAATCGCCTCTACGTACCTTCACCACAGCTTAGTTGAAACTGGATGGACCACAGAAAATGCCGACTCACAGGAACAAAGAAAACATCTCGAGGTGTCAACAGATTGCTGCTGCGTAAGATTAAGACCCGTTGCTCGTATTGCAGTCGTTGATTATACGAGGCTTACTAACGCCGCGCCCATGATCTTAAAGCATTCTCTCTCTCTCTCTCTCTCTATATATATATATATATATATATATATATATATATATATATATATATATATATATATATATATATATATATATATATATATATATATATATATAGGAAGTTTTAGACAAGATCATTCACACGTATATATATATATATATATATATTATGCCCAAAGCGATTGTATTGGTTGTTCAGGTGCTCATATTAAAAGTATCGATTTTTTAAAAATAATTAACTATGTTTCGGCGTAACTGCAATAAATGCGCCTGGCTTTTCAGTCAAGAAACAACATAAAACGACAATCAAAACCAGGCAATCCGAACTGGGACATTGCGATCAATTGAGAAAAATCATCTTGAGTTGTCAAAGGGTTACTGCGTTGTATCTGTACCCTGCATATACTTCGTTTTTATTTAATTTTAATATTATTATTATTTTTGAAGAACAGTAATCGTCTTTCATTGACCGCATCCTTAAATATTTTCAACTGTGGACACTGTTTTAATTTGTGGTGCGGCTCGTGTCCCTGTTGTAGGTAACGTTTACTCATCAATTTTAGACATTATATTTTGACGCAAAACACAGAACTTCTGCATTGCTGCAACATATGATTCCTCATGTAAAACAATAAAGTTGTGTCCCTGTCTCTGTATGTCCTTGTGAGAAGTCCAGGATAGATTGCCAGTTGAATTTATAGTGTTACGTTGAATTCAGATGTACGTGCTGTGGTATAAAGATTTTTTTCGTCAAGCGCGCGGGACGTATCCTCTACTACCTGAGTATTCTTATCAAGAGATGAATGCTCTGCTCTGTAAGAGTTTTCATGCGGTTTGCAGAATTGGTGCTCCGCACCCTCATTATATGTTTTAAGATACTGTAATATTTTCGTGCAGATATAAAGAGACACGCTTCTTATTTTGTGCACGTCTCTATGCAAATATTGTACTACTTTAGATTTATTTACGTAAATGATATGTAAAATTCGTGTCGATTTTCCACAGGAACCGAATTTTTGTTTCCGTAGTACGTTTTTCGTGCAGTTTAGGGCGCCAGATACGTAATATTTTTGTGCAAGGCGCCGAAGACATGTAACCTGATTAATAATAGCTCTTTAATATAAATAATTTAGTGCGTACGTCACTACACATAAATTGAAATATTATTAACTGACTGCGCATGCCTTGTTCAGTGCTGCTTTTGCAGCGTTAAGTGCGGAATACGTGTTGCGTTTTACGTGCATTTCCATATAGCGTGTTGAATGCGTGTACTCCTACGTGTATGTGTTTTTGCATGTGTCTTTTATGGGGGTTTAATGGTATTGCACCATCTTCCATTCATTTATTGAGACATCTGTGCTCCCCGTTTGTTTCCGATCATGGTCGATTTCTAGTCCACTCTGGCATTCAGTTTGTCTAAATTGGGAACCATAGAAACCAATTTAGGAGTGGCCAGTCTGGGTCTCGAACCCAGGCCTCCCGAATGCAAGGCAAAGGCTTTTTCCACTAAACCATCTTGCTCGGTATTATGTTTTCATTGAGAGTCCAGACTACGTACATATTTTGCCATGCATAGATGTGAGTTCAGGGCGTAGGATATACGCGTGCTATTCTGTAATGTCATAGGATAGCGCACTAGCTCTGTTCTATAGTATCTGCACAGGGCACCCGTCGTGTCGTAGGCTCGCCCCTAATGAGAGGGCAGGACTCGTGTTCATGTTGATGTTTTCCTTCTGTCTGCGCTGCAAACTTATACGTGCCCTGTTGTATGTCCAGGGCCGTAATCTCGTAGCGGATGGCGAAGTGGTGGCCATGACTAGCATTTTTGGCGTCTCAATATTTAGTCCGACGATTCCTCTCTTTTGCCATATATACACTTGTTTAATGTCACATTGTGTGTATTTATAAGTGTTTTCTCCAAACTGCTATACAGGCCGTCTGGCTAGCAGCAGTACGCCGCACGGGTGGCGCAATAGAGCTTCTGTTTACTTCTGTGCCGCTGCTTCTGTTCACGGAGAGTGCGGTCGTCGACAGTTGAGTAAAGAAAAGTTGAGTGCAGTGTGAGGTTGAAATTTGAAGGGGTTCAAGCAAGCCGACGACGGGTCCAGCAGGGCAGAGACATGAAGGAGGAGGTGGTGGTGGTGCTGCTGAAACTAAGCTGCAGGAGACCGAAAAACCACTATCGGCGTCCATAGATATGCGTGGGTGCTTCTGTTCAATCTCGTCGGTTCAGAAACTGAAAAGCGATTTGTTTCAGCATATCGGCGCCGACAAACGCTACCGCCTGTATGACTGGTGAGAGACGGAAGGAGAACGCATGAAAAATATATAAATATATATATATATATATATATATATATATATATATATATATATATATACATACATACAGTGGGATAGACTCCAGCAGTGCTCGGGGCGTCTCTGCCTGCATGCTGGCTCCGGTGGAGGCTCCGTGGAGAGGAGCCCGCCGTGTTTGAACTGTTGTTCTGGCTGTGTGTTGTGTCGATTCGGTCGGTCGGCTGACTGGCGCAATCTGTATGCATCGATGCACGCCAGCATGCACTCTGCTGTGATCTAACACTTTGAATTCTTGCTTACGCATACGCATCATACATCATACATCGGCCAACCATACATACATACACACACTTCAGCGGCTTTGCTTGGCCAACAACAACAGCAGCAACAACAGCAGCTCGTTTCGCGAGAGCAGTGTGTCGATCATCATCGTGGTCGTGGTCGAACTTCGTCGGTGTCGCTCTCATTGTCTGCCACCGTCACCGGTCAATGGCCGCATGGACGCCCGCCCGCCTGCCCGTCTTCGGCCTCTTCTGCCTTCGGTCGCCGGTGACGGCGTCCGGAGGAAATGCCCAGATGCGCCATCAGTGAGTCCTTGTGAGGGACTCACTACTCTCTCGTCGCTTCCCCTCCTTAGCAGCCTTTCGCTCGCTCGCTCGTTCGTCCGCTGGTATTCTGCATTCTGCGTGGTGCGTTCGTCATCTTTGCGGCGTTGATCGTCGTGATCACCACCACCTACTACAACACCACCACCACCATCGTGTCGTCATCATGGTTGTCGATCGCAATTCGTTGTCGTCATTGTTGTTGTTGTCGTTAGTGTTGTTGTTGTTGTTGTTAGTGATGTTGATGTCGTTGTGTTTGTTGTCGTCGTTTTCTTCAGCTGGTACTGCTGCTGTTCTAGCTACTGTTGTCACTGCAACTCCTTTGAGACGTTGGTCGTTGCAGATCTTCGCCACCACACGGCAATCATTTTCCGCTAGTATCTAGTCCGAGTAAAACGATGCAGAGAGAGCTGCATAGACATAGACCGAACGAAAGACGATGTATGGTAGTAGTAGTAGATCGATGCATAGATGGACACATAGATAGATAGATAGATACCTTGCAAGGGAGGAGCAGGAGGAGGGGTAGAATGAGATGAAGAACGTGAGAGAGAGGCAAAAGACCGGGTTAAAGAGTGAGAGGACGAGGTGGAGATATGGAGTTAGAGAGAGGGAGGGGGGGGAGAGAAAACCGGAGGTCGGGGTTTCTTTGGTCCTATGCATTGTGCACCTATCATATCGATCAAAATGGGCATTCGCGCGCTTGTTGTGCATTCACGTGCTTTTTCGTCGTGCGTCTCTCTGAGACGGTGTGTCTGATTGCACTGCTTGAACGCGACGAAGCTTTCTCTCTCCTTCCTTCCGTCCTTCGTCCCGGCCATTGAAGTCGATGAGATGACGATTATTGAAGCGGACTTACATGACGACGACGACGATGATGGTGACATTGATGATGAGGGCTATGGTGAAGGACGACGACGATGATGATGCTGCTGATGATGATGATAATGCTGTGGACTCACTCCGTTTGCAGGTACGAGGCTTCGCTACGAAGTAGGCACAACTGAGCCTTCCCGCCGCCTCCACCACCACCACCACCACCCCCGTTGTAGTGTCGATGGAAGTGGCGGGCTATGAGACATGATGATGATAGCGATGATGCTGATGATGATGATGCGGATTACGACGACGACGATGATGATGATGATGATGACGTTGATCATGATTATGATGAAGCTGGTGGTGATGAAAGTGGTGCTGGTGGAGGCTGTAGTGTTGTTGTTGTTCGTGCATGCATCGTATTTGTAGTGCGAATTGTGAATCCGGGTTGGTCCGTCTCTTACCCCAGAACCGGCCGAAATATGCATGAGCGTGTTGGCCGGCCGAACAGGCCAACGACGCATGATACATGACAAGCACAAGTGGCAACAACAACGACAACCGCAACAACAACGACTACAACAACAGCAGCGGCAACAACAACTGCAACGACAACAACAACAACTGCAACAACAACAATTTCAACAACAACAACTGCAACGACAACAACTTTAACAACAACGACTACAATAACAGCAACAACAACGATAATAGCAATAACAACAACAACAACCATGAACGAAGGGATTGAGCAAGAATATAGGGCCGCCGTCAGCACCGAATCCTTGGCGGTGGTGGCGTCGTCTCACAGCCGTCACCGAATTATTATTACTATTATCATTATTATTATTATTACTATTATGACGACACGACCGGCCAGACGGTTGGCCTAGTCGCTCAAATCTAGCTGACACTGACTGGGTCATGGTTCGCCAGTTCGCTTCGTCGCTAACCAGCCGGCAGATCGCCGCCGCTCGATCGGCGGAAGAAAAACGAAGCTTTAGCGAGATTCTGCAACAATACTTGTGTATCAGCCGTAATTCTTCTTTTTCCTCTTCATCATATTTTGCTGCTGCTGATGCCGTGGCCGGTACTGTTAGCTTGTGCAAACGGGAGCAAAACAAGCAAGGTCTTCTTTCGACCTCATCTCCCTCTCTCTCTCTGTGCTTCACTCTCGATCTCTCTCTAGTTTTCTGGTTATTCGCCGAACAGCCATCGCAAAGGATGGGGCGATCCAGTACAGCTACTGGTTCTGCTGCTGCTGTTGCTGATGATGATAATGATAACAGTAGCAGTCAGTATTAGTTAATGCAAACGCTAGGCGATTTTCATCACGATGCGACAGACACACACATGCACACAGAGACAGGCAGGATGGCCGATGTTTCACAGTAGAATCAAATCATAACAATGTGATCGTAATAACAATAATAATAATAATCATCATCATCATCATCATCATTGTGAACGATCGAAGAGAGTGTAAACTTTTGTGGCAAGCTTTGTCTTTGGCTGGGTGCAGACGGAACGCGGCATCTACCTTAGGCGTCATGGAGTAAGGTAATTCCTTAAAACAATCACGACAATAGGTTCACACCGCACAATTGTAACACTGTTTAACATACAATAAATAATAATATTAGTAATAAGTAAAGAACAAATAAAAATTATGTTAACAATATTAATATTAATCATCATCATCATCATCATCACTACCGTCATACTCAAAACCGTCTGTTTCTCTAAGAAGTACCGTAGTTCTGCGGTATGTCGTCGTCGTCATTCGGCGTCGTTCATAACGTTTAACCCGCCGGCTGTCTGCCCAAGCGACCGGTGGAGAACGGACGGACGGAGGGAGGGAAGGAGGGAGGGAGGGAGGAAGGAAGATGGCGAATCAGATGTGTGAGTCCGGATGTGTATGGGCACATATGCACATGTGTACACACATGCACATGTGCACACATATGCACATGTGCAATCTCCATTCAACACGGCTTACACACGCACACACACCCACACCCACCAGCAGACACTGACTAACTCACACACAAACAATGTGTGACAGCAGTAGCTAGCGCGCAATATCGCGATTGATTCTCGTTGTTGACCTGTCGAAACGTCATCATACATAAGCGCATATATATATATATATATATATATATATATATATATGCATGCGTACATAAATCAGCATCTATGGAGCAGCATGCTACTGCTCGACAGAAGCCTATGCTTTGCACAAATCCCTCTGTCTCAGCACGGGCATCCCCGCTTGGCGTCGGTCGAAAACCGGATAGAAAGAGAAAAGAGTTCGTCTACCTGTAGAGCCAGGTAGACGAGTAGATTTGAAGGATCTGCCCTGCCCGAGGACCTTCGCAAGAAGTTGGATCAACAATACTCTAGCACACACACACCCGCCTCGCACGCCGGCACCGCCTCTCCTCCTTCTGAGACGAATACACATTGCACACCGTTTACTCGCCTTCTAACCTTCTAACTGTTAGTTACGAATAGTTAAGAGGCAGCAGTAGATGTATAGAGCATCGATGCATAGCTATTATATGATGAGATGATGAGGACAGCGTCAGCTGTGTCGTAAGCTCCGTGCTGCTGGCCGAACACCGTCAGGGGTCATCTCCGACAATTGGCTTTCGACGACTAGTTCAGCCTAGAGTTCCCCCAAAGTAATGCTGAGAGGTTGTTGCAGAAAAGAAAAAGAAAGTTCAGCCTAGAGGTCAGATGCATATATATATATATATATATATATATATATATAGGCGTACAAGTACGTATTGATTGCGTGTCGTGCCGTGCTGATTATGATAGCCTGTATTTTTCTCCCAATAAGTGTGCTTCGTTGAATAGACTATAGTTGTTGTCTTTGATTATAAATGCAGAAATCAATGTGGTTTATTTATTAAAGTCAGGGCCTGACTTTTGATGCATTTCATCACAGGTTCAACACAAGGCGTGGGGATATATTTTTGCACTCGTGCGTCAGTCAGACGTGGCTCGGTCTGCCATTAACAGCAACGCTATACCACAGTGTTGCCTCGGTAGCGCTAACGAAGAAGATATAAGCTTTCTAACTCTTCTCTTGAAGGCCGAAGTATCAGGAATGGCGGCAATGGCGGGAGAAAAAACTTCACCTTCTAACTTATATGCTTGAATATTCTATACGCTACTCCGTCTCTTTTGATGGGATTATACAAAATGGCAACGACGGGTCAAAATTGTTTGGTGCAACTAATGTTTAAGCGCAAGCAATCAAATCATCCATTGCCACTTGTTGTTTTATTTATTTGTTTGCAATATCGTATGTGTACTATAAAAATACGGTTGCATAGTCCGTAAGGCGATGGACTTACGAACCAATCCATACGGATAGGCATTTCTTTAGTGCTTTGATGATCAACATTTGCGGCACTATTGGCAAACCTGTTTAAAGATAACGCAGCAAAAACTGCCTATAAGATAACTTGTTTTATATCGCAAAACTGTCTATCAGATACCTGTTTTATAATCTTCAGATTTATAACATTCTTATACCACAAATCAGTTCCGTGTTTTAGGCTATTCTGGTGCTCTCATAATACTAAATAAGGTACAATCAGAGCCAGATTTATAATGTTCATGGCATAAAAGTATGAAAGGCAAAGCTCGTTTATACAGTTTCTTAAGAACTCAGGATCAACTTTAAATTCTGGAGCCACTCTTGTAAGAAATGTATTTTAAACTTTTAAAGTATCCTGATATATATATATATATATATATATGTGCGCACAATTTTCGTTCTCCCTTATTCTCACAATTTTGTCATTAGTTCAATACCCAGGTGCTCTTGTGGCTCCACAAAGGTCGTTTAAAATGTTATATAAAATAACAAGAGAAAAATATAGTTTGTCCAGTTTTCTGGAGCTAGTAGTCAGTAGTTACATATTGAGCACGAAATAATGTCTAGTTATGTTATCAGAGGCTAGTTAGGAGCTTTCAAGTCCATATGTATGTTAATAGAAAAAAAAATATATATACCATAGAACTCATGATCATAAACGTCGAAAACCTGGGTTTGATTGTCCCTTGTTATACCTTATCATCATTATTGCAATAAAGCCATTTCATTCTTCAGTATTTCTGCCCACATTGAAATTGTAGTCATATATATATATATATATATATATGTTTGGTCTAAAACCATTCGATAAAAGTACCTCCATAATGTATATGACATATATCGACGAACATACTCAAATGTCCAAGCACAGCTGTTCAGGAAAAACGATGAAAACTAAATCCTGGTTGAATAAGATGAAATACAATGTATCAATTCATCGCGATCATGACCTTGCAAGCCTATCCCGCGGGCAATATACTGTACTGCAAAATGAACCATATGTGATCTTGCATTGAGGTTCAATTTAGGCAGGCACGTGGGCGGTACTTTGCACCGGACACTCTCACACGATTCAAACACTTTCCTCCGAACAGATTCGCGGCGGTTATGTTGACCGAATTGTCGAGTAAATAATGCCCTGTGTATGCAGACCCTGGCACATGGATATATCCGCGCATAAATACACACCTACACAAGCGTTATTGGTATTTGATTGACCGATGCGACATTAGTAAACGCAGCGACGACGGCAATAATAACAATAGCAACAACAACAACAACAACATCAGCAGTAGCAGCAGCAAAAACAACAACGGTAGCGCTAACAGAAATAGTGGCAACAATGATAATAAAATCAACAACACGGCCAATGGCAACACGGTATGTCTCCTCATTTGTGCACACCCACTTTCGCTACGCTACTGATTGAGAGCAAGGAAGCAAAACGAAGAGGCTTAGTATGTGCTTGTAAAGGAACTAGAGCGGAAAGGATTAAGAACAAGATGTACATATATCTAGATGGACTAACGAGAGAAAGAGGGAAAACAAGATTCTCTTGAGATATACAAACCTTCAAGCCTTTGAGGGTTGGCCAGACTATTTTCTGAGAGTGCGAAGGAGTAGAGAGGTGGTTGGGAACGTGTAGCATAGAATGGTTTAAAGCCGAAAGTAGGTTCTATAATTTCCTATACTACACATCGACTGTACGCTAAGCACGCGGTTGTTGTTATTGTTGCTAGCAATATTGGTGCTGAGCCTGGTGAGCAGTGACACAGAGCGAGAGAGAGAGAGAGAGAAAGATAGAGAGAGACAACGAGCGCACTTATTTGCACTAGGCGTGTGTGCTATGCTGAGTACTATGCAGCCCATCAGTGTCCACGCGCGCTATTTCATGGGCTCTTGAAGAGCATTGTCTCTCTCTCTCTCCAGCTTCTCCCCTTCATCCCCCTGTCTTTTGCTCTGTTGGGCTGCGAAAATGGCAGACTGACGAAAACAACTAGCTTCATACACCAGCAGCAGCAGCAGCCTCAGCCGCAGCATCGAATGAATCAACGGATACACACCGATTTCCATACGTTTGCGAGCAGCGAGTTTGTTGTTTATTTGGATAACACCACAAGAGGGACGGACACACTCATTGGACGGATCGAACGGTTCTCTGTCCTCCTCCTCCTTGTAGTACGGCGCGAGCGGCGCATATCGCGCTAGCGTCGCCGCGGCTAGCGTTTGCTCTATAGTCCTCTCTCGATTGGCGTTTGGCTCTTGGAGCTCCTTGACCACCACCAGACCTCTCGACAAGCGGGGGAGCGGGGGGGAGGGAGAGGGGCACTACCGTTTGCTTGCCTGCCAGCAAGCAAGCAAGCAGACTGCAGCAGAGAAAGGCTAAACTGTCATACGCGCGTGCGTATGGTCCGTGTGGGGAAAGAAAGAGAGAGAGATATAGATACAGTTATAGAGAGAGGGAAAGAGAGAGAGCTTTGCCTGCCGAGCCTGCGATGGTGGGAGGATGGTGGCGCTCGGTCCTGCCGTCGACAACAGCGTACGAACGACCAAACGGAGACAACGGGGGCGGCTGGGGGGCGGCTGACGCGCGGGCGGCTCGCGGCTTCTGTTCGTGCGGCACTCGCGTGACATTATCCAGAGTACGGTGGTGATTATGCTGATGTGCTGCTGCTGCTGCCGAGTAGGCAGAAAGATGACATAAAACGGCAGCAACATACGCAGCTGACGTGCAGAGCCTACGGCCGATATAGCGTCGTGTTGCCACTTGGTTAGACTGGGCCGGCTCAGCTCAGCACCGCTCAGCGGATGATCAACTAACTGTCTAATCTCTCTATCGCTCTCTCTCGCTCGCTCTCTCTCTCTCTCTCGCGCGCGGTTTTTGTCGCGTGGACCGGCCAGTCGGAATCGGCCAGGAATCGGCCAGTAAGCAAGTGAGCATACACGCTTCGATAAATCATACCACATAGCCAACGTTTGAGTTCGATTGTTATCATTGATGCGTTTGTTTATTCGTGTGCATATATATATATATATATTTAAGTGTAGCAATATATGTATATCTCGTATATATATATATATATATATATATATATGTTGTGCGTTTTCCTTGGCAAGTTATTTTGCACTCATTCTACTACTCTATTCGTAGGACCTCAGTAGTTGCTCGTCGCCTAATCTCATATCTTTTGTATATAAATATATATATATATATATATATATATACAAAAGATATGAGTTTTGCTTTAGGATGAAATTTTTGAGACATACTTTATCCTCGAATCGACTAACTATTTGCCAATATTTAACGACAATAATGACAATCGGTAATTGCTAAGAAATGTTTAAAGCCCTTGGGGTTGGGCGTGGACAAGTGACCACTGACGTACGCAGATAATCTAGCACTAAAAAACAACGCTTTAGTATAGCCCTAGACGATCTGAGGCTGCCTTGCTAATAGGACAAAAAGTGGAGTATAGAAATTGCTTTGCGCCGAGGCAGGTTGTACTGAGAGCCCTTCAGCAATCGTTTTATGGCCCATCGGCGGCGACTATTTACTCAATCACGCTAGAGAATTATCGAAAGTTTTGAGACTCCAAAAAGGCGATCCTTTGCCAACTGAGTCAAAGTCAAGTAATCTGTTCATAGCAGATACGTCGATACCTGTCGAGCCTCCTGCTTAAAACGAGTGTGATGCTTCCAAGAGGTTTTTTCACTTGAGCTCTTGAGGAACTATTTAGTCTAGGTGGAGTCAATATTATCCTAGCTTGTCTAGGAAACAACAAGGCATTTGGGCCAGGTCTTGTGAGGAATGAACACCTTCTGCAGGGATCTTCTCATGCTCATATGGCAGTCCCTTTTCAATAGATGCCTCTCTAAAGGCACTATACCAGCCAAGTGGTACCAATCCCTCCTCATCCTAGATAATTCCAAAGTGAAAAAGAGACCCATCGAACCTTTCCGCCTGGCGGCCAACGTGCTACATTTATGTGACCCCCTGGAACTGCATTTTAGGCTTAAGTTTCAGAGAGTCATAGAAGAGTATTTTGTTCTATTTCAGATGTACCTTTATAAAACATGCTATGCCATTAGTTTTAAGGTCTAATGAATTTCACCTTCTTTTAGCCCCTTTGCAGAACTTCTCCGGCTTTGTTCGGAATTGTTGATATGAACACCTCGTTGCTATCAGTGAATTAAACAAAAGGTAGAGCAAGTACACACGCTAAATAGTACACGGCTTCTACATCTAACGCTTAGCGCTACAATTATTAACAGCAACCTTCTATCAATAAACAAACACGGAAAGAGAAACATCATAAGTATTGCGTCGTAGCCAACGAGTGGTGACTATACTCGAGCTATATCAGCCCAAACTGCTCGCAGGAGGAATGTAAAGATTTTCTTACTCAAGCCGTCCTCAGTGAGTGGAGTTGCGAATTATTAATTAAGTAGGTAGCAATCAGCGCCTTACGGACATTTTCCTCTATGTATCTGGAGAACGAGGTGCCGTTTGGCGTAAGTTCCAAGTCCAAATTTGAAAAATGGTTGACAAAATCTTTAGGTTGTCTAATATATATATATATATATATATATACAAAATATATTTTATAGCAGCACTATTTTAGTATAAAATATCTTGTACTTAATGCAATAAAAGAATATAACCATAACTGTAGCAAAGATGACTAAGATATACAGGAAAAAAAAACGAGTCTTTAGTGTAAGCTGAAGTACCTGGCAACATCCTGCCAGATCACTAGGCCTTAGCCTGAATTCACAATCGAGGCCTATCGGCATGACCAGATAGTCCGTGTGGTGCGTGGCAAGACGTTGGCAACGACAGAGTACAGTGCCTTGCAAAGTAGCCTTCTTTCTTATCTTATGTCCAAAGCTTCGTCACACTGGCGTGGTAGGTTGCGGGGATTCCGAAAGAAAAAGATAACGTTATTATGCAGGGCATGAGAACAGCAGCAAATATTCGCACGGAAAAAACATCAGATTACACTGCGATTCGTCAGCAGTAGACCGTCAATTCTCATTAGTGATTTGGCGCACAGAAATGATGCATAGATCGATTGTGACGCTGTCTTTTGCGTGTCAGAATAGGCATGGGCCGCTGCTGTTCTAAGCCGACTTGCCAATGTAACCATTGATTGGCATGATAACCCAAAATACAACAACAAGACATCAACACAGACAACAACAAAATGTGTTTATTTTAATATATATGATGATTACTATTATTATTGGTATTACTTTTTATCCATTTTGTGTTCCAAGAGTACGTCTGTGAGGTTTATGCGTGCATTTTCATTAACATTGTTTTCGGCCAGAGCTAATTCAGCAAAGAATTAGCTCAAATGGTTCAACATTGTGGACATTGTAGTTGAACTGACAACATTGGTCAGCGCTGCTTAGTAGTAACGGCGGAGTGCTTGCTTTGGACGACTACGAAGCAGCCATCGTCGGGTCGTCTTCATTAGTAGAGTATCATCAGCGTCATCAGTGCCACATCGTTATGATGTTGATGGTGATGGCGATGTTGATTTTCATCATTAACTGGGTCACTGAGGTGAGGTGCTGCTATTATGCTCGACAGCCTGTTAGACCAATCGTCAGTGGCGCTGCTACGACATACAGCAGAGACAGCATGAAGTCTGCGAGAAGGGCCCCAACGAAGACAGCACCTCCTATCTCCACCCAAACAGCAGTGGCAGGCATCACACAACAAAGACATAAATCGTCTCACGACACTGACTCTACGAGCGCGGGCTGTTGTTAAATGATTGCTATTATAGTTGTTGTTGTTATTGTGGCTGCCGTTTTGTTGTTAGTGCGGCTGCCTTTGCTACTGGCGCGGTTCTTTTTGTCGGTGGTCTGTACCGTTATCTATACCTCTCTACCGTATATCCACTTTAGAGCTTTGACCTTTCATAGCTACTTCTGCCTTCGGCGTTTCCGTCGCCCCAGGTCGGAAGAAATGTCATCGGCTTTGTTGGACGAGTTATAGCCGTCGGCGTGCTATTTGCCAAAAGCCTAATCTGCACGCTATGTGGGATATACTATACACTCGTATATAGGGAATGACGCAGCGCGCTCGAGAATAAAGTTTAATATAACGCCAATTAAGGTGTCAGATTCGGACGTAGTTTACTGTGTCTTTGTAGACTCATTTTGCAGATGCTCCTATGATGCTTTGTAAAGATGGTGTCTCGAAATAGGGGCACGCCTGTCTTACATATCAGACCTTGCTCGAAGCCATATCAGCAGTGAGTTGAATCACTGGCCAGGCTGGCTCAGTGACCGTGTTTTTATGTAAAATATTTGACTATATACCTAAAAAGGGTGATTAATAAATGAACAAATGAATATCAGCAGAGCCTGCTCCGTTTATCCGTAAATTCACCATATGATTGGTAATGGCTTTACCGATACGTTTTTTAGCGCCCTTGGCAGCCCTTACAAACTAACTGAAACGTGAAGGATATGTTAGATTGGGAGTTTAGTAAGAGCTTAGTAAATAGATGGGAGTTTAATAACAGTTTAGTGAACAGATAGAAATTTGGTAACAGTTTAACAAACAGATGGAAGTATAAAAACAGTTTAATAGACAAATGGGAGAATAGTAACAATTTAGCAAATAGAATGAAGTCTAATAACAATTTAGTAAGCAGATGGAAGTTACGTAATCTCAGCTAATGATACAGGAAAAGGCGTTGTAGTGGTAGCTCCACACACAGTTCCAATTACGTTTCGCTGAGCTTCTTCGAAACCCGCTGCGCGCACTTTCCAGTAACCCAACCTGTCGCGAACAGTTGTCCACACTGTTCCAACGCTGGCCCTCACCATCTCTGCCAAGATTCGCATTGCGACCGCCGATCAGTTCTCGCCAGGTCGTTCATCCGGTTTAGCCATGATTACCTTGTTTGTCTGGCTTGGTTTCGGGTCATCACTCAAACACTCCCGATCTTCACGAAAACGGGCACTCTACTCTTTCACTTGTCGGACAAAGAATTCACCCCGTATACAGCCATCATCTGGCGATGAAGATCGGCTGGTTGAACACCTTCCGGACACAACTAAATTGGACTCTAAAAGCAAAACTTAATTAATGTCAAAATAAAAAGGCGCATATGCGCACAATTTCAGAACGCTTAGCTGCTCTAGTAAGACGCGAAGTAATTGGAGAACGACTCGTTAAGGAGATAAAATTGTTAAAAAATTACATGTTACCAATTCTCACAGCTTCCAAGATCAGCATCTTCCTTACTGTGAATAAGGGCAATTAGTAAAGACGAGAGAAAGCGATAACAACATTACTTCTTCGTTCAAGGCTATACTCGGCAACAGTGACAACAGTATATGCTCATTGTTGTTGAACCAGTATAAAACGATTTATTTGATAGTGTTACTATTTAAGCCAAAATATTTATGCTAAAGTATTACATATTTAAGATAACAACAAGTATCCCTATCATAGGTATCGTTGAGGTTAATGCGATCTCAAACGAGTTTTCTAAAGCCTGCGATTTACCAATTTATTGACTCTAAACTCATTTCTGACTGTCACCAGTGCTATTCCTTTAAGTAGGTCTACTCATGACCATCTTAAATATATAGAACAGCAACAGCTTGTTGCCCAATCACCATTATACAATGTACAATCCTGCTCTTTTGTCCGGCTAACATCGATATTGTTGTAATAAAGCAGTGGCTTTGACTATATTGTCATTAGCGGATAATCATGGTCTCAACTTGGACAACGAGTATAACTAATAATATAGCTCCTATTATCATCAGCTTCTTTGTCGTGACCTACTACATTTATATATTTACTACTAAGGCGAGCACTGCCGAGTGTGCAAACGTATTGTAAATTATTAATAAATCATCACAATATTTTCTATATATAGCACCAGTGAGTTTGTTTTGATAAATCAAGACAAAGCTTCTGGTAAAAGCCGCCTGGCAGCCTAACGTTTGAGCTGACCTCGTCAGACAGCACTTGTCGAACTTTTGCTGCATTCGAAACGTACTGCAAATCCTTCTTTGCAATCCGACGAATTGTGCTCACGTTTAGTAGATCGGCGTGTTTCCTCAGCGAAGTTTCGAGATCATCGGAAATCAGCTTCTTACAATGGGCCTCGATCTCAGGAGTCCTCATGACGCTAGGCCGGTCGTGAACTTTCCTGAGTGCACTCCCAGAAGCTCTTATATCTCATCGCAGTTTTATACACAGTACCTATAGGACAGTTGAAGAAGAAAATGATTCCGTCTACGCTCCTGCCGACGTGAAGCGATTTTACCACTGCCATTTTACGCTCCAATTCCGGACCCATGCCATTTCACCATCCTGATTACGTCGAATGTGATTTACCGGTTCTGACGAGCACAATGGTCAGACGGCGCGCACGTTTGTTTTCATATGGCCGGGGACCCTATATATATATATATATATATATATATATAGAAAATGATGTGATGATTTATTAATCAATTACAATACATTTGCACACTCGGCAGTGCTCGTCTCTATATTATATATATATATATATATATATTATGCGAGCATTTACTATGTTAGCACTTTGAAGTGAACAATTGTCTGCGCGCGAACGTGGAGTCACGTGTTCTTCAACTCTGGATTCGCCCAGCTCAACAATGCGCCTCGTACAGAGGCTGCGGCCACGCTCAAGCAGAGTCAGAGTTAGACCGTCAAGCTCTTATACATCATCTCCGGGTAGACCCGGAGTTTTAGCACATACGGCAAGCTGGCAGATCTCACTGCACGACTAAATATGTAATTAACAATGGAGTGACGTGCTTGTCGGCTTGCACTCAAGACGAAGGACAGGCCATGTTGGGCCAACACGTACACAATATTACCACAACGACATCGGTGGAGTATGACTAGGTCAACACCAAGCCGCAGTACTGCGCTTATACGCGTCGTCCAAAACAGTCTCATTTCGCGAATAGAGTAGGGCATGTAACCAAGCTCCAGCCCTTTGACTACTAACGCCTCAGAGTCTGGCTTTTTCAGCAATGGAAGGGGCTCTATCAACCAGGCTGGCAATAACTTTTTGGGGGGATTGTCCTACTGCCCTGGTTAGCCCTTTCATCGGGAAGGGAGTCGAATATAGACAACCCTCTATGAGGCAGCCTTTGAAGTTCAATGTTATAAGCGTCCCACCCGTCAGTATCCAACAAAGGTCCAACTCTGTCTGCAGCCTGGACAAATTACGACACGATTGCGGCTTCTGCCATTATGACTACGTTTAACAGATCTAAAACTTTTTCGGTCTGATTCTCAGCCAACATTTAATATTCGTGGGACTGCTTTTGCATTGATTCGTGAGACGGACCCCATAAATACAAATACGCAACGGTGGGGCTCAAACCCGTGCATCTATGTGTCTTCTTCGGTCGCGAGGCGCACACGAATGCACCACGCCACCGGGCTCGACGGTACACCTAGGCCGCCTAAAGAGGTAGGGAGCATTGCCCGATTCCTTGCGACAGCAACCAAACTAAGATTTAGTATAACCTCTAATGTGTCTAAGCGAAGGCCAATAAATGGCTCTAAGAATTTAGGCGATGACGACAGGTTGCAGCTTCTCGGAAGTCTCCGCCCAGATTGCCGTCATCAAGAATTCGGGCATTAAACGGGGACCTGCTGAAAGCCCGTGGTTGTCCATGACTTGACGGCTTAAAGCAAATACTCTCTCGCGACGATATTGAAAGTATTTTTGAAGCCCAGTTTGACCATCACCGTCGGCACTTTCGCATGGGCTCAGTGGACTGCTACCTCTGTGCCCCATGGGTGGCGAATTCCAGCTAGTATTGGCAAATGGTTTGCCAAATATCAACTGTATTATCGTAACACCCAATTTTGGCCGCCAATTTGGGAAAGACTGAGAATCAGGCGATCGGATGTAATAAACCGTTTTTTTTTAATGCAAACATCCTCGCCCCGAAAATGGCTGGTAAAAAAGATGGGACGAGCCCCATCTGAGCATATCAACTACTTCGGCAATAGCGTCAGCTAGTCGTCCGGCCGTGCTGCCCATTAGTATTCTTATAATTAAGATCATCGTTCGCATCTAAGTAGTTTACTCACTATGTATCAATTCCCATATTGAGATACCTATTTTTCAGGCGTTCAAGAAAGAAGCCAAGGCACTTGACTTGGAGGAAATGTCATGAGGTTACTCTTCGTGTAACAGAGACCGTCACCTATTAACGTTGGCTGAACCTGGTTTATAAAAAATATATATACAAGTAGTTCCATAAGTTCTTAGAATGAAAACCAAGAATTTTCCAAATCATGTTTTTAAATTTATCTTATTCGATATACTCCCCGAGATGCTCAATACACTTTTCCCACCAAGATTTCAGAGCTTTTATACCTCTTAAGTAGAATTCCGCGTCTTTAGACTGAAAATAGGCATTGACAGCAGCCGTAACCTCTTCATTGCTGGAAAAACGCGTTCCACCGAGACTATTCTTCAAATGTTCGAAGAGGAAATAATCAGAGGGGGCCAGGTCTGGAGAATAGGAAGGTTGTTCAATAAGTTCGAACCCCAGTTGGGCCAGTTTTGCCGATGCTTGCCGGGACTTGTGTGCAGGAGCATTGTCCTGGTGAAACAGGACAACCTTCTTCTGCAAAGCGGGCCGTTTCACGATGAGTTCTTGCTAAAGGCAGTCCAACAGTCTTGCATAATATTGTCCTGTGATCGTTTTACCGCTCTCAAGGTAGTCGACCAGCATTATTCTACGTTGGTCTTAAAAAACTGTAGCCATCACCTTTCCGGTCAATGCCGTTGTCCGCACCCTCTTCGGAGGTCCTTCATCAGGTGCACACCATTGGCAAGATGCTTCTTGGGTCTCGGTCTGCGCCAAAAATCTGACGGATTGTTCGACATCTTGGCCAAATTTCGCTGTGAAGCGAAAACAGGCGCGTTTTTTTGGCCTTGGTTGAGCAAATGCGGCAGCCATTTTTCTCTGAGCTTTTTCATCGTCAAGTTCTCGTGCAGGATAAAATGCACACTATCCAAACTGATCCCCAAGGCCTCCGCTATCTCCCTAATGTTCACTCGCTTATCTGCGGCAAAGATTTTCCGCACTTTTTCCACGTTTTCCTCAGTTGCCGTTTTTTGGCCTCCTGGACGTAGTTCATTCTCGGTGCTCCTGCGACCTCTTTTTAACACATTAATCCAGTTGGAAACAGTGGCAAAACATGGCGCAGAGTCACCGTACGTCTCGTCCAACCCAATGTTTACTTGGGTCGCATTCCAACCTTTGAAATAAAAATGCTTGATAACCACTGGAAACTATTTTTTCTTCATTTATAAAAATCACGCTGATACGTTGCACGGGAAAAGCTATCAAACGAAATCGCAACGGCCAATCACCATAATATTTTGAGTGCTAGCAGTCGAAAAGTTGCAGTTCCTAATAGCGATGGAAGCGCGAAAAATTCGAATTCTAAAAAGCTTATTCTAAGAACTTATGGAACTACCTGTATATATATATATATTCAGAGAGGGAATGCCGCTTCGGTGAGAGGCACCCTGGCTAGGTGGACCAGCCCAAGCATGGACCTAACGCCTTGAGTTATGCCCCGAGCGGGCTGTGCACATGTTCTTACATCACAAATGTATACCTTGATATATATATATATATATATATATATATTGCGAGGATTTATTAATCATTTACAATACATTTGCATACTCGGCAGTGCTCACCTCGTATATATATATATATATATATATATAATTGGAAGCAGATAGCAAGGTCCTCGCCTGAAACGTGGGATGCGCGCCGTCATAGTATGGGTCGGTGATTGCAGGAGATGGCAGAGTGTGCAGTGTTGAAACTACGGCTTGCGAAGAATCAACTGCACCGAGAGAGAGAGAGAGAGAGAGAGAGAGAAAGGAACAGGGCTCTCAAAACGGGCTCTCACCCAACCCAACTGATGCCGAGGTGGCTGCTGGGGTAGTAGCGGGTTCATTTTCATCCTCACGTTATTGTTATTGTTGTTGCTGCTGTTGTCGTCATCACTGCTATCATGGCTGTCACTAAGATCACGACCAGCATAGAACTATAATCTGGCTACTGCCATTGTGAACATCTTTTTCGTCATCATTACTAAGAAGTCTAGTTTCATCATCGTCGTCGTCATCACCATCACGGCTACCACTATTATGATTATGATAACCACGATGATCACTGTACGCGACTGAGTGAATAAATGAAGTAATATAGTATGAATGAACCTAGGAAGCGAACGACACCGTTGCGCGAGCAGTGCACCACCACGGGGGTGCAGAGGGATCGCGCGAAACACACCAGCTGGAAGTCGCCAACCACCTCCACACACCTTTGGCTCAACGAAAGGGCCATTCACCATTATCTGTCTCTCTCCCTGTCTCTCTCTACCTATATATATATATATATATATATATATATATATATTTCTTCTCTTTTTCTCTTTGATCCTATCTCTCGACACCAGCACAACAAAAGAAGATGATGATGGCGGCGGCTATACGCAATACGGTGATACGCGGTCTAAAAAGTTGTCGTTTATTACATGAGAGCATGAACCCCTTTTATCTGCTCTGCACTGCTTGGGTTTCCCTTGATCTCTCGCGCTCTCTCTCTCTCTTTCTCTCATTGACTCGTTCTCTGTATTGCGGTCTCTCCGCATTTCTCGGTAGAGAAAGGCGAATAGAGTGTCTAAATAGGTCGGGTTGCCGCTAGTCCGGCCGAACAATGGGATGATGCAGGGATGATGTACAACACCCCACACTGCTGAACGGTGAGGTCCGAGGTAACCGCGGGAGTAATTCTGCACGCTTCACAGCAGATAGCCGCCGACATACACGGCAAATTTCTTCTTTGCTTCCAACATCGTAACAGTAGGTAGTAGTAGTATCTTTTCTTCGCTGTCATCGAGGCCTAGTTGTTGTTGTTGTTGTTGTTGCGGTAGGTGTTGTTGTTGCGATTGGTGTTGTTGTTGCGGTAAGTGTTGCTGTTGTTGTTGTTGCGGTAGGTGTTGTTGTTATTGTTGTTGTCACCGATAGTCGTCAGTGTCCTCGTGCTCATCCACACGGTTGTACCAGAGTTCACCCAACCATCTAAAATGCACCTTTCCGTCTATTCCTATGGGCGCGCTTCTGGTTTGGTGTTGCTACAATAACAACACCAACAACAATAACAACAACAGGATCCGCAACAACAACAGCAGCAGCAACAACAATACGGCCAACGCAACCGAGAGAAGCAGCAATACCAGCAGCATAACCAATGAACTAACCACACGACTGACTATAAGCGGAGCACAAGAGGCAAATATCAGACTGGCGACGACGACTACTATTACTGCGATAACGCATCGACACAATACCTCATCATTGTAGTAGTTGCTGCAGCTGTTGCTGTTGTTGTTACTTCTGTTGGTGTTGTGCTTGTTGTTGTTGTGCTTGTTGTTGTTGTTGTTGTTGTCATCGTTGCGCTTCGTAACGGAACGCATCATAACTAGCCGTCACCACCTCGTTTGACCTCATCATCGCTACGGTTACAGCGTGTGGCGAGTGCATATCTACACCCTCTGCATATCTGGAGATAGTGATACGCGCATCTATATATATATATATATATATATATATATATATATATATGCATGTGCGCATCCGTATGCATATGAGCATCGACACCTCTATACATCATCGACGCTGCGGTCGCAGCATGGAACAGCACCAGCGTCAACGGTACAACTAGACTGGTCCTACCTGCTACAACATGCAATTTACACCCTTGTAGTCACCGCCCCTCACTGTTCATTTCTCAGTCGCAGTCTTTTGTATTGCTCTCCGGTACGCATCCCTTTTGCGGGCATGTGGCCGTCGCGAACGACGATAAATACAACAGCTAAATAGTAGCATACTACGCAAACTTTTCACTGACCCCTTCTAATGAACTGTACGTGTATGCAGGGTGTCCGGGGATAATCTGGTCTCAAACTCCGAGCTATGGTCAAGCTCGATGAGAAAGCCATTGTTGCCAATGATGCTTAGAAAAAAATCATCTCACTCCTTTACGAAACATTTCCGCTCCCCCTTTCCATTGGCAGACATTATTCTCTCACCGAGCTTGAGCCATACGCCAGAGTTTTTGACGACACTATCTGGATACGCTGTATATATATATATATATATATATATATATATATATATCTCACATCGCTTAGAATTTAAGGTTTTGTATATATCTTCCATGCTTGCTGCCCAACGTGCTCTGTGTATAATGTCTGCAGATGGCCAATTAGCAGGCTGCTATTTGTTGTCACTTTAATAAACTTTTTTAAGTTGATTGAAAAAGAGTGAGTTTGTTGCGCCTACAGACAAAACAGTTCTTATGCGAAAGGGTTATTGTAATGCATCAGTGCCAATATTAACCCAACTGCCACTAGAAATGAACTGTGCCGCAAGCGGCTCTTCGTTTGAAATGGCACTAAGAAACAATTGTTTCGAGCTTAGGTATAGCTTCTAAATAGAGTACAGTAATCCCTAACCTCCATCCCGTCTAGACATCGTGTTACCTCAAGACAAGGTTCGTCTACACGTGGCTCGTCAAACTTAAGATATAAATAGATACATAGATATTTGAAAAATATAGTTTTGTAAGGCTTAAGTTCGTCAAAAAAACTCATAATGCAAACACGATAGGTGCCTTAATATTAATGAACGTTCTATTCTAGGACAGGAGGCAGGTTTGAAGCTTGCCCTTGTTGTTCAAATATAAACACAGTACTTGTGAGCGTTATCAAGCTGAATTGCGAAAATCGATTTATTTTCTACGAGGTTGACAAGGTACACCCTTGCAGAGGTGCATATAATTTAGCCTATCACGCGCATTGATCCTGGCTCTAATAATAGCTAGCCAATAATAGGAGATGTCATGCTCGCCCCAGCAACAGCGCAAATAATAATAATAATAATAGTGATATACCATCAACAACAACCCGACAACATTCAGAATAACGATAATAGTAACAACAACTACACATCGGACTAAACTATAACTAACCTTAGATCAATAAGTTCACGTACCGTTTTCAGCAGCTCAGCTATATTTTATCGGGGGATGGTTTCAAACCCTGCCCTTCCATCAGCTTGGCACCATAGTAGGCTCTAACTCCTTTCGCATGGTGTCGGCTATTAGGATAGGCGCCTTCATCTGTGAGCCATTCTCATTTATGTTGTGTGGTTGTTTGGTCGACTCAGACAGTCTACCCCCGTTTAGTGTCTATACAGGCCCACAGGACACGCGGAGCTCGATAAAATAGTGAGTGACGAGCACTGACAACAGCCGGAATACCATCCACACTCGAGTTTGAACGGTCTGAGTAGAAGTAATGAGTTACGACCTGATGGCTTGCCATACCTCTATGGTAACACGGAAAAAAGCCCTGTCTAGTATGTAACCGTCTTATGCACAGGACGTTGTCATTACCCGCAGTTACAGCCTTGTCGATTGTGGATGGGTTGCACAAAGTCAGATCAGGAAGACGAAGAAAGTATCTCGAGCTGTCAATGAGCTACCCCTTGATGCCTATTTTTTAAGACACTGGGTTGTTTAAGTGTCGGCGCCGCGAATTTTTTTTTGAAATGTCGCATGCCTAAGACATTGCTTGCCCTCAAGCAAGCTAAACAAGCTGAAGCCAGAGCAGCCTTTTCAGAACAAGAGTCGCATCATAATTGAGGCTGCGGGGGTTTCAGCTGCAGATTTGAAATGTGTTCTCTTTTTAGCACTTCATTCCATCGCCTCCATGGCTCTCCGATATTCGTTGACATGCTCGTCGGTTGGAAGCAAAGTAATTTCAATGTGTTACAAACTCACTCTTCAACGACAGCCGGATGGACTCTATGACGCGTCTGATGATAGGACAGGCCAGAAGCGTCCTGACAAGAACTAGGCGCCTTCAGTGATTAGTATGATTACTATCGGTCTAATTATGCGAGAACTAAGTGAAGGCTTAGAAGTATTGCGAATTGTTGTCAATCATAAGCGTCAATGTCAATGTCGTCGTTGCCGTGTCATCTTGGGTACTTACTGCCTTGGACATTCTATCATAGGACAGTTGCTGACACTCTTATTAATTAACTCTAGTTATCGAGCAGCGGCACTACTGTTAGTCGGCTAATGCACCGTTCTCTAGAGGCGTTTGGATGGCAACCCTAAACAGCAGACAAGCGTTCACTAAAATTTGGCTGGTCTTCATCGTTACTCAGAGTGACTAAGTTAGGCATTGTGCCACAGCTAAATGTATCTGTTCTTCAATTAAAAAAAAAACTCGTATACATTCAGGATGAGAACGCTATGATCAAACTAGACGTAGAGAGATGGTAGGATGGTATCAAGTCCTCTCTGAACAGCCAATATGAAGAACAAGTGCGTTTGCATATGCTTTAGAACTGGCTTCTGAGGAACGTGACGACCAATGCCACCGTTGGTCTCTTAAAGCGAGTACCACAGGAGTGCGGTTGCGGATTGAGACTAAGACATTTCAACGGCTCATTCAAATAAAGTTTAGCTAGTTGGTAGATTTTTGATACACCGTGTGTAATAAAAGCAAGCTCAAGCTAGCGAGGAATCGAATGGCGTCGCTATGAACTGTTTTTTTTAATCGTGCTTAAGCTTTCGCAACTTTCTTGATCCTACTACGCGCACAATCGATAATAAACGGCGGCTAAAACGGGATTCAGGGAGCAAGTTAAAGTATTGTCGAATGACGAGCGCAAGATTTTGCCGCTCTCCGCACTAGATGCGTCAACCATACCGGTCAACGTGGTTAGCCAGACGATAAATAACCGAGCGCTATCGACTAGATTACCCGCTATACCTCTTGCCATTACAGGATACGTTTGAGATTTGTTAATAGTCAAATATATGAGATTTGTTACTAAAGGAACTTAAACATTTGAGTTCAACCATTTGAATGAATAAGTAATTCTATTGTCAAGCGAAGCCTTAATCTTTCGACAGGAGACTCGAGGGCATCCGAATTCTTGCGTCAGAGGCTGTCGCTCGACATGCAACGAGGAAACGCAGCGTCTGTTCGGGGCACATTGTTGAACTGGCCTAACCCTGGGTTAGAGAACCCGTGATCACACGTTCGCGCGGAGACAATTGTCCACTCCAAAGCTAACATAGCGAACACTTGAAATAAAAAATCCATTTAGTGAAAATCTAAGCATAGAGAATGGAGGAAGGACCGATAAAAGGAAGGAATACATACAGATATGAAATAAGCATACTATGTCGTTATTAACGGTCTGCGAAAATCGTCCTCTCCTGCTCCCCCCGAGTCTGAATATGACGCGCGTGCCCTGACACGATACGACGATCCGACGCAATCGCGTCCGCCCTATCCACAGATGACACACGCAGCCAGGAGCTCGCCCGACTACGTCGAGCGTCCATGGCTCAAATTGGCCCAGCAAATAAATGTCTCTATTTGCTAATCGTTATGGAGTGTCGTTGCCAGTGTCGTTGCCGTCGTCGTCGGAACGTCCTTGACCAGGAACTGCTGCTAGCGAAAATTGCTCGCGTTTGACTCGTGGCGTCCTGCCGCCAACCAGGCGGTACGATATATGTGTAGCAGTATGTACAGCTACCGAACACGAAGAGAAGCAAACGTGAAATTAGCTGAGCATCGAACCGGCGAGAGAAATCCGAGACAGGCATAGAAATTGAAATCGTTCTCACTTTCGCTTTTTGTCTATTCGCGCCTAATTGCGCGGTTTTTTCGCTGCAACCAGCTGACGACTGGTTGGATGGACATCGTCCGGCTTTACCCGTTGCCACCATTCCCACACTGCCTGCTGGACTCCGAGGACTTTGACTATTATAATGATGATGACGACGACGACGATGATGACTTCTTCGACTTCGTTATTATGACTACGCCTGCCACAAACCACCACCTACTGTTACTACTTCTACTACTACGACTACTACAGACCATTACTACTATTAGTACTACTGTTGCTGCTGTTGCTGCTGCTACTGCACGAGAGCTAACAGCTTATAGCAGCAGGCCGACCTCAGTCAGCCTTATTGTCGTCCGCTACTTCCCAATTCGACTACTGCTGGCTACTGTCCTGGTGGGACTACTGGTGGGCTGAAATTGGCCTGGTGCGGCTCATCAAGCATCTTCGGGTGGTCGCCGCCGCCGCCGTCGGCCCCCGTGTGGCTAACAACAACAACAACAACAGCAATACAACAACAACAACAACAACAACAACAACAACAACAACAACAACAACAACAACAACAACAACAACAACAACAACAACAACAACAACAACAACACAACAACAACAACAACAACAACAACAACAACAACAACAACAACAACAACAACAACAACAACAACAACAACAACAACAACAACAACAACAACAACAACACAACAACAACAACAACAACAACAACAACAACAACAACAACAACAACAACACAACAACAACAACAACAACAACAACAACAACAACAACAACGACAATGAATCTAGCTAGTTCTTACAATTACAATAACAACAAAAACAATGAGTTCAACTAGTTTCTACAATTACAATAACAACAATAACAACAACAACAACGAGTTCAACTAGTTTCTACAATTACAATAACAACAACAACAATGACAACAACAACAACAACAATTGGCATTACTGCGGCTGCGCTCGTGCTACGTGTGCGATGACGACAAATTAGGTGGCTATTAGGCGGCAGTTGTACGTATGGATGGACGGCAATTTGTTTGTCTGGTCCGTGTCTGTCTCGGAGAGAATCTCTCTATGCGAGAGAAGCATCACGGAGACACTCACGGACTCAGCCTGGCTGACTGAGTGACTCAGCGGCTGCGTGACCGCGGCACGATTATGCGTGTAGCAAGTAGACAAAACCAGCACGCTTGTGCCGCGCGCAGCCTTTTTATTCTTCTTTTTCATCAATAACGACACGACGTCGCCGTTATAGCACACAGTAGTAGGCCACAGTTGTCGAACTCGCGTATACAGTAATAAGAAACACATAGACAACCGGGCTAGCAGCAACAGCAGCAGCAGCAGCGGTGCCCAAAACAGCAACCGCAACAATGGTAGCAAGAATATCAACAGAAACAACAACAACAACAACAATAACAACAACGACGATACCACCAACAACAACAACAACAACAAATACTACAACAACAAAAAATACTAATACAATAACAAATACTACTACAACAACAACAAATACAACAATAACAACGGCAGCAACAACAACAACAACGGCAGCAACAACAACAACAACAACGACGACGATAGCAACAAAAAAAAACAATAACAACAACAATAACTACAGCAAGAAATACTACAACGACAATCAATGTACGAAAACGACAATAATGAGTGCTCTACTAGCAGCAGCAGCACCAGTCCCAACAACGATACGACAATAACGACCCTCCCAACCCCTTCCCCCGCCTCCCTGGATAAGGTCGCACCCCCATGATTGCTACAAAGACGACGACAACAACAAGAACATGAGCAACAAAAGACACAGAGAAATATGGAGAGAGAGAGAGAGAGAGAGTAGCGTCTAGACTGACACAAATCATCGACAGCTTTTGCAAATTGTAATTGTAATGCTGATAGTAGTAGTAGTAACAATTTTAGTTATAAAGATAATCATAAGACTGAGACTGGTCACAGTAACCATAATAATAATGATAGCTTAATTATGCGCTGATTGGGGAGGCGGCAAAAAGCGTGGCGTCCGTCTCTTCAGACAAAACGAATCGTTCAACAATAACGGCGGCACGCCAGCGGCAACTCTGTGAAGCTGTGAACTTCGAGACAATTTCGGGACACCATACGGACAACATGGGAAGTCGTGAGTGAGGTGGGAGCACACAGTGCGAAGCACAGGGAGAAGCTAGTCGACAACGAAATGCAGGGCAGCATCCGCTGATACCTCCTAATGCCGATTCGATTTGTGTTGGGTTATCGTTCGTGACCGTTAGTGAACGCAGTTGTTGTTGCTGTTGTTGTAGTTGTAGTAGTTGTTGCTGTTGTTGTTGTCGTTGTTGTTGCTGTTGTTGCTGTTGCTGTTGTTGTTGTTGTTGTTATTTTAGCTGTGGTTGCTCGTGTGGATGTGGTACTTGGTTGCCGCTACTGTACAACTAGTCTCATCGACCTACGAACGATTCGAGCAAGCAAGCATAAAATACGGGTTTACGCCTCGAAAACTGCAGATTGGCATCCATATGTGACCGCCGGGACATCATTATACAAATTCATTAAACGAGTTCGAACAACCGTCAGTGAGGGAGTTGAAGGCGAAATTGATTGGGCGGGTTCTTTACACGAGAAAATGGTTTGCGCGTGGTTTTGCGCGCTGCTTTTGACTCATAGCTAGAGTAGTTGTATTTACAGTCTGGTCTCTTTACAATCGCTGTTGTGCTGCTACATCTTTTTGCGTTTCATGTGCAATCCACACAAGTATACTATGTATACTTATGTTCTCTCTGTGTGCGTCTATGAATATATATATATATATATATATATTTTGTTTTAAATAATTCTAGGCCGAAGCTATGAATCGCAGAAAGGGCAGACGCTTTGAAATAAACTATATATATATATATATATATATATATATATATATATATATATATATATATATATTGATTGCATGGTTTATTTGCTTGATAAGTGTGTGTACACATATCACCCTTTTATATCAGGGGCGCATAATGCTGCAGCTATTAATTACCTATATTGTGGTCTCCAGTTACTTTGCCCTTATGTGTTGAACACCTTCCATCGGGACAGCCTCTGTTTCGTAATCTCTATCTGTGCCTTTTCTGCATCCTTGCCTAATCCCAGCGCCTCCCCTAATTCTAAATCCCTAGTTCCTCCCAGTTGTTCACACTCGCTAACCAGATGATCTACAGTTTCTTCTCTCTTACTGCATATTCGACAAACCGTTGTTTCTAATTCCTCGTAGCTGTTTCGCTGTACTCTTGTGTCTAACATACCGGCTCTTGCATCCGCTAACAACCCGCTGCCTCTTGTATTATCGTATAACCATGCTACTCCACCCCTTTCCAATTTCATATTCCCGTATACTTCCTTTAAACTAGTTTTCGCATAGTGCTGTCCGCCACTCTGGTGTAGCTGCCTTTACTACTTTAATTACATACATGTGCCATGTTTTGGTGAGTCCTATCTGTCTTGTTGTACCGCAAATTCTACCCTTCGTTCCCATTTTGTGTTTTACTCCCCTTGCCATTTTTACCCACTGTATCTTTTTACCCCATCGTTCGTTACTTAATGTCCTAAATTCTACTACAATACCTCAGCTTATATATATATAGAAGTACATTTCTGCATTGTTCTTCGTTCGATTTTTTCAACTCAACGTCGTCGACTCTAAATATCGAACAGGGTGAACCGAATCGTCTTCCTCTCAAATATTTTTTAGTTTTCGGAGAGTGAATGAAATCATACGATGATGCACCGTAAGATGAATACACTGCGTGCTTCATCAGCTTGACTTTAAATGCGGCGATAAAAGCTTTAGGGTTTTCAACCCGCAACACGCATTGTGGTAGCGGCCCCATTGCCTAAGGTACGCTTTGTAACTCTTCCTGCTAAGCGTTGAGAGGGCTTCTGGAAGGCTTTCTGTAGCATACCAATTGCTCGTCACTGCACCACCTTATTTCAGTGCGACCATCTTCACAATTTCACTACTGGTTAAGCAAATGGCGACCGCCATTTGGCTAGCCGATTGCTGGGGCTTTACTTTTACGGATAGAGACGCTGCAACTCCTGACCACCTAGAACTCTGGGACTTGAGTACACAGTCATCGAAATCTACTCAAAATCTTATTATCTGTGATGAGTCTCTGATAAACAAATAAAAATATCGGCCCTTATCGAGTTTTATAGAAAAATATCGGGCCAGAAATACCCGCACCTCATTTTCGTCCCGTGACAAATCACAAAGTCTCTTCGGTAATTCCGAGGAGGTCGTGAAAGTCACGGCAATCAAGCCCAAAATCGCCACTTACGATACAAATGGTATGTTTGAGTTTTCTTCAATCGAAGCCTTCGCATGAGCTACATGTTCCCCATTGCTGCTTGAACGTCGTTCATGAGATTTCTACAAATTGAAATTTTCAGTTTGAAAATTTTCGTAGCACCCATACACTCCCTTGATAGAGGGCTTTATACCATATAGTACGGTCGAGCCCCTGCAAAACGCTTGAATGCTCTTAATCGTCGGTGCAAGTTGTACAAAATAAAAAGAGATAAAAATGCACGCGGCCAAATTCTTGGGTAAGGCTGCTGTCCGACCGGACATGGGTATGTCCGCCACTCTCTCACGCCGTTGTTTATGAGGAGAAAAATGTTCTACCCAAACATTGACACACATTAGCGCTATGCGACAGCGGGTTAAACTTGACCTCACACTTTGCGCTTGAAAATGCACGAACCTTTGAGTTCCGATGTACAACAACACGCTGCTGAAATGCGAATGCGTGGTGATAATTGAGCGACTACCAATGAATAAATGAGAACATACAATAGAACAGGAACACATCCTTGCGCTGCGTACGCACCGGGGTGTCGATCGCGCAAAAAACGGACGACATACTAATCGAGGACGTCATCTTGGCATGTTTCGTTTAAACTGATTTAGCTGCAGCTTTATCGGTATCTCGACATAATGAGTGGTTGCCTGGATGCCTCTCGCTCTCCGTACATCTGTCAGCTTGCCTATCTTCGTTAGCGCTAGATGGTGCTTGAATTCATCTCGAGGACGCCCGTGTAAGCATAGCGGTTAGCGGCGTGCAATGCAGTAACAGTCAATTCGGTATTCAATACTGTCGTCTGTCGTCATCGTTTGTAAATTATGTTCTGTAAAAAATGGCAAGAAAATATAACTACGTAGATAGAAATATGTGTGATAAAGGTGTCTTCATGTTAGAAACACGCTATTGCAAACGGGAGTTATTCTATCTATAATTTGTTATGCATACTGAACGATATCGCAAGCCAAGCACATTGCGTTTTTTTTTCCAATATACTATCAGCCGATTTCGACGCGACCTTCTACTAGGTAAGCTGTTCCAGTAAAATGCTGTGCCCAAGGTAACACGCGTTCGCTGAAATGTTCTGTGCTGCTTGCTTTCAAGGGTGATGTTAGTGATGCGTGCGCATTCACATTCACATGAATGCATTCGATGTGTACGACGATTTTTGCTTGGGCCACAAGTAATCATGTGGACTAAAATAATAATAATATAAAACGTTACGAACGTTTCGTTCTCAACGTGCAAACAAGAGCGGTTTCGACGACAGCGGGCGACGATTTCGACTCAGCTTGCGCCCACGAAGAAGCCAACGTACCAGCTAACTAACTAACTAAGATGGATGATTTAACTATTAGCTTAGCCTTAGCCGGTAGATACCCTACAATTAGTTCGTTGATCTAATACTATTATGGATCTCTTGTCGTCCGTTGACGACGTGTTTGCAGCATCGTCCCATTCGTTCACCCTTGCTCTCTCTCTTTCTCTATCTATCTCTATCTCGCTCTCTCGAGTTCCCGACCTCCCTCGCATAAAAATGCCAACTTAGCCGTCTCGCCCGGTATTTTGTTGGTTCGGTTGATTCGATCGTTTCGGCATTTGATCGGCCTGGCCAAGACGCGACGCGACGCCGGTGACGACGGCGGCGTTGGTCGACGTGGCTGAAATCTCTAGAATTCCCCTAGACCTCGTGAAGTCGAACGGACTGCCATAGTCGGGGGGCACACGTTTTCGTTTCTCTCGTTCACTCAGTGCCCGCAGGTCGTACTTGCGCTCTTCGACCTTTATCTTAGGTCTGATTCGTTCGTTTATTACGTTATGATGACAACAGTAACAACAACTACAGCAGCAGCAGCAACAGTAACAACAACAAGAACAACAACAGTACAACAACAACAGCAACGATAACAACAACAGCAACAACAGTACTACAACAACAGCAACAACAACAACAATAGCAACAACAACAACAGCAACAACAGTATTACAACAATAACAACAGTACTACAACAACAGCGACAACAACAACAGCAACAACAATCGCAACAACAACACTGACGACGAAAGGTCGAGTCACAGTCATCGTCACAGACGCCTGCAGTCGGCTGGGGGTCGGCCGCCATCTCTCGGGGTCTCTCTTCTACCCTGTGTGTGTGTCTGGGGGGGGGGGGGTGAGGGATGAGGACGGCTTCTGTGCCTTACGGCACCAGCTCCAGCGCTCAAGGATGCGTTCACTCGAATGACGACGCTGAGTCGAACACCTGAAGAACAAAACGACGAATGAGGTAGATCGGCAGCAGCAGCAGCAGCAGAAGCTCGCCTTCAACAATTATCATCCCGCTGCTAAAAGATGGGCGGATCGTCACCGATCGCATCAGGGATCTTCGTGGAATACGAAGACGACGACGACGACGAAGAAGAAGAGAAAGAAGATGAAGAAGAAAAAGATGGCGAAAAAGATGTCGTGGATTTCGGAACACCGTACAAACCCCATCACACCGGCGGCAGCGGTACCAATTGCTGCTGCTGCCGCGGTGGAATTCGACCTCGAGCGCAACGAAAAGGGTTGATTCTGTGTTTCGATGCTGCTTCCGCGAAGCTCACCGGGAATCTATCTCGCCTCAATTTCTGATGTATAAATGTTAGTTAAACGTGATGAACACCAGACGCGCTTAGGTATGGCAGCGCGATGCCATAACCGTTGCTTGATCGAGCCTGCGAACATTTGTGAAATACCGGTTGCATGCGCACTATATATATAATATATATATATATATATATATATATATATATATATATATATATATATAATATATTTATGTCTATAAATATTTATATGCTGAACATGTACGCGTTCAATATACCCGCAATTATCGACCATTCAGCCCGAGCAGCTGACTAAATGATGAATAATTGATGGCGTGCCGAACTAGTGCATTATCGTAAGCGTTCGCTAACTCCAACATGAATTACAATGGTGTAAATGCCGATGGTAGACTTGTCGTCCATGCTTGATAACTTGCAGCACATTTATTTCATGTGAATGTCTAAGAATGCTTTTTATTTACTAGTATCAGAACAAGCGTTGTCTATGCCTTGTGGTCACAGATCTAAATTGAAAAAAAAAAAAAATATATATATATATATATATTCACACACCCTTTAGCAGGGGGGCTTTATTGAGATCACAGATGAAGGTTATCGCAAGTCGGCCTTCAGACGGCGGGTTGTACATGGTTAAGCTTACGGACTAAGCGCCATGCAAACATTTTGTTAACAATCGCTTTCCTGGCAATCATTTTAGCCTGGAGATTGATTCTCGAGCGAGTGTTTGTAGTATTCATGTTAAAAAATCTCCCTGCTTGCTCGGGCCGTTTACATATGCGAGTAAACGTGCGTATGTCAATTCTATCTAACATTTCAACAATATTGTCGCATTTAACATCGTCTTCGCTAATGTTACAACGATATGCAACACGTTTAACAAACTTTTTATGAATACCGGCCAGTATCTTTTCATCACGAGAATAACCTAGATTCCACACAGGTGAGGCATATACCAAAATCGGGAGAACATATTGTTTATATAGTCTTACATACATTAAATTATTGGCCCCAGATGGGTTCTGTCGCAAGGGTGAAACATAGCATGGTGGCATGATCTGTGTTGTTTCGACTCGCCATGAATCACAGACCTTCGGCGGTGCGTTTCTTGGGTTGCTGTAGACTACAAAGCGGCGTTTGACACTGCCCCCAGGGATATTGTCATGGAGAAGCTAGCCGCCGCGGGTGTGGGCCCACGAGTTTTGGGGATACTGGCAGCTATCCTGAAGGCAAACCCAGTCATTCTAGATGACGGCATTCAGGAATACCAGCCTTTCCTACAAACCACCGGCTATCCCCAGGGTGATAATCTCAGCCCGCTCTTATTCTCAGTCTTACTCAGTGATCTTCCGGGCCTTATCAATGACCACTACCCCTGTGTCCGCATAACTCTCTATGCCGATGACCTGGTGGTATATAGTAGAGTGTTCATGGATCTAAAAAGGTCCCTGAGGCTGCTGGAGACATACAGCAAGCAAAATGGTTTAACAATTAACGTATCGAAGACAAAAGCTATGAAATTCAGATCCGGGGGACCCCTGAGGAAAAGTGATAGGCTCAGCTTGGGCGGTGTCTCTGTAGAATTTGTCTCGGAGTTTACTTACCTGGGTGTTAAACTAACGCCAAGCGGCACCTCTTTCGCAGCTCACATATCTCAGCGAATTAATAGCAGCATTGTCGCCATGACCTCAATCTCGGCTCCACAGAAGCTCTCAGTAAAAACAGCTTTAATACTGTTTAATCTGAAGGTGGCCTCGGTGGCATCTTATGGTATCACATTAATTTGGGAACACCTATCCGCTCAGCAGCTTAGCGCTCTCGACACGGTGAAGGCAACGTTTCTTAAGAGAGTTCTGGGCCTCCCTAGAAATGCTCAAAACAGGCTAACTTATAGTCTGTCGAGGACCACGCCGTTCATCGAGGACATGGTAAACCGCTTTCAACTTCCGACCACCGCCTCACTGCGAGAGTTCCGTAGGCACTTCGAGCAGAAAATGAGGGAAGTACCAGAAGCCTTCTACAAAACACCGGCAATGTTGGACAATACATGGATGGAACCGCTCTTCGAGCAACGACACGTTCTCACCCGCTACTCCGCCCATGGGTTCCACCACAAACTGTGCCACCGCAGTGGGTTCCATAACCCTTCTGATGAGTGTTGCTGCAAATTTTGCGGCCTTGTATGCACCAAATATCATCATGAAACATGTCGGTCTGCGCCAGCTATCTGGGCGTTAGGTCGCTGACATCTTCTTGAGATGCTTGATTAATGAATACGTGTAATGTAATATAATCAACAATACCGAAAGGTAATGTAATAATAAATAAAAAAGTTTCTTGGGTTGCCTAAAAACGGCAACGTCTATTTGTTGGAACAAGATTTCAAAGAATGTAACCGTAACTTAAGGTGGAAACTGCAGGTATGTTTTTAATATTTAAGTAAATGCTAACGCAGTAGTGATATATCATTTGGTAGTATGTCCCAGTAGCATAGATACAGGCTGTTAGAGTGGAATGCGCTTTGCTGTATATATTTATATATATATATATATATATATATATATATATATATATATATATATATATATATATATATATATATATATATATACATATATATGTGTGCTGTAGTTTTGATTAAAACAAAGTTTGCCGATAGATTCCACAGTGCTCTGGCGTATGGTCAGGTAGCAATATCACGTTACGGCGCGTACTGTAGTCGCGGCGGCGGGTGTACCGTTGTCGTAAGGATCCCACACTCAGACAAGCTCATGCGTATTGATCGCCCAACCAACCAAACAAGAGATCAGTAGA
>QVRM01002681.1:0-45000 GCA_003439945.1 Dermanyssus gallinae
CAATTGCTTTTGGTGCAGTGGGCCTTTTTCACTCTCTCACTCGACCGGCTTGTGATCGGGAGTCGCCGGCTGTACTGCTTGCATATATATATATATATATATATATATATGTAACGTACTTCAGTGCGTCCAAGAACACTCGAACTTGGCAAGGTCACGATGTGGCCTGCCACATTGTTGGTGGTCGTCGTCTGCTTACCAGCTGCACTGACCACTCATTGCAAATTGATCAAACATCAAAGCAATCCCGACTGTTGTAGTTCCTCGCTGCTTCGGAGCAACGGACGGAGCTGCAGTGCGAGACAGGGCTGGTTCTGGGGCTCTGGTCAATGTATACATGCACTTTGTGCTCTTCTACTGCAGGGCGCGTAGATTGTGTTCTGATGCTGCGGGTTAGCTCGAATCGGAATCGAGCCGGCTAGGTCATAGCCGGCATACCGGATGAGGTGGTGGTGGTGGTGGTGATAATACGATAAGTTGCTATATGTATATCTCGCTATGGGCGCTTCTAGGGGCGCCGCCGCCCGCCCGTCCGTCCGTCTCCCATCGTCCCGATTGTTGCTCTCACACACAGGTTCAGTGCCTGGTGGTTGACCGCCCTCGTGGGCCTCCTCAGAGCGGCGAGCGAGCCGGTAATGGCAAAGGTCTACAACGAGCGGTGGTGGTGGTGGTGTTGAAGGTCTACGGCGATTGGTGGTAGTGTTGAAGGTCGACGCCGAGCAGTGTTGAAGGTCAGCGTGTTGCCCGAAGGTCCGTCGGCGGAAAGGGTCGGTACGTGACGTACTTCTTCGGACGGACTCTTCGAGAAATTAGATGCCGTTGGTGCTGCTATTGGTTGTGGTTGTAGTAGTAGTAGTCGTTGTAGTAGTAATAGTTTGTCTCGTTTGGGCGCGTAAACATGATTGTTTTCGTTGTCGAACTCTCTCTCGAGGTGGTGGCAGAGCTCTCGTATACGTAAAACGAGCAGTCATCGATGAGCAGCACGAGTATAACTAGCAGTGGTATTTTACTGTTGCTGTTGTTGCATATTGTTGGTATTATTGGTTCGGCCAACAACGGGTTAGCTGGGTGCATCATTTCCCTGGCAGGCATTTTTCGTGACTTGTTTCGTGTCACTGAAGCTACAGGCCGATTTGTTGGCGTTACTCACTCACCATAATCTCATACAGCAGTATTTGTTGTAGTTGTTATTATTGTTGTTGTTGCTGTTGTTGTTATTGTTGTCGTCGCTCGTCTATCGTCGCGAAGTTCTTCGCAGTAGTAAGAGTGACGCAGATTTCGCCGGGTGGACACGATTAGGTTGATAGCACCGTCAGCGCAGTTGTAATTCGGCTTTAACCAAGTGTAGAGCTTTTATTTGAAGAATATAACACTTCTTAGCCACGCGCTTACAGTGCATTACGTTTGCAAGCTGATTACTTTATATATATATATATATATATATATATATATATATATATATATAGAGATATATAGTGTCATGTTGTTTTGTGTGCCCTCGCATGCCTGTGGTCGTTATTATTGCTATTGTTGACTTTGTTGGGTGGCCATGCTTCACTTCGCAGGCCTTTTTGTCGATTGTCTCCCCGCCGATGGGTTGACATCAAACATTGTCGCATTGGGCACAGGGCTGTCCCTAGCCATTACGGTGGTGAGAGCTGAAACGTAATAGGGCGAGATAGACAGAGAAGAAATAGTCTATATATATATATATATATATATATATACATATAGAGGAAGAGAGGAAGGGTTCGAGGTTCACTGACCCTCCGTCGGCTGTCGGAGATCAGGCGTTTCTTCATCGGTTCGTAGGCGACAGCCTCGAACTCGAACGATGTCGTCGACTCTTTCAGCTCGGCTATGTCTCGGCTATTTTCCTCATCGACGTGCTCTCTCTCTCTCTCTCTCTCGCTCTCACTCTTTCCCAGTGAGTCTCTGTTTGATCCGAGCGCAAACGAGGGAGAGCGTATCTTTATGCCTCGATTTCGATAACTCGCATGTCTAACTGCAGGTACTCAGGTCTGTTGTTGCCGTTAGCGCGTCGCTGTTTTGTTGTTGTTTTGTTGTTTTTGCGGTTTGTTGTTATTGTTCTGTTGTTTTTGTTGTTATTGTCTTTTTTGTTGTGTGTTGTTGTTGTATTGTTCCTGTTGTGTTGTTATGTTCCTGTGTTGTTGTTATTGTCCTTTTGTGTTGTTGTTGTTGTTATTGTCCTGTTGTTGTTGTTATTGTTCCGTTGTGTTGTTGTTGTTGTTGTTGTTGTTGTATGTTTCCTGTGTGTTATTGTTCTGTTGTTGCTATTATTGTTACTGTTGTTGTTGTTATGTCCAGTGTTTTATTGTTCCAGTTGTTGTTGCTACTGCTGCAGATGCTGTTCCAGTCGCTGTTACGTTTATCGTTGTTGTTAATTCTGGGTGTTGCTGCTCTGTTGTGTGCCTTTGTTTGTTGCCTCTGTTTTGTTTGTTGTTGTTGTGGTGGTGGTGGTGGCGGTGGTGGCGTTGATGATAGTTGCGGTGTGTAGCATTCACTTCTTCGAATAGCTTATGACTGCTGTTCGTTCGTCTGGCACCGTTCATAGAACCTCGTAGCGGGCCCTCGCCATTCTGTCTTGACCCACGCACAACAACAACAACGACGATGACGACGACGACGACGAGCGACTGAAAGACGGACTGGTGGTGATGATGATAATAATAATAATAATCATGTTAATAATAGTAATAATGGCGTTAGTTTTGCAGTTAAATATAATAAACATATAATAATTGTAATCGTAATGCCGCTTACTATACTAGTACTACAGGTAATACTCGTATATCACTAGTATTATTGTTCCTGGCGACGCACACCAAGAGTCGCTTTGCCATTCTGTTTCTCGCGCATTGTAGAACTCGAAATGCTAGCGTGTATAGCATGCACGCATTATAGCTGTAAAAGGATATATAAATGTATGTGTACATACTATATATATATATATATATATATATATATATATATATATATATATATATATATATATATATATATATATATATATATATATATATATATGGTAGAAAGAAGGGGAAACATAGAATGGCGTGAATGAAAAAGCTACACTAATGGCTGGCTGCAGATCTTGTACGCGTCTGCTCAGCCAATTAATCAATCGCATTACATGCTCGACGTCAAGACAAAGCTATCAATGTTCGAGATTAGTGAAAACATAATGCATTAGGCGGATTAATCGAACCAGATTTTTTTCCGCTTGCGTTGTTAAGTTTGACTGTCTGTTTTACCGAAACTACGTTTATAGTCTGGTATCTGCACACCTATAGTGAAAACGAGAGCGAAAGATAGATAGAGAGAGAGGGAGGGAGGAAGACATAGGAAACGTATAGCTGGGAGAAAGAAAGAGAAACTTTGTACGCCACGACACAAACAACTACCGATATGGCTTCTTTCACAAAAGCTCTTCGGATAATATACGACGACGACGACGTTGTTTACGCGTGCTTGTATTTATGCACATGTCTGCGCATACCGCATACGCGTATATCACAGCAACGGCCAATCGACAATGGAACAACAACAACAACAACAATAACAAGTAGCAATTATATTAATAACAGCGACCTGCACCTGTTCGTTACTAAGCTGCTGCAGGCAATCAACTCAAGTAAGGTATCTAGTCCGGATGTGCACATACGTATTTATATATATAAATATATTTCAAGCAAGCATCTATATAAGCTATTGTAGTCTTCATTACAATACCTTCATAGCCGAGACGACGACAACGACCAGGAGCGGACTTGAATGAATGCGCGGCCACATTAGCGAGCTGCACGCAGACATTAACTAAGCAAGCGACTTGATCACCGGTCAACCGCCAGACAACAGCTAAACAACAACAACAACAACAATTGGTCGATTGGGTAAACATAATGGCATTTGCCTCTTAATTTTGTTGATTATTGGAAATTGCGACGACGACGACGACAACAACAATGATTGCATTCACAACAGCTGCAGTAGCACGTTGATGATGATGATAACGATCATGGTGTTCCATGACCATCATCGTCATCATGGTTGTTGTTGACTGTTCGTATTGTTGTTGTTGTTGTTGCTGTTCATATTGTTGTCGTTGTTGCTCTTATTGTTCTTGTCGTTGTTGTTGCTGCTGGTTTTATTGTTGTTGCCGTTGCTGTTGGTGTTGTTGTTGTTTTTATTCTTGTTTCATCGTTCGAGAAGATTAAGGTTGCAATCAGTGTGAATGGCTTCATTCGTCGAGAATGCGTTCAAGCATAGACTGATGCTAGGAGGCCAGCGGGGGGGAATACCGGCCGCGTCGTCTTCCGCCTACCCCATCAAACCTCTTTCGCTATGTCCCGGTTTTGTTTTTTTCTCTCTACCTTTTGTTCTGCGCCCGCCCACCCGTCCGCCCGCTCTCCCTTGGGCTTTGTATTTCTCCCATCTCAATCTCTTTCTCTCTCTCTCTCTCTCTCTCTGTCATCATCCAACATGCCATCGTGTAATTTCCACATGTCGTCAGTTGAAGTCCTGCCAGCCGTTGTCCGTGCGTAGAGCTCGCTTAGCTCCGTAGGCAGACAGTTCTCAAACAAACGCACAGACAGCAGTCAAACAGATACACTACTTGCTAAGACTTACTTACGTAGACAGGTAGTGTCGAGCAACTCTCTATTTATGCTGTGTTTTGCCTCTGGCTGTTCTGTTAGTTTGTTGACCGTCGATCTGCTCTGGTCTGGCCTGGTCGTTTGTTGCTATTGTTACCATTGCTGTTGTTGTTGTTGTTGTTGTTGTTGATCTTGTTGTTGTTTCGAAATGACTAACTTGTCATCATCGTCATCCACCACCAAGCCATCCACTGAAGAGGCACGCATAGTATAATAGCTAATGAACTAACTATCCGAGAACATCCTACAATCATACTTTTACGTTTCTCTGTCTCCATCGCCCTCCCTCGCGCCTCTGTTTTACCCGTCTGTTATCCGGCAGCTCTACCTGCGGAGGTCATCCGGCGCCGAATGTCACTGACTGAACAGTGTGTCAGCAGTGTTTACTGTCACTTCAATCCAATGCTGCTGCTGGTGGTGCTGCTGCTGCATTACACAACAGCGGCATGGAAGACGCGGCTGGCCGACACCAAACAAAGGAAACTAGGAAATAAGAGAAAGAGAAAAAAGCAAGCCAAACGAACGTCATGATTTCGATCGCGTCATGTCTTTGTGTGTGAGGATGGGGGTAGCAGCGCTTGTGGGGGTCAATGCTGCTGGCAGGAGGGTGACCGCGCTGCCATCCTCTTTTAGTAGTATTTTAAAAGGGGTGTCCATCATCGCGACCGCGTCGTGAAGTCGTGAAGTCGGCTATGTTGGCGTGGTCAGCTTGCCATCAGCAGCTTCCATCACCATCGTCAGACTTCAGTCTGAGCCCCCTTTCCCTCCCCATCCCTTCACCATCACTACTGTTGGCCTGTATGTGGTACCTATAGGCGTATCATCATTATTATTATGTTTATAATTATTATTATTATTATTATTTTACTGGCTTATGATTTTTTGACGGCGTGTTACTCGGCAAAAACGCCGACCGACCAATAGATAGGCTCGATTTGGACTCACTGACGCTGACGCACCCACTCACCATGCATTCATTTGTACGGTTATTCATTTCACAGCTCAATTCAATTTAGTACGTTGTATGCTGTTGTTCACCTTTGTCATGTTGTTGTTGTTGTTATTCGTTCGTTAGTTTATAGTTAATTCATTTCTCTCGCTTTATTTGCCTACTTGCGCGGTCGGTCGCACTGGTGTTCGCAGTAATACATAAGCTAGCTGGCCGCAATAGATCACAATGCCTCGTTTTCACGTTTCACAAACACAGATGCAGTCAGGGCGCGTAGCCACTCGCACGAACGCTAACCAGACACATCCGATACGCAGTGCAGTCGTAAGTGTCGACCGAGGGGCGGCCGCTAAAGCTATTGTTACCAAAGCAGTGTCCATGGTCACTCCCCTACACACATATAAATATATATATATATATATATATATATATATATATATATATATACATACATATATATACTTACAATTAAATATACATTTTGAAATGTATATTATACTCAATTTGAGTGAAATAAACATAATTGTAAAAAATATAGATGTGTTTCTATTTTTGAGAGTACAGAGCCAACTGCATGATAGTGCATACCGCATCTGCAGTACTTTAGCTCGAACCAACAACAACAACAAGCAAATCTGAAAACATATTGCGAGTGTTGCAATGCTAATGGGTATGTGTGTGTGTCGTAACTCGCCATTTCTCCTTTTGTTGAGTCACCGTCGTTATATATATATATATATATATATATATATATATATATTGAATGAAAGAGAAAGGCAGAAAAGAGGAAGAGAGACAGAGAAGAGAAGAAGGAGGAGCAGTGGACTTCAATACTGAGTCTATGAAGCTCATGCATTGGTTTTCCTCGCTGACAATTTTGTTATGGCCCACTGGCTGCAAAAGTGGATGCTTTTACTACTGTATAAAGCTAAACGTAAGAGGAAACGTGTAGAGGCATATGATCAGCCTGAAGTTTTGCTTTTTGTGTAATTTTTTAGCCTTTAGCTGTTTATATATATATATATATATATTATCTTTGTAAGGCGTACCATATATATATATATATATATATATATATATGCGCGCACATTGGCGTCATTAGCCACTTAAGTTTGTTTTTTATTTTCCTTAAATGAGCACCGCTGCAAAGCGCAAGGAAAACAGAGGAGGTACGAAGCGATTACGAACAAAACGATTCATAACGGGCAAGGGGTGGAAATGGCTTCTTGTGACTGCCACCCGAGACAAGCGCGTTGTGTAACTGGGAGCGTTGCTGTGTGAAGAGACCGCAGCCAGTCCGGTTCATTGTCCGAATATAGCAGCCTTGCTCTGTGTCACCTGGTCAGTCTGACTAAGCGGTGTATCCAAAGAAGACGTTGCGCGTACAGTAATATGCACAGCAGCTACGTATCCGAGTCTATTTTGCGTGCTGCATTCGTGTCATCTGCTACTATTGTCCATTAGGTCAGCGTGGGGGCTCGAATCTACCTATACCTACCGGGTCTAGCATAGGAGAATTGAAACAGACGCCTCAGGGGGCCGAAGAAGATGATGTAGTGTGCTCTTTTTTTTGCTTTGGTCTCGGATCGGGCCTACAGCCGATGCGGGACACTGCCGGTTACATCGATCACTGTCCAGAGCTGTGGACACTTTGACAGGGCAAGCACAATAATGCCATACTTGTGTGTACTTCTTACAAACATGCTCACGGATGCATGAATGCATTCCTAGCTAGAATAGAAGAAAAACGAACACTGATTATAATAGGACTTACGTGTGTTGTACGCTTTATAAGCACGCCAATGACGTAAGTGTGTGTCTATTTGTGTTGCGAAAACACAAAAACAATAATGATAATATATCTATATATATGAAGCAAACACACAGATAAACATATAATAATATTAATATAATAATCAATTGTTACAGCTTATACATATATAAGCAAATAGCATGTTTAAAAATATAGTTGTAGGCGAATGATTCACAATTGACGTTTAGAGTCTAACGGCCACCACCACTTCTTCTGTTGTTTTTGCTGTGTTGTTTTCTCTGTTTCTCTTGCGTGAAAACAGTCCTGTTTCGAGTCCTGTTCTCGACGTGCGAGTGTGGCTGCGAGCGGTCGCTTCTCGGACCGACTACAGTCGGACTTCAGGACCTCCCGCTCCCACAGATGGCCTTCACTGAGGACGGTGGTGGTCGTCACTTCAGTGGTGGTCGAGGCAACTGCGGTGGTTGCCCGAGGCGGCCGAGACAGATCAGCGACGAGGCGTTCAGCGTCGCCGCACAGCCGTGAGGTGACAACGCGTCGTGCACTTGAGGTCGTCATCAAAATCATCGCGGCGAGTTCGGTCGTGACCGCTGTCTCCGCCACCGCTAACCGGCCACCTCCACTGACGCCCCCACCACCTCTCGTCTCAGCGGAGGGGAGGTTGTGTTCACCGTCCGCCGCCCTCCTCAGCACTTCAGCACCTCAGCACCTCAGCAGGTGGCGATTGATCACGCCTCGGCCGCGCTCCATCCAGCCAGCCAGCCAGTGTGCCTGTCTGCCAGTCGTCGGCCAGGGTCGGCTTCACTGCATGGCCTTTCGATGTGTGCGAAGCTCCGGGCTCCACTGTCGTGCGACGACGCCTGCGGCCAGCTTGCGTCCTCCTCCCGCAAGTCCTCCGGCGAGGCACGTGTGTGCCGTTTCACTGGCGTCGCCCTCAGCACCTCAGCTGCTAGCACCGCAGTGCTGCGTGCGGGCGGCTGCGCAAGATTCTTTATCGATTTGCGCTGACAACGTGGGCCGTCGACGTGGGTCGGCGACGCTTAGCGACGTCTGCTCACGAACGCAGTCAGTCGCCGCCGCCGCCGTCGCAGGAATCCCGCCGGCGCCCCCGCGGTCGACTGGCGGCATCGTGGCCGTCAACAAGCTCGCACCTAAATTGCCGGTGTCTGCGAGCCAACAGCAGCACAGCAGCACCTGCTGCGGCTGCAACATCAACAGCGGCAGCAGCAGCAGCAGCACCAACAACAACAACAACAACAACAGCAGCACCGGCATCCGGTGCCGACGGCCATCGACGAAGTTTCGCAGTCCCAAAGAGCAAAATTGTCGTTGTCGAGCCCGCGACAACTCCTGTCCTCACCTGAACCTAGCCGTGCAGCTGTCACGCTACCCTCACCGGCTACCCCCGCCCGATCACATCTGGCCGTGGTGGTGGGGGCGCCGGCAGCGGCCATCACGACGACAACGACGACGACCGTCGCACGCGACCGGCTCGACAAACTGAACGGGCTTCGTCGCGTCGTTGTCTGCTCGACGTCGTCGTCGACGTCGCAGCCGCACCGAAGACCGCCCTCAGCAGCGGCGGGGAGCGGCCAGGGGGCCGCCGGAAGCAGAGTGGTGCCTCCAAACGTCACGGCAGGAGGGGAGGCCGGACTCGATGACGCGGGTGCCGGCTCGCCTACTCGCCATCAACAGCAGCAGCACCACCAACAACTCCAGCACCAGCAATCCCCAGCACGACTCCCACTACTAAGAGCAGTAGCCGCAGCAGCAGCAGCGTCTGCGTCGACGCCGCCGCCGCTATCGCCATCGCAGCGACTACCCCCGACGCAGTCGCCGGGGGGTGGTGGTGTGGCTTCTCCTGTCCATCATCGGGCTCCGGGTTCCGGCCTCAGCCCTGGGCCCGCTCTCAGCCCTAGCCCCGGTCTCGGTTTGGTTCCTGTGTTGGGGTCACCCCCTCGTCGTCGCCCGCCGGGCCAGCTGCTGCTGTTACCGCCTCATGGGCCGCCTGCCGGTCATGGCGTGCGTTTGAGCGGCGTTTCGCCGGTGGCCATGGGCAGCGTGACCGGATCTGCCTGCCTGCGCGTTCCCATGAACGGGCCAGGCCACGAAAAAGCCACACGCCTTGTGGCGGCGGCGGCAGCGGCAGCGGCGGGGGGGCTTGGGGGCACGGTGCCACCGCCGCTGCTAGGCCCCGAACAATCGAGTAACGGCGTGCTTCGTCGCCTCACGCCGCTTCACGTCTCAGGCCCGACACCAGCGGTGGGCATCGATCCATCGTCCTCCACATTATCATCATCACCGTCGTCTATGCCCCTTCGGGCCTCTCTGACCGGAACGTCCGTCACCGGCTCGGCCGGGGTCATTTCAAATGGGCTTGCTAGCAGGGCCTCTGTGCTGGGCCCGAAGGCTGTCGCTGTTTCGGGTGTCTCGCCACTCGTGAACGGTTCGAGGACGACGATGATGACGACGACGACGACCGCAACGACATCGATGACGAATATGATGAAGAGTTCGTGTGGTACGATTGTGCCGGTGACAACAACATCAGCATCAACAACAACATCAGCAACAACGGCAGCAGCAGCACCAGCACCCACAAAAACGACAGCAACAACAAGAATAGCTGCAACAACAACAAGAACAGCTGCAACAACAACAACAAAAACGATGTCGACGGGAGCATCGGCGACACCACCGAGAGCTTCGTCACTAGGAGCTGGTGTAACAACGACGCCCGCCGCTGTTGCTTCAGCAGCACCAACAGGTAGAACGAAGGCTAATTGACGTCGCCCCCTAGGTCGCAGGCCGGCGCCAATAATAACGCCAGCCGACCGATCGCGTTAATCGGATCCGTCGCTTTGGCGCTTGGTGCTGCTACCGTTAGCCAAGCTGAAGACACCACCCCGTTTTCGACGACGTCCACCTCAACGTCGTTATCGTTGTTGTCATCATCATCCCCCTCCTCCTCCTCTACATCAATATCACCACCATCATCATCACTATCGCAAAAGCTATCACACCCAACAGCAGCGTCCGTAACTGCTACAACAACAACAACAACAACAGCAACAACATCATCAGCAGTAGCAACAACAACATTGGCAGCAGCAGCAACAACAACAACATCATCATCATCATCAGTAACAGTGACAACATCAGTAGCAACAGTAACAACGTCTGCAAGAGCAGCAACAATGACGACAAAAACAATATCTGCTACGACACCTACAGTAGCACCAGCAGCAACAACAACAACAACAAAAACAACAGCAGCCTTAGCAAAAACAGGAGCAGCAACAGCAGCAGCAGCAACAACGACAGCAGCAGCAACAACAAGCAGCAGCAACGACAACAACAACAACGGCAGCAACAACAACGCCTGCAAGATGTTCATTTACACCAAGTCAACGAACAACAGAGCATCAAGATGACACGACACCACCTGTAGGACCTTTGCTAGCAACAACTTCGTCACCATTGGAATCTCCCGAAAACAACTGCAGCTGATGCGCCATTACCGATCACCGAACTTGTATGTACGGCGTCTTCAATCGGACAACCGTCTTATGCTACTACGGTGGCTGTGCCTCGAAATAGTAGTGCCAGCAGCAACAGCACTTGTAGCAGTAGTGTTCGATTTGCCACGCCTTTGTCAACGATGCTGATAACGACAACACCAACGATGACCTCAACAATACCTACGACTCCGAGTGTCGAACATCGAGTTCCGCTGAGAATACGAGGTAGGGCGTCGTCCATCATTCTCTAATAAGCACAACGAATTGAATATTTTTTTCTTCGGGAGCACAACTACGGCTAGGTGATACATATATATGTATATATATATATATATATATATATATATATATATATATATATATATATATCTGCTAATGCTGACAGGATGAGGACTAGAAGGCCTCAGGGACCTTCATGGAGTTTAAGCTAAAAAAAAGCGTAAAATATGTGTATATGATAACTAAAATAAACTTGTATTATGTATGTAAGTATGTACCTAAATTACGTTGGCACTGTCAATCTCGCATGCTACCAATCGCGTCTTTGTGCTGGTGGTCACAACACATCAATGTGCAATGCAAAAAGGATGCTGGTCGTGTACTACTACTACTGTTTTACTATGTGTCTACGTTCCGTTGTATTTGTCTGTTCGTGCTGCGTGCGTGGCTATTCTCTCGACTGACGCCGATGCAGACGCCGATGGCATTGTAATGCCGCCGACGACGACGACGACAGTGGGGAGCACCACCACCATCATCATCATCATCGTCGTTGGGGTCGTTGGCGACTACTACAACAACTACGATGGCAGACGATGCCGATCAGCGCGTTACGGAAGAAGTGTGTCGCGCTACAACGCCGCCTTGACCAGCTCCGGCGACGGCACCATCAGGTGACGCAGCGAGTCCACCGAGTACAGGCCAAAAGCGGCGTCGAGGTTGCCTACTCGGAGCTCAAAGAGGTCGTTGCTCGCGGCCAGGAGATCTTTCACATGCCCTGCCTGATGAGCAAAAGCGGACAGATTGCCGCGCAGATTGCACAGAAAGGTGAGTGATACGCCGAGGTGTACGCCTCCTGTAGACATACATACATACATGCATGCATGCATACATACATACGCGTTCTCTGTGTTCATGAACATCACCTATCCTGCAGCCCTCAGACCTCTCACTCGTTGTTGACACGGCGCGCATTGCGCGTTCGTGTATCCTGTCCTGTGTCCGACATCGTGTAGTCGCAAACGCGAATCAAAATGTCATTTAAACTAGCAGTGAGGTGTCACAACAATTCGACGACAAACGATTTGCTTGACACTTGCTGACGTCGAGCGTAAGCATAGCTTTACACATCTGACACTGCTATATATATATATATATATATATATATTATTAGCTTTAGGTCGCTCTAGTTTGAGGCGAACCAGGCGAATTACGATATTGCTCCGATAGGGCGAGAGCGTCTGAGATCCCGGCGCCTCTGCTCTGCAAGTGAGCTCAGTATATGATTAGACTTGTGGCTGTAACGGAGGTCTGTCTTCATGCTGTGACGCGAACGGTTGCAGAGGAGAAAAATGGCACGGGTGTGGCGAGACATCTCAGCGAACAGGATCGTACGCGCGTGACTCGGCGTTGCGGAATCCATGCTGCCCTGATCAGCACGGCGGAGAAGTTGTGCGACTCGTCGGCGACCGAGAGCTCGTCGGAAGAAGAGGACATGCCCGCCAAGATCGACTTCTTCAACGGCAAACAGAAGCTCACGCCGTTCCGGTACGCGACAAAAGATGCGTCAGCAGCCCCCCGACACCCGGCGTGGAGGTGGGCTGCCCAGCGCGCCGCGATGGGCGCTCGGTGGACGTGGCTGCAGGCGCAGGTGTCCGAGCTCGAGTACCGGATTCGGCAAGCAGCACGAACTGTGTCGACAGCTGCGAGCGTCGAAGCAGCCCTGCCTTCAGTATCCGCCACAACACCCTCCACCTTCTGCTTTGTTGTCGTCGTCGTCGTCATCGGCGGCGGCGGCGGCAGCGGCAGCGCCAGCGGCGGACACGACCGGCAGTTCGGCGTCACATCCCGGCGCGCCGCCCTCCTCGGCACCACCAACCGCCGGCGATGGCCAGTGCGCTCGGACGGTACCGCTCAACGAGAACTTCCGAAAGCGGCGACTCGTGCTGCCGCAGAGGGTGTCGGCGTTCGCCGCCGAGTCGGTATCGATGGACGCTCTCCAGCCGACGTGCGACTGCGCCTCGTTCTATCCTCGGTTCGAGCTGTGCGCCCGGTGCTCTCTACTTCACGCACAGTCGCGCCGCGAACGCCTCGAGCTGTGCGGCGACGAGCAGCGCGCGGTCCAGCTGTCATTTATGGGCTCGGGCTCGAGTTCAGCCGGCGGTGGCGGTAGCGGACACTCGATGGCGTCGTCACATCACATCGGGCTGGTGGGGAGTGGCGGAGGCGGTGCCGCTGCCCACGAGGCGCAGCTGGCGCGACAACTTCTCAGCTCGCCGAACGGCGAACGGCAGAGTGAGGGCGCGCGGATAGCGAGCTACGACGAGCCGTTCCATGGCGTTCTGTCGGGTCGCGAGGACATCTCATTGAGCCTGCACTACGAAAGCCTCTTGCGAGCGGGCTACAGTAGTGTGCTGTACAAGAACGCTTACGCGGCGTCGTCGTCGTCGTCGGCGCCACCGTCCGGGCCAACGACGGGATCTGGCGAGTCTTCAGGTATCGGTGACGCCGTCTCGGCTGGGCGGCTACGGCGACAGGAAGCGGCTAGTCGCGATGAAGCAGGAACTGCCGCAGGTGGTCATCACGCCAACAACGATCGTGCGACGAACGCCGTAGCCGGCCGTGACGAGACGGCATCGGCGCCCAAACGCAAACGGCACAGTTCTCATGCCACCTCAAGGGCCGGTGGAGGCAGCGGCGATCGCGGCGGCAGCAACAGCAGCAGCAGTAACAGTACGTAACCAATTCGTTCAATGTGTGTGTGTGTCGCTCATTCACAAGCAACTTCGTTTGATATCTGTCTCACTGTGACTGCGACACGGACGCCGACTAAACATATGTGACATTGTTAGTACCACATGCTGTTGGTTGTATCTGCCGCGATCTCGAAGGTCATTCGAGAGCCTTAATCTATTTCAGTTTTTTTCTCATGTCATCTTTCAGCAGAATGCTAGCTTGTATACGATACTTTTTTGGACAGTCTACCTTTCTACCTGTTATACTGCTGTAGCAACTTAAATCACCACTAAGACCATGATTGCCACTGCTAAGACACTTAATTGTACTCCTGTTGTCTTTTTCCCTGTTAAGACGAACTGAACGGACATTTTTTTGGGACATCAAATGTTCACATACGATGAACGTGACAACATCTTATATACAGACAATAGGCTAGTGCGAATAACTAAAATGACGAATTATAAAAACGAGGCCATATAATGACTCGAATATAGGAGACCCAAAGGTAGGGTAGAGTGTAGAGCAAGAACAGCTCTCTCGTTTCCGCCAGCGAGGAGTCACATTCGTAACTTATTCGCCGCCGTACCTAGCAACGTGTCTGTTCGTTTTTATCTTTGCGCAGAAAACGACAAGAAGCTGTCCAGTACTACCAGCAGTACCACGAGTGGCGGGTCGAGCACGCGTCCGACGCCCGTAGAGGCGCCGGTCGCGAAAAAGCGTCGCTCAGATCGCTCTCGCCTGGTCCTCGTTAACAACAGCCGCTCGACGGAGCAACTCGGTGGACAGTCAGGACGTCGCCGAAGAGGACACTCTAGCCGACTCGAACGCCGAGCGAAACAGTAGCCACCTCAGCCGTCCCAGAAAAAGTAAGTTGATCCAACCTTTGGAGGTATTTCGCACTGCTCGTTTCGAGCCAACTGTCATGAACGAAGTATCTCTATTAAGGATGATATACACATCAACTCAGTAAGCAGGCGCATTACCGAACACACAGGGCTAGCCTTTACCTCGCATACGCTGAAACAGTTAGCAGTAGGTCGACGCCAGGTCGGGCGTTCGGGGGGAGGGGGATAGATAATGAGCGTGATACGCCGGAGCTAAGCGTTAAGCTGCCCTCCGTGCACCGACCTTCGCGTTACTCTTCACGTGATGATAACCTTTGGCACGTTTGGTGTTGCTTTGTTGTGTGCTTCCAACGCAAGTAGCGTCGCATGTCAATCAGCAGGAAAGCAGCTACGATATCGATAACATCATTCCGTATGGAATGATGAGCTGTACGCGTCTCGTCGAGCGACTTAAGTACAAGGAGATTCTCACCCCTAAGTGGCGACTCGTCCATATCCCGGCAGAGCCGTCCGGCAACAATAACCGGCGGCACAACTCGCACGAAGCGGCATCGCCTGATGGAGTTGGCAGCGAAATAAATCCAGACGCCTCTACAGACGAAGTCGACGATGACGCGAACCTTTCAAAAAGCGCACAAGACGACGAGGAAGAAATGACGAAGGTTAGTGGTCGTATCGTTAGCTCCAGTAGTGGTAGTAGTAGTTGGAAACACAGATGTTAGATCGTTATTACTCGATCGCTGCAGCAGCCGTATCTCATAATAATAATAATAATAATAATAATAATAATAGATAGATAGATAGATAGAGAATGCTCTACGACTTTGGTGTTCTAAGATCTAAGAAGAATATGTGCTATTCTTGCGGTACACGTGAGACGAAATTGCGGCACACGTGAAATGTTCGGCAGTCGAATATTGACCAATCTATAAAAGTAGAAAATACTGTTGCTGGTACTGCGTTTATATATATATATATATATATATATACCGCAGCCAACCGTACAATCCCTCAGTACTAAATAAATTATTTTTTGTTTGTTGCACGTGCGTGTGTGTGCGTGTGTAACTGTGAATCTCTGTGTGAAACGCGCCGCTTCATGCTCTCTCGAACTTATCTGCAACTCGGCAGCAGCAGCAGCAGCAGCAAGATGATGGTCATGTCGGTGTCGAAGGCAGCGAGCTGACGGATTACGGCGGTGGCGACGATGAAGACGTCGAGGACATTAGCGACTCGGCGTTACAGGCGCGGCACGCCCGTCAGGAGGCGCTCGAACGCCAACGCTTCTCAGCGTACCTCAAACCGAAGCTGAGCCACCAGAGTGGTGGTAGTTGTGGCAGTGGAGGTGGAGGCAGTTCGGTTGCGTCGGCCTCTGCCGGCGCCAACTCGCGGCGAGCACGCACCGACAGCGGCGCTACAGACAGTGGCAGCGGGACCACGACTACGATACGCTTATCGTCCAAAGAATCGTCGTCGTTGAGGGCCAAAGAAGTGAAGGATCTAGCGGATGAGGGCGGCGGCGGTTCCGATCGCGGTCCGCCGATTTCCGCCGCCAGCGGCAAGAGCAAAGAGGACAGCGCCACGATGTTGTCCAGCAGCCACTCGACGAAGGCGAAACGGCAACACAGGTTAGAATTAGTTATTGGCAGCAGCAGCAGGAACAGCTACAGAAGAGGCAGAGAAAGGCAGCTAGTCTCCCTGAGCTCAGCCTTACCAATGACCATTAAATGCTTTGGTATAAGAAGAAGTTTATGAGCTCAATATCCGTAAACTTGTTTTAACTATTTTTTGGGCAGCTGCCGCGAGTCTATATTATGTTTGTGTGGTTTTATTTTACTAGCTTTATTTGCTACTGAGGAGTTAGCAAGAAAAAGTTGCTCTTCTTTGTCTTATTGGCATTCTCTTAGTAGTAGTAGTAGTAGTAGGAAAGTAGTAACTTTTTTTTAGTAGTAGTAGTAGTGAGTACACCGAAGTAAAACGAGAGTAGTAGCGATGAAATCTCGTTGTATCATATATATTAATAAAAACAATAGTAGTGAGTAGACAAATGAGTACGCCTCTAAAATGACGCTTTTTCTTGGTGTGTTTGTTGTCTTTGCAATGGGCCGGGACAATGCACAGATCACTGTCGCAGGATTGGACGATGCTGCAGAGTTCGTCTGCGCCTACTCCGTATGCTCCGCGCCTGTTTCCGCTCTCTGAAGCCGAATGGGAACGTATGCGATCTGAAAATGATGTACCTAACGATTCGGACAGCTGCAGCGTCAACCGGAGAAGTTTGAGGTCCGTCGCTAACAGCGGCTGGCACCAGCAGTGCGGCTGCCCGGCAAGGTAAAGACATCAAAGAGGAGAGCGTGCAAGACGGCGCCGTATTCGCTGACGACAACAAGGATGTTGACGACTCATCTGCGGCGGCGGCATCGAAAAAACTGTCTACGGGCGAGAGCGGCCGGCAAGGACCACCGGGCCAGCGACAGCAGAGGGCACACCAAAGCGCCAAACAAACTGCGTCTCCGTCGGCCCCAGAGCAGCACAGGGACGCTACAGCAGCGGATCCGGAAGGTTGCCCTCTAGATCGAACCAGTTCAGTTCCATCTTCGCCCGCTGGTGGCCGAGGTGGCGGAGATGAAGGCGGCGGTGATGCTGGCTGTGGAAACAATAATGACAACCCTAGCAGTGGCAACAACAATAACAACAACGGTAAGCGGGGTGAAGGTTCTGATCTACCTACTACCCAGCAGCCGTTTAGTTTGAGTCCTGTTGGTAAAGTGCCTGATTCAGAGAACGCTCCGACAGTTCCCACCAGAAGGCGTAGCCCTCTTCTGGCGGCTGATATGGTGGTCAAGGATGGCGTTCGGCCACCTCTGAGACGCTGGGTTGACAACGAGAAGGAGAGCGCAGCGGCCGGTGGGGATGCTACAGTTAACTCCGATGTGGATCTGCTCGATGAGCTGGCGAATGCCGATTGGAGCACCGAAGAAGATGTCGTGCAGTCGGATTAATGTCAAAAGAATGGCCACTCGCGCATGAAGCAGGACGCCCACGCGCACGCGTACACGATTCGTCGTCTGTCCAGGAAAGGCCTACAGGAAGTCAACACTACTCGTCGTACGAAAAAGAGCTAAAAAGAAGACAAGGGCAATTGCGAGATGATCCGGACCTTAAACGTCCGGAAATGTTTGACCGCTGGGTAAAGATCGAGCTGGTACGGCGTATGTACACCAAAACATTGCAATGTACATAACATCATGATCCTTCTTATTCACTGTACATAGCAGTCTGTTGTACTTACATACGAACGCAAACAAAATATAGAGATACAAACGCGTAAATATAAACCTAGATACAAAATCTATATGTAAGGGGCGAGTCAGGAAAGCGGAGCTGATGTATCGTTGACTATAGTTATGATAGTTACTAATATCATTATTATTATTATTATTGTAGACTTAACAGAACACACAGAGAAAATAAACCGAATGCGATCAATCCTCAATATCCCGAGGTTCTTGGTCGTTCCCTTGAATAACGTGGTTGGTATTTAACTATTCAAGGTACAGTACCGACGAACATTATTACTGTTAGCATCGCTGCTAGTACTGAGATCGTATTGTTGTGGTAATAATCGTCACCGTTATCGTACTCTTGTGCTTGATAAGGACTTGATGTTAATACAGAGAAAGCTAAGGACCAGCCTAAGGCGATGGGCGAAAAAAAATGCAAACAGCAGTTAAGCAGGCCATTCGTATGGAAGGATGCTTGTGGCGTGCGTCGAACCGGAACACATGTGTTACGAAATAATTCTTTATCATCGATCTAATGTTACGATATGCTTTCAGTAATGAACACCTGAGTTCCAATGGAGGCCACGATGGATACTAGGGGCGGTAAGGGGAGGGGGGGCTGAGCAGATGCAGGGAGTGACTGGACAGAAACATTCAATGAAGGCAATTCGGTAGGAAGGCTATTCGGAACGCCAAAACGAGATTTTTAAATCATGTCTTTGTGGCGGTTCAGTAGGCTGTGTTGTTGGGGAGACGGAGTGCTCGTATAGGTGTGTGCCAGACGAGGCGTGTTCATTCAAGTCGGGTAAAACGCGCAATTCGAATTGGGGTATAGAGAGAGAGAGTAATAACTAGAAAGAAATAGGGGGGGGGGCATCTTCGAACTCCGAGCAAGGCGAAGTGAGTGGCAGGCGATGAGAGAAAGATCGAATGGGCCGCACTGTTGTTTTCAAGGGCATTTTGTACATAGTGGGTGGTCCGTGTGATACAGACTGCGGAGTGTGCCGAAGCAACGAGCATGACGCGTGAGCTCGTAGCCAGCCAGAAAACAGCCGTTGATGGTCATTCATGGATACCAACTTGAAACAGATGACACTTATCTTACATCATTATTGCATAAATACGATTATTATTATTATTGTCGTTATTAGGAGCACTAATAGTATATGTTTTTAAATTACAATTATTAACGCCTTGCTTATTACTACTATTATTATTAATAGTGTTGCAATTGCTCTAATTATTGATGGAGATTTTGCTGAGTGTGTTTAGTTGGTGGCATTGAAATTACAATTTGATTCGATCAACACGAATGGCTGTGCTACGATTGCAATGATTGATAGTTCGGATAGGAATCGCATACGAGCGGCGCTGTTGAGTGGCATTAATTATTTATACACCGCATGGCAGGTATCGGCAATTGCGATAGATTGTAATAACAATGATCATAGGAATAGTTATAGAAATGACAACTATAACGATCGTGTCGAATCAGAAATAAATACCTTGGTTTAGGCAGTGACGACTGATGAAAATTGGAAAGTAGTTTAGGAGGAGCCTTATTTAAAGAAAGCGAGATAGCGATAACAGTAATAACAAAAAATAAGCACAATAAAAATAAACAAACAACAACGACAGCAACAACAACCACAACAATAACAGCAAGTTGTGACAGCACCTACGGCAATAGTAGCGGCCATAACAATCTAGCGACGATACCGACCAGCAGCAATAAAAGCTGGCGAACAAAAATAACCATACGATTCGTGTTCGTTAACACTGGACGTGATGTTGGCGTGTGATCAGAACAGTACCAATGCTTAATATTAAAGTAATTGTTTAACTTGCTAAATAATTGAGGGGAATTTTATAAACGGGCGCTGTAAGTTAGTTGAACGTGTGTGATTCCATCTATTTGTGTATTCGCGTTAACGATTAAACATTCCCGTGAGTTTCCAAATTTTTCATCGTATTGTGTTTCACTGGCTAACAAGCAGTGACGTTAGCAGGCGACCGATAACAGCATAGAAACAACCGCATTGACTCTTCACTATAGCGTTATTTTACGGTTTTGTTTCTTTTTACAAAACCGTAATATAACGCCAGCCCTGAGACGCACGCCTGACCAGTCATATTGTACACTTCCGCATGATAAACACCAAGTCAAGCGATCACAACGTAACAAGTGCGAATGTTAGGAGTAGTAGAACTGCCACCTTTAGAACACGAAGAGCAACAACAATGAGCCCATACGTATAGGAAACAACATCACAACAAACACCAGGTGCAATAAGTTACCGTGATAACAACAATACAGGTTCATAAATCATATTACTACTACGAACAGAAACTGGCGTCGGTAGGAAACTAATAACTAACTGATGGACGGTTAATGATGGGAGAGCGATGTGGCAATTGCGTGCTTGAAAGCGGATTCGACCACTGCAACATAATAACGCTCATCTACCTAAGACAGCAGTGGCAGTGGCATTTGTGGCGGCGGGACAGAGGTGAGCCCTGCATGAGTGCGCACGCGCAGAATCAAGGGTTGTCTGTTGAATCTCCTTGTGCACAAACGGCCCGTTTATATATATATATATATATATATAGGTCGGGGGATCTACCGCTGACAGGCCAAGTTAGGTACGGCGCCTACGCAATGCCAGTTATGTCAGTTTTGGCCGGGTTCTGTCCATGTGTCGCCGGACAAAAACGGCGTTAGGTAATGCGCTGCCAGCAGCCACCCACACATTGCGGCCGCCCTTGGACGGCCCAGTACGGAAGTATGATAAGGGGTAGGGACGTGGTCGGTGTTTGTGTGTGCAGCTTCGTTAGGATGAGCAAAAATCGGTAGTATGTTAAAACTTGTCGCTATGGAAGATATTTGGGAGATGACCTTAAGCGTCTCATGGAACGAGAATATAACCGGGACACTAAGGTTAATATTATATATATATATATATATATATATATGCACAAGTAACTGAAACTTGAAATTATACTCCCCATATGTGCCGCTACCATGCCACGACTTCGACTGGCCTTGCTTGCGCATGTTGAGAAGACATACTCTTTGGCCGCACGCCACTAATTACTAGTTTGGACTTTAAAGAAATCATCTTACAAAACACTCAACGCTTTGCTAATCTGGGCCATCATGACGATCATCAGTCTCAGTCGATGTTTGTTCTTGGCAATATGCGGCGCGCATGGGGTGCAACCTATGCGCGCCGCTCTAAGGCCCCTACTTGCTCAAGAATAAAGTAGGGCAATGAGTGCGGTTAGCAGGACCTGATCGTTTTGATTCGATCGCGTCGCGTGCTGTAGTCTAAGTAAATGTGCTACCTACCACAGAGCCAGGTTCACTGCAGAACAACAAAGGTGACCTCAAACGATATCTGCTAACAGCTACAGGGGTGAGCGCAGTCGATTGCGTGTGACTATCGGTGTTAATTTAAAAAAAAACGTGTTTAAGAATGTTGATTAAGTTTGTAATGGCTACAGCGGAATCTCAGCTAATCAGGCCGGTCGAATTCTTTACAACGAACAGATGCATTTGGGCGGAGCGACCAATATATATGTCTTCGCGTAAGATAGCTCTTAGAAAATTCAGTCACGCAATTGCCACAGAGCGTCTATCATTTCGTCGGTCGCAAACAAATCCGAAATAGACGAAAACAGTCAACCTGCATACATAGCTACTTACCGATTTGCACACATGCGTCCATATCTCCACGCACACCGCACACATACACAAATACGCGTCGGGGACCGTTTCCTTGCCACCGTTAGGAGCAATTGTTAGGTGATTTTTTTCCACTACTGGCCACTAGGCTAGCTTTCATTATTATATTTGTTGACACCGGAAAAAGATCGGAAGAGGAGAGAGAGCTTGTGCTAGCTTTCGAGAGGCCAATACAACAGCTTGCATTGCCACGAGATTATTTTCGCTTTTCGTTTTTGCTTTGACCACCAGATCACGCTACTCGGTGACGATCCATTGAAATCTACCAGCTTCTTGCAGTTTCGTTGTTGGAGTTGTTGTTGTTGTCGTTATTGCTGTTGTTGTTATTGTCGTTATTGTTATGCTAGCTAGCTATTATTATTATGATGATCCCTAGTACTACTACAGCTATTATTTATTAGTTCTCGTATTGTAATTACAACATTGACACGAGTGTTTAGCGGTTAAAGAATGAGGAATTTGAGAGGGCATGAAGAGACGGGATTTTGCGGAAAATCGCGTGTGGTAAAGTTCGTTATTGGGAAGTGATCGGACATTGTACAATTGCGACATCACTCAAAGAAAGTAAATAAATCACTCAAATAAACTACTACATTTAATCGCCATATGTCGTCATTGCTTTGCTTAAAGAAAACAGTGTTAGCTACGTCGATGTCGACGTTTACATTTTGCCTAATTTTGATTATCGATTGCAGGGCAGTTTGGCAATATCTCGTATCTTCGTTTCGGGTAGTCGGATCAGATCGACTGAAGGTTGATAATGTCTTCAGCAGCAGTTGAAAGAACTCGCTGCAAAACGCTAGTCTAAAAAAGCTTCACATCATGAAAGTCTTCAGGGCAATAAGTACTACGAGGTACGAAGGCGAACCACGAATGAGTCACTTACTACAAACAAGAGTTGCTTTTAACAAAAAACGTAATGTCAAGCACGTGCTGCCGTGACGGACTCGAACGCACGGTGTGTGAGCTTGCGGCAAAGCATCTAAGTCTTTGATTGACGGGTGACGACACGTAACGTGTTGAATACTTATTTGCGAACATACTGCGTCATATAGCTCTCAATGCTCGAGATGCTGCAGTAACGAAATAGTTCTAGTTACCGCGTTTTACCACGACCAATTACTCATGAGAGAAGTGCTTACCATAAGCATGTTTGTTTCCATTGTAGTTAAAGAAAGTCTTGCTCTTACTAAGCTAGCTTTACCTCCAAACCTACCTATCAAGCTGTAAGCCTCGACAACGGGTAAGTCGATTACCTTTTATACGTACGAAAAAGGATGGACGTTTTCATACTATTCATGGTAATCTTAAGCGTCGCCCCTTAAAAAATGTAGGAGCCTTGCACCCATTAGCTTTGCGAGCAAACGAGTTCTTGTGGCGAATTGTTTGGCAGGATCACCGCCTTCATACTGTGACTAAGCCATTTTCTTTTGACAGAGAGTAAGACGGCAATGTCCTGTTGTGTTACCCTTCTCTTGGTAACTTGGTTTCGGCCCTAGTGAAGCGGGCTATCAGGAACACTAGAGTACCAATTGCAACCATTTCCGTCACTGGACATTTCCAAATTGTCTGCACATTCCTGCGTGGCGACATCACAAAAGAGCATATCTGTGTTAAGAGCCAAAATCCTATTGCTAGAATTTGATTGTTAAACGAGTTGCGATAGCGTCATATGTGGTTGCCGGACGGTGGAAGCAGTAAGCCGTTAGCTTTCTCGCCTTTAACTAATTTAAACCAATTTAAGCCAATTTGTTGGACCACTCCCAGCTGTCTAGGCTAATCAATGGGTTTAGGTAGGTTTGCGAATCCCACACTGTTGTTGTCAGCTGCCAGTGACACGTGGCCCAGACATTTTGGAAATCTTCTATTAAAAAAGTCTAGAAAAAGGAGGCGTGGGGCATAAAGAACAACGCTAATTTGTACGAGATATCTTTTTATTTTATTTATTTATTTATTGACTGCACCGACAGCCTATTTCTTCCACTATGTATTTATGGTAATCATTTCACATCTGCAAGCAATAAAGATCTGACAAAAAATTACATCAACCTCCGCAGTGAAAGTTTACAAATGACCCTCAACTACACCTGTTCAGCGACAGGGCGTGTTCATTGCAAATATATCTAAATATTTATGTATATAGATTTTATGTATTTATTTTTATGTATGTGCATATATTTACAACACAGTCACAGTACTAATTTTCAGCGCTGCTCGCACACCAATGCGATCGTGCAGCCCGCTGTTGTTTTGATCGCGCCGATACCATGCGAAGGAGTTTCCAGCTCCTCCAATTGATTTCATCACCCGTTCGTTTCCCGGGCCAGGTTCCACTCGTTCCTCTACTACACCAGCGTCCCATGAGCTCCCCATTGCCACGTCAAAAAGGTCAGTTTTACCATGGCGGCTCGCTTTGCCCGACGATACGTAAGACTCGTTGTTCCTTCGCAGACGACGTGGACGGGTTCCTTTCCCTCGATCCATCGATAGTGGTAATTCACAACGAAAATAATACAATTAACGGATCCAATGTATATATATATATAAACATGTGACTTAACAAGCAACCGGCGATGCTTGCTCAAAGATGCTGCCCGACTGCCGATAGATCATCACTGAAATCGCCGTACTCAGAACAAATATAATCGCGCCGGAAATGACAGCAACAAGTTCGCAGCGACCCGACGCCTGCACGAACAACTCGAGGTGTGGCTGCGTCCACACGGACTCGGTCCAGGTCGAATACCGCATGCCGGTATCGTCGGCGCCCTCAAATGCTGGACTTTTGGCCATCGGAGACGCCGCCCGGTGGCGTATGCACACGCCGGGCGCTTGTTCCGTTGGATTCCTGCCAAACATCCAGTTAAACTGCCAGTTGGGATATTCGTGGTGCAAATTGAGGCAAGCCTTCTGGTCGGTGACGTTCTTTACCTCCTAAATGACAGAACGAAGAAGGAATAGAAGAAAACACATGGGGAATGGACAACACAAAGCTCGTGTTAGCAACCCGACTTTGAGGATAGATTCTCAGTTTCTCTCTCTTCAGAGCTGCTCCGCCTGCACGTTATCTAGTCAAAACCAATGCGTGTTTTTTTTATCAAGAGGTGATCCATAAAAAGTCAGCTTCTTTAGGTAAGTCCATTATAGGCGCGCTTTTTTCGAAACGGCAGATGCTCGAAACTTCACCAGACTTTTTTTAGCTGAGCGGAAGCAACCAGACAGACATATCGTCGAAGGGGATCGGATGTATCTTGAAGGAAGAGAGGGCATACATGCATGTAACTGACCCCCACTGACAGCCATAAAATAATATGCGAAGTTCCGCTCCACACCTTGTTCTTTCACATCTACTGAAACGATTTCATACTTGAAACGCTACGTCCAAAGATTCCTTCAAAACAGTGGCATTTAAGTGGTGTTCTTGTTGGTGACAAGAAGAGCTCGTGCTGTCACTTCACACCGACCTGTTTCTTGTAGACGAGTCTAGCCCCAAAATCAGTTCAGTGTTCTTACAATTTCAGTGTACTGCCTCAGGTCAGCATTCACACCGAAATGTAAGTGAACGCAACTGCCCACCGAAATGTAAGTGAACGCAACTGCCCACGAGTATATTTCGCTGCCGGCTGTACAGAATCGGCGCGGCAAGGCATAAACAGAAGTTTCTCCAGTATCTTTACTGACAACTAATTATGTGCTTACTAGATGCGCACATTGCAGTAACCATAAGCGTAGGTAAGGGACTAAGCTAAAAAAAAAAAATATATATATATATATACAAGGAGAGAGAGAATCTGCTTGTGGGCGATAATTACGCTCGCGTGGCCTGCTGTGCTTGGCTAGCTAGTTAGTTACATAGTTAAGTAGTTGGTAACTACTTCACTATATACTGTGAGTCGAGCCCGGTGGCCTGGTGCATTCCGCCTGCGCCTTGCAACCAAAGGAGACACATAGGTGCGCGGGTTCGAGCCCCACCGTTGCACCGATTTGTATTTATGGGGGTCCGTCTATGAAGCAATGCGAAAAGCAGACCCTTGGACGTAAGATCTTGTCAGCCCGAAAACTTTAATAACTATACACTGTGATAACTTAGTGTGTTCGGCGACTTGCCTGTCCGGTGAAGTAGGCCATCGATAGGTAGGTAAGGAGTGTGGCCGGCCGGAACAGCTGCGAAGCGGCCGTGACGCTCACGTAGAACGAGAGAGGTTCGTCGCTAAGAACGGGCAGCGTTTGCTGGTTCACGACGCTGCGGAACAGCGCGCACGACGCATTCACCAGATAGCAATCGAGCAGTTCCGCCACGAGCTCTTCGCTCACAACAACCTTGAGCGCGATCGACGACGTCACGACGAAAGAACAAACAAACAATCAGACAAGCAACCAATAAGCAAACGAGCACGGACAATAAATATACCAATAAGTGCTGAAGTTAGTGTTTTTTCTGCAAGTGACGTTTTCAAACAGACCTTACATAGCTGCAGCAGCAATAAATGCTACTGGTTCGTCGCTGGAAAACTATATATATATATATATATATATATATATATATCTTCACAAATTAATTGCACAAATTGTGAAATCCTCTGGGTAGGCAGGTCCGGAGGGTTCGTAGAGCTTAGCTCTCCGCTCAAATTCAACTGGGTTCAACGCTTTTCTTCTAGCCTCTATTCTGACATGCGCAAAGACTATATATATATATATATATATATAATTGAAAGTGAAGTTTAAGGGGAAGGTGCGTTTAGTGAGTATCATCCTGGCGGAACAATGTCCAACAGTCGGGCGACAACAACACTGCATATAGCTGAGTGTCTATCTACTCACCCTATTGCGTTAGTGCCTAAACCATTTAACTTTTCCTCCATAAAAACAAATATATTTGGTATATATATATACGTCGTACCATCTCTTTCTCTCTCTCTCTCTCTATATATATATATATATATATAGATGGTACGACGGCGGTTCGATGATTTAACGTCCCAGCGCAGTAGGTACCAACAATCACGTAAGTTAATTGGCGCATGAGTTGCTCGTAAACAGGCCTGGAGCGATTTAGGGATTTAGGAGTAGTTCATTTGATTAAGCTGGCAATCTGCGAACCAGCGGCATGTCCACAGTATTTTATCGTATTGAAACAGACGCACGACGACATTCTAGAATAAACACCTGACTCGTCATAAACAAAATACTGTGACGGGGTTTGGGCAGACAACCTTGAGTCGAGTGCGACTTCAGAATAAATAATATATATATATATATATATATATATATATATATATCAAATTGTAAAGATGACAAACCTTTGCTAAGGACTCGTTCTTGGCGGCGGCGAGTGTGAGTAGCGCGTTCGCCGTACTCGTGGCGACCTTATGCAGGGACTTGGCCAGCCCGGAAAGTTCACTCACGCGATACGGTATCTCATCAAATAGCGAGTTGTAGAACCTGTTAATATACCGGCCCTTGTGGTTGGTCAGAACGACGCTAGGTAGAAGTTCGTTGCCCTTGAGGAAGCTGTGGACCGATGAAGGCGGGAGCTGCCCGTTGACTTCGAGATGTACCAAATCTGAATGAGAGAACACAGAGAACACGAGCGGAAAAGCAAACCGACTGTAGTCGAGCGGATTGTCAAGCTCCTACGGCGATATAGGATACCGAACAACGTCTGTCTATACGTCGAATACACTAAATATAAGATGTGCGTGAGTGCGTGCGTCATCATTCCGTGCATCCTAAGAAATTATATATATACATTCTAACAAAATTCCTAAAAGTCTCCGCTAATCTGTTCGCAGCTGTTTTGAGCCTATGAGTAAGAAGAGTAATTGTTATGAAGATCTTTAGTTTGTCTTTAGTCTAGTGGTTCTAGACCAAATCTATTCAGAATTTGTTTTCGTTTTTATCAGAATCACTGCTGGCCCCATTGCTTTGCTCGATCAAAGTCAAACAATGCACATCTCGCTTCTCGCCGTAACGTACCGCTTGGAAACTGCTTGAGAATGTTGTCCAGTACGAGCTTTGTGTTGTTGTCCTTGTACTGTTGCCGGTCGACATGGGCAAACCACTGGTCGCGGCCCTCCTCGGGAATCAACTGGCTCAGTTCGAGGACGCAACTGATGTTGTTCATCGACAGATTGTAGCTGGCCTTCTGCTTGAGCAGGTTGAACACGAAGCTCGACGAGCCGATATAGTCAAACGCTTCGCCGTTGAACAGCGCAAACAGAATGTTCTTGTTCAGCGGCACGGCGTGCGCGGTCTGGTGTCGCGCCAGCGCCTCGACGATGGCCAGGGTCGTCACGATACCGCTGACCGCCGAATCGGCGCCGGGCGCCAGCCCGTCGAACATCGTGAACGTGTCCATTCGTGCGGCGAGAACGATCGTCTTGTTTGCCGGGAGCGGTTCATTGGTGTTGCCGACATCGTTGGGTCGGGCCGCCGGCAGCAGGCCCAGCACGTTGTGACCGCTGAGCGGGTCACAGAACTGCTTCGGCCGGCTGATAAACGCCCACAGATCGGTGCGTCGCAGACACGTCCGGCTGTCGACGGCCGCGTTCATCGGCGCGTACAGGCGGACGGCGCATCGCCGCCGCTCGAACATGGTCGCCGTGGTGGCGTTCCGGTTGAACGTGTCGAAGCACCGCCGGACGCGGATCGACGATCGTCTGGTTTCGCACGTAGAAGATCGGAAACGGGTAGTCGCGCAGCAGCGCCGCGCTCATCTGGTTGGCCGGGTCCGAGTTCCAGTCGCACGTGCCGACCGCCGCCACGCTGCTGTTCGCGTAGAACGACGAGTATCGGTTAGGGGCACGTGTCGTCGGGCGAGAAGCTGGTCGGCGCCCGGCCCGTCCGTGACACGAGAACGCCGTGGACGCGTCGAGGCGCCGCCGCGAACTTGTCGAGCAGATCGACCGACATGAACGTGTCCTCGATGAGCGGCACGTAGGCGCCCGTCGGGCCGGTCCGCGTCACGTAGCTGACGTCGTCGGCGTTCTCGACGATGTGCACCACGCCGACGTCGCCCGACAGCGACGACGAACAGCCGAACTGGTGCGTGTCGTTGAGCCGCCGGAAGCAGAAGTTGTCCACGGTCCACTTTTCCTGCACGGGAATGCCGCGGGCGGCTCGGGCGGGCGGCGCCAGCATCACCGTCGTGATGACGGTCGTGGTGACGGCGACGACGACCAGCGTCGTCCAGGTGGTTCGAGTCATGGTCGAGAGTCCTCGAGTCCGCTTAAGGTCGTCCGGAGTCCGGCGGCCGAGCCGTCTGGCCGCGTCTGCGTTGCAACACTCGTCCTAAACGCGTTGTGTGCGTCTGTGAGGGATGAGGGAGATCTAGGGGCAGGACCACGATCGGCGACTACCCAGGGGCAGGACTAGATCGATGGCTCTTCGACGGTTACTTCGGCTCACCACCGCTACCACCACCGGCACACAACGGCCGGACCTCGGCGACGAAGCTTGCCCCCGCCGGTGTCGGCAGGGCATGCATTAGCCGTCTCGAGCGCAATACTGCAATATCGACCGAGCGGGAACAGCGGCAACAACAACAACAGCAACAACGACGACATCCGCAACAACAGAAACAACAACTGTAACAACGGCGCGAACAACTTTACCCGCTAACGAGAACTAACAACAACAACGACGACGAGGAGGAAAAGGACAACAACAATAATATTATAGCAATAACCCTGCCTAGAAATATACTGCTACATACATATATTAGTAGATTCGATACTTCATATATTAGTATTAGAAATATTATACTTCATATATTATTAGTATTAGACACACATCAGAATTGCACAAGGGGCGGAAGCACCTCAACCAACTGACAGATTCACTCCCCGTACTGGTTGGTATTTGGTATTGTTTTGGGGGGCGGAGCGAACAGTCACGCCTGTGGCAACAACAGGCTTGCATGACTCACCCCACCGACTGCTGTAAATGCGTACACGTCTCATAATGATCGTAAACGGATAACGTAATATTGAATCAGTATCTGCAAATGCTCCTAATTGCTACTTTCGTGAGAAGCAAACCGAAATCGCCAGGAACGTCTAACGTAATTAACAACGATCCATACTAGCGATAGATGACAGCTTGACGGAGTTCAAGAGGTTTCTCTCTGGTCTAGTGGCTCGAATCCTGATATTTCCCAATCACCTGACCGGCCTCACACTGCGCCACACACATACACCCGCTAATCTCGCCGCTTTTCGCACACTTCCGTGAAAGATGGTTTACTTTACGTAAACCATATGCGGTTATTTATTGTTCAGGTCAGCCAGAGCCATCTTAGAATGCTCATCGAACGCATATTGTCGCACAAACAGCAAACGCAAGTAATATCCATACCACATAGAAAAAAACAAAACATTTGTTCACTCTATCGTGACAGATTCGTTCGTTTACTCACAACACAACCGCTGCTAACTATAATCGATTGTTGGTGGGCATTTTGTGTAGACACAGACGTAACCAGTCGTAATCATTGAACTACCGCACTCTTGAGCTACCGCGACTCTATGCACGTCCGAATTGGCGCTTGTATTGTGTGACAGACACTATTCCGTCTGCTTTCATACCGATCGATCTTCGTGAGTTCGAGAGTGGCGGAGTGGTGAGTGAATGAGTCAATAAGCTGTATATCGCTCTCGACGCGGCCGAAATTTTGTTCCTGGCTGGCTTTTTCGCCACTCACTCACTGTACTGCTGATTACCACTGAACTAGATCCTAGAACTAGAGAGAGAGAGAGAGAGAACGAGCAAATACACAATAATAATAATAATAATAAAATGACAACAGCAGCATTAATAACAACAAACACAGTGCCGGTAGTTCGACACGGCCAGACGCATGTGTGGCAGTATCTGGACAGGGCAGCGGCAGATGTGAATTAGCGTGACGGCGAGCGGCGACTGCACGAATCTGACAAAAGGGCATATGCGAGATCGATTACTGAACTAATAGTGCGTACGCATCGCAAAAGCTAGGAGTAAACTAATTTTTTTGAGCAGGTTGGTTTTGATTCGAGGGCCATCTTCCGCGCCCCTGCAACCGCCGTGCGCCGCAAAAGCTGCTTTCTGCTGATCAGCGAAGAAGCCCGCGCTAACATCGTCTGCTTTAAATCGTCGGCCATTGTTTGCCGTCGGCGGTCGAGTCGGTATCTTAATCAAGGCTGGCTGAGATATTGTATAATTCTTAGTCTCTAGCCACCATAAAAAAAAAACATCATACATTTTTATCATATTATTTCGAACTATAATATAAGTCGATGCGTTCAGTATTTTCAATAATTCATTTTAGTACGCGATATCTTGTTGTAAACGTATTTGATGTTTTTTTTTTTATATTTGTACTTTAGAGGCATATAACAAGCGCATACGTTTTTTGCTTAGGTGCATATCTTTGCTTTTTCGCATGATTCACAATATGTTCAAATGTAGATTTATTTGTAAAAGTTTATATCGACCAACTGCGTTGTGAGCATGTCCTATTAACCGAACTAACTCGGTGCTATATTTAGAGCTCAGTTTTTATAGGCAAACTTGAGTTTGTGAGTCGAAATGCATCTTGGGTCTAATATCCTTTCCGGCCAACCACGCTTGGATTCTCTCTGGTGTGCATGTTAAGCAATTACTTCAGAGAGCCAAAGCAGAATATCGGGATTGTTCATATATCACTTGTTACGCTAACTGTTTCGATATTTCTATTCCAAACTTTGGAACTTCTCGGCTTTGTTTAGAAATTAGAGAAAAAATAAACAGTGCTCGACGTATACTGCTGGCAGGAACTGATACCATATAATCAATAAATAACTTATCTAGACAGTGGCAGTCACAAATTCAGCTATTACGTTTGCACAAGGTTAATACATTAAAAAATACTTTTTCTAAACTACTACTTTAAACTGTTTTTTTAAGCCATCAAGCCCATGAATTGTTGAATGGTTCTAAATGCGCTCTCCATATACCACTGCTACATGCACTGTCATTTAAAGTCCTCCCCGTACAACCTCGAAAACAAAAGACAACTATAATGATGAAATAATAGTCACGACGTAACAAACTATAACTGTACCTATATATAAACGACGCTAGGCAATAGCAAACGTTGTTCGGAGCGGCCAAGAGTGCCCGATCGATACATTGGCAAGCGCAGAAAGAGCCGGCGTGGGACATGAAGGGAAATCATTTCTGGGCGCGCGTCGCCTAACTTCAATATCTAAGTCAAGCACTGCGCGTTTATACTTTAAATCAGTAGTAAATCTAGCTATAATATAAATAGGGACGTTTTGTCACCACAAATTTAGGCAACGTGACCGACATACGGTGACAGGTGGGAAGTGGCACTCGATACAATCAGGGTAATTCTGTACCGTGAGTGCTGGCATCTTCGCTCTATACAAAAATGTTAATACATTTTGGTATATAGTGCGCCCACACACTATTCGTCGTCTCGCAGAAGAAAGATAGCTTTTATGGAGACCATGGAAAGAAGGCTGACTGAGCCACGAGAATTATTCAACAGATAAAGAAGACATAGCGGATAGTATTTTCGCGCTCTGTATTATTACGCTATACGCGCCACCAAGATGTTTCCAGGGAAGCGACACACGATTCAACGTCCTTCAATTTCTAACCCAACAGTTTTCCCGCTTTCAGATGAGATTACATGCTACAATCGGTAGAGGAGTCGACCGCCCTTGAAGGTTTCAGCATAATGCACTCAAGTTAAAACATTAACCATACCATTCAACCTGTGTACATACGGAACAAGCAATTTGCTAGGATTCTGATGCTTCACCAAAGCGACCATCTAGGTCCAACACTAGTTTACCCCTTTTCGTGCGCGACGAAATATATTTGCTTGGAACAGCATGTCTGCCTCAATCTCAACAACTAACTCATGATTTATTTAGCACGCGTTCATATACCTGTATAGCATACGGAAAGGTTCCTATATTTCTGTGCGTATCTGTAGACCTATGTATATCTATCTATCTATCTATCTATCTATATATATATATATATCTGAGCTGGGGTGAATGTGACAAAACTATAGAGTTGGATAAAACTGAGTTGGATCAAACCTATTATAATAGCTTCGTTTATGTAAGCGTTTTAAGAATCTACTGGATCCGGCAATCTAGCCAGAGGAAGTACAAATAATTTCCGACCATTTCGGGGCCTACTGAAAAATTTTAGAGTTTTCGCGTTTGCTGCTGAAGATCTCCAACAACCAGTCAGGATTCGTAGGCAGTGGAAGAATGCGACCATTAGACAAACATGCCAAGATGGAGATCCGGAGTGGTATGCCTTGACAAAACAGTAAAAGTATATGAAACAAAATGGTACGAAGACATAAGCAGATCACTTCGACGTGTCTCCTGTTGAAAGTGGGACGACTGGAATCAAATTACATTACATAGTTATTGTGAGAAAGTAATTTTAATGGATTTGCGTTTATATTTCTTATGGAGACTTTTGTAACAAGACCGGTCGTATCTTCTCGTTTGATGTCGTATTTTTACTACGCAAGGTCTGCGCAAGCGATCACAGCGAAATGATGAGACAGGCCAAAGTCGGGTGTGGCTGTAGCTATTGCGGGAAAAATATATTAACAGGTGCCACGAGCAGACGAATCATTGTAGAAACTGAAGCCTATTTGTAGGATAGCAGTGTCCGTTAAGCAGCGCGAGCATAGACAGCGTCGGTTGGCGGCAATGCCGAAGCAAGCTAAATACATGGCACCAAATAGAAGATGCCGCTACCCTGCTAGCGAAGACGCGGGAAGTCACTAAATGCGCGGGCAATCTGTGAGTATATAAGGAGACATGAGAATAAATGAGTCAGAAGTCGTTGGTGCGAGCCAGGCAGAGGACGTGTGTTGCTTGAGCGAGAGAATGGCGAACTCGTAACGGTCGCCGGTCAGTCATGGGGGTCGGTGGACACTACACTATTCTTGCCTAGTCCCCCTGAGAGGGCGGTGAGAGGTGCAATGTACGACATTGGTGATTACTTGTATTTATGCCCAAATACAATGACATATAGAATATATCGCGGAAGTTTTTATTTGTTATCTTGCAAAACATGATGAACAAAGCGAGTTCATCATAAGAGTTGTTGAAAGCCTAGAACTACAAATTGAGAATGATATGTGAGAAGTTACGTATACGGCGTGGAAGCATGGAACAGCACAAGTCTTTTGACATAGATAATGACGTCGATAGACTCAACGAGCAGATCAGCATCAGCCGACAGAGAGTCCACACAGTCAAGTGACATTCAGTCTTGCAGGTAATACAGTCAGAGCAAGAAAATGCAATTCACCTTACCCGCAGTCGGGCCTTCACGGTCTCGACGCACCCTCACAGGACGGTTTACAAGGTGGCAGAATGCCCTATCCAACCGCAGATAGACATGCGGGATGATAGACAGGGATAGAGCTGAGTGAAGGAGAACGACAAGAGACGCTTCTTCCACGGCGTCGAAGTAATGCCCAAGCAATACCGAGCCTGAGGGGGGGGGCGGGGCGGTGAATGGGGAAGAATCCAGGTTTAGTGGGTATATGAGTCCCACACAAGTCGCGTAGGCTGCTAGTGACGCATGTGCATCATGCATTCCCAAAACCTCCCATAACAAAAGAACTTTTGTCTTTGTACTGCACTGCTGGCCCCCACGTGTTTTGTATATTCAAGAAAGGAGAGCGAAACCCGTTTCTTCGGCCATGATGCCAGGAGACCTTCGACAAGTCGACCTGAAGACTAATTAGTAAATTTACACATATACAGCCTCGGGAACCTTGACAGGGTTGTGACTCAAAATTCTACGTATGGGTCCGCTTTGTCATTAGATTAGAATTGTGCGGTAAAATAACCGTAAGCACGGGTACCACCAGAACCTCTGCCTCGAGAAAGAATGTGCACAGATCAATGATACTAGTTAAAAAAAAACAGGCCTGCTTTTAAAGCTCTCACTGTTTTCGATCATTAGCATTTGAAATACGTGGCAGCCACGAACCTCTTACTTTATTGAGGGTGTCTACAACCGCCTGACTGTGTATGAAAATACTCTACCGAAAGAACTGAGCGGTTATTTTGCCCCCTGTCGTAGTCTTCAGCCTTTATCTTAGCTCTGTCAATAGCCTTTCAGCCAGTGGACCTAGAGCCCACTGGCTTGGGTAATTACTTATTGTGAAGTAATTACCTAAGATATCACATCTTAGGCAATTACTTCACGATCACTTCAGGGAACTCGATTTTTTTCTGAAATACTGCCTTTCCACGCTCTTTGTTCTAGGCCCAGTATGTTTTGCCATTTTTAGCTTTTCTTGTGGAACTTTCCCGGCATTGCTCGGAAAGGTTGCATCTTCTTCTTGCATCTTCTTGCCCTCCTAAACAACAAAGTTTCGTGACTCCTGAAATTACCAAGCATAAGACCCAAATGCGCCATCGAGGCGTGCCATCTTTCTTCTGACATGTTCGAACACGAGAAACAGATTCTCACATTTGGGAGCGAACCTGCAATTGAGGATACCATAAAAGCCAGGAAAGTCCTTCACACTAGCTACCCAGGTCACGCCGCCACATAACGGGACCGGCGAATGCCGTGACATCCAATATTGCAAAGGTTCCAGCGGCTAACGACACGGACAAACGGAATAGAGTTAAAGCTGGAAAATATTTAAATTTGGGCAGCAGTTTCCTGGTAATTAGAGCAGGATTTTTGTCATTTTTTTGCTCGTCCTCTTTGGGGGCAATCCGGCTCGTACGGGCCTTGATACTAGGCTGCAAGGAGACAGCACTACAGGCTTAGCAGCAGTCAAGGTGTCACGTGCTAAAACGGAAGTAAACCCAACAGAGTAAAGAGTGATCTGATATAATTATATATATATATATATATATATATATATATATATATATATATATATATGAACATGCTGCATATATTTTGTAAGAACAAGCCTGTAATTAAACTTCCCACCAGTAAACGCACTTTTTTTTTTTTTTTGTGAGGTTTTGGGAATGCATTATGCACATGCGCCACTAGCAGCCTGCGTGACTAGTGTGAGACTCGCAAACCCACTAAACCCGGATTCCTCCCCACCCCCCCAGGCTCGGTATTACTTTGGCATTACATCGAAGACCAGTAAACGCACTAAAAGGAACTAATATACCCAATACTTTTAATGCTTGTTTAATGTAGTGTAATATTGCTTCTCTTCCATTGTTCTATTTTTTTTTTGTATTATTATTAGGATGGATAATGTACCATCTTTTTATTGAGACATCCGTGGGCATTATCAGCAAAACTTAAAAAAGTGCAACCAATTGCTATTGTATTATTGTTTTATGAGGCATGGCCAAAAATTGCTGTTGGAATCGGTTAGTTGTTACAGTGGCAGGCCTCGAAGCAACTGAACGAACCCTTCGACATGCTTTAAACAACAAGTCAGTGCCATATTTGCAGGGAATATTTTCGAATGTACGTGTCGCTGTAACGCACACGCGAGAGAGAGAGAAGAGAGAGAAATTACGAGAGATTACGCGAGATTACGTAATGTACAGATTATAGGATTCGTCGTAGTCACACAATTGCTAAGATGCTACTATCGTCCACGGTACGATAGCATAATTATTTTTTGTTGTGATTTGTAAACTCTCGTTTATTCATTCTAATATCTCTAAACTTATAATTATACAACATCGTCTTTTGGCAAACGTATGAGTCGCAATCGATGTGGTTGACCGCAGACAAAGTAACTACAGTTGTGTGTCCGGCAATCCGTTGTGCATGGCCAAGAGAGGCACCAAGATTCGTTCCAGTAACCAAAACTGACGAATGTACTTAACAAATGTGAAGGTTACTGAGATCGATATATAGTCAATAGGCCTGCAGTCGCTGACACCTCAATACAATAATACAATGTCCTACGGGTCTGTGTCTAATGGACTCACTGTTGCCTTGGGTAAGAGGCATAATGAGGAACTCTGTTTCCTTCGAATAGGTTTGTTTGTTTTTTGTTTTTCTACATCTACAGACAAATACGTTTTGTACCGCGAAACATGTACAAACCGTAGTAAAAAAAAAAATTCATATCTGGTTAGGGTACATACAGGGCTGACTGGCAAGTTTCTCACAGCTGGAGGCTTGTATCTTAGTAGTCGGACACGTCATTTATGCTCTGATCTTGACCCGGTGGTGGTGGTGGTGATTTGTCATGAAAGCGCGGCTCAGCGCCGATATATTATTAGTCACGGGCAGAATGCTAACGAGCTTGGGTTAACAAATGCGGCAACTTGTGGCTTGCAGTGTAATAACGACGACGACGATCGAAAGAAAAGAAATGTTTATAATGAACGTAACGCTTATCATGTTAGCTCGAAACGATACTAGACAAATAGTTCGTGGGTACGATGATTTATGTACATACGAATCTGTATCGCTTCGATCTTTGGCAAATTTACACACTTCTCGGTGTTTTTTTTGGATAATGGTACAAATAACGGCGACAAAAATTATATATATATATATATATATATATATATATACGTGTCGTTGGTGGCACATTACCAACATGACGCCGAATTATTTACTTACGCAAAGAGAATTTCGAACAAATCTTTATAATATTATTGTGTCACGGTTGGTTTGCGTGAAGCCATGCGGTAGCATAGCTGCTTAAAAATGGGCTCAGATCATTAACACATTTTCTGTTGCTACGTGGCAAATCATGAAATACACAATGCTCCTATGGTTACTGCTCGTTACTACTATTTGTCATAATTCTTGTTCAATTAGTACAATTGTGAAGTGTGAATGTCTGTCTGACCTTTATTTTGTCTTAACTTGCCCGCAATGAATGCCCCCGGGCAAAAAATTCTCTTGTGGACAGCCTTTGAGCCAGAAATTTTTGAGGAAGTTGCCTTACTGATGGGGGCCAGGGTATTCACTGCGAAAGGTTCAGAATACTTACCAGTGCCAGAGAGAGAGCAGCCAATATCAAAACTGTTTGGTCAGGCATCAACCTCTCTAGCTTCGATCCTAGTAGGGAATCATATTTATCAGTGTAGACTACAGCTGGTTTACATACCGGTTGCAGGAATATCAGGTGTCAAAATAAGAATGAAACAACAAACTCTCAATATGGTAACAACAATGTACCGGTTGCCAAATAGAGATGCTGATATATCAACCATATTAGCCGCCCTCAATGATTTTTTCAAACGTCGTAGTCACCGGAGATGTTAACGCCAAAAACCCGATTGGTGGGAAAGGCCCACGATGGATAGCCAATATATATATTAGTAGCTGAACTAAGGGAAAATTTGTCATTAACTGTATAAGAATGATGGGATCCAACATTCATGCGCAATTACTTCAGTGGTTCTGTCGAAGCTCACTCGGACATTGTGGCTGTTGGTGAGAAAGCTTAACCTCTATCAGCAAACTGGGCATTGAATGGCCATTAGCACTCATCTCGGATCATTGTAGATGCTTTCTAGATCTCGTGACTGACAAGGGCAAATGGCAAACTGCACAAATAAGCGACTGGAAAAAGTGTAGAAAGATAATATCCTCGAACGTCGCAACCAGTTCTGACTTCGGCACACTGGTAAAAAAAACGGCATATCAAGCAGCAATCAAGCGTATACGAGTCCCCCAACAAATTACCCGACCTAACATATAATTGGCTCGATTTCTGCATGCAGTCAGTTAAATTACGAGAACGATGGACGTACTGGGCATGGGCAGAGGTATGTATCAACACTGAGCCAGGCAACGCCTCTTACAGGCGTGTGGTGGTGGATTAAGACTATCGAATCTGGAAGCAATTCCATTGCGGACATATTGCCGGAATAAAGTAATGTCAGTATAGGCTCAGCATTGAACGACTAATTAAAAACGGTTACTCTGCCGGACTTGCCACCGTGCCCAGTGGCTAAGCCAGCTGAAGTTGATATCAATAAATAGATTTCTTTGAAGCCATCACGACCATTCAACTTACTTAAACTTCATATGGCTCTTGCACTGCATTGAAGAAGTGCGGCTGGACCTGACGGCATCACCAAATAAAGTCTCTAGAAGAAGATGGCAAGAAGATATAATAACCAAAATGAGATACTTGCGACAGGGCCTTTCCAAACGGAGTGAAAATCTGGTGTTGGGGTTCCTATTCTGAAACCGAGCAGGCCAACAGGAGTCATCAAACCATATCGTGTAATTGTGAAATGCTTCCATCTTGGTAAGGTTCTTGAGCGCATGCTTCTTCGAAGATTAATGTCTGTGATAGAGGCTAACTCACCTCTCGCAGGTAAGATTGCAGGATACAGACCGCTGCTATCGCCTCAAGACAATGTCCTAAATTTGACAACAGATATTGAACAGGCATGCCTGAACAAAAACCGTGTATTTGCCGCATTCGTTGATATAGAGGGCGTATACGATGGACTGACATACTCAGCTGTTTATGAATTCCTGCAAAAACTGGAAATTGACGGTAACTGCCCTTTCTATAGAGTTATATCAAGCTACCTGCACAAGCGCACGCTGTCAATTACATACGAAGGAGCTTCTCCAGGTGTGTCGTGTTGGGATCGTCTGTAATAACAATATCTAACATTGCAAATTGCGTTCCACATGGTTTTCACCTAATCCAGTACTCTAATGACGGGGTCATACGGATTTGCTTAAATGGCAAAACAGTCAACCCCATTGCTGTTCTTCAGCTTTAGTCCGGCATCAAAGGAGTCGTATCTTCATTGGAGAAACTTGGCCTTAAGGTTGAACCAACCAAAGCCAAAATATCAGCTTTCAATATGCGTCGATGACAGCATGTAGTCGTTAAGAAAAATAAAAAAATAATTGACTAAGTTAAGAATACACGGTTCCTTGGAATACATTTGGAAGACAACTGCCGATGGAAGATGCAAAATAATTAAGCCGAAAGAACGCATCCATAAGTAATAAACAAAATCAAGAATTCGTGCGGACTCTCCTAGCGAATATCTCCATCATCTGCTATAAAAATAGTCAAAGCGCTTTTCTCGTCACAAGTGCCGTTCATGGCCAAATTGACAAAAAAGGTGACCGATCCAGACGCAATGACCGCAAGGTGTGCTAAAGCAGCGCTAAGTTTATTCCCTATGACGGGAACACAAACCGCTCTGGCAGAAAGTGAACTCATGCCTACCAACATACGACAAGCGTTTCTAATAAAGTGTATATTATGCAGTTTGGTCAGAAGTGGCAGTTAGCTAATGAGACTAATCCAGGACGAAAGCCGAACTACCAAAGCAGCGACCGCTCTAGAGAGCATTCCAGAACTAAGCGACGGGATGCATGCATATGATAAGCATGCGTATGATATGTCAAATCTTGAACAGATTGGTCTATGGCGCTATCTATACCCAACATCCAGAAGAAAAATAAGCACGATTCATGGCATCTGAATACACATATGTTTCGTCAGTGATGGCTGGCGATGCTTCGCAGCAAGGTGTCATCGGGGGAGCAGGAGTTGTCATACCTGGAAGCGGAACAAAAATAGTGGCACATGTCGGCAACTGCCAGAGTTCAACCGTTGCAGAAAATGTGACAGTGCGGGAGGCGCTCGTATTCGCACTTTGAGACGATAATCTCAAGAACACGGCTATCTTCTGCTACTCTAAAGCGGCACTGGAAGCTACTAACCGCTGCAGACCCATCGGGTCTAAACTCGAATCTCATTGCGGTCTTTGCTGCGCCGGCCATTTCAAAGCACGACTCAATTCCAGCTCACGTTAACATACGAGGAACCGAGGCAGCTGACGAGATTGCCAGAGACGCCCTTTGGAAGAAGAAGAAGAAGATGGATTGCATATGCCTGTTACTAATTATCTGGTAAGAATACTTCCTCTTTTTTGCAGTCTCACTATGTTCCGCGACCCATCCGAAATCGATTGTTATGTAAGCAAAACATACGGCCGCTGCGTATGAGACCGCCACGTCTCACGCCTGCAAGCTTTTCGGATCACGCTGTTGAGTTCTGCAGATCTGGACAGGCTACCGAGGCTAATCTGGGCTCAGTCAGTGGGTGTATGCTATTATAACCCACGGCCTCTTCACATAGGTCGCATACGAATAGCTCGCAGACCGGGTTCCTGACTTGACAGACATAAATCAGCAGCGGAATGACGTGCGGCTCATACAGGTTTATGTATACTGAAGGGGATTTGAAAGCGATCGTTCTTTTTTATTTATCCAGTTGCACGTCATGGAGAATTTGCTTGCCAGATAAGTTACCTGCTCAGAGAAGTTTAGTGAAGCTGAGAACCGTACGCGAATATTTTTTGGTCGCGTTTGTTTGCAGAGAGTCGAAGTCTCATCTATTTTTGCCAGCATGCAAGGTCTCTCAACACCGACTGCAGCAACTGTTGATGTCTTTTCGTTTCCGGACAAGCATGTACAGCTTGATATCATCAGCGTAAATTGCTAGACGGACGGACGAAGACACGATGTGCTTCACCTGGTCGATGAAATATATGAATAACAGGCGTCGCATTACGGTTCCATGGGGACACCCCGTTAGAACCCTACCTTTTCTCGACAACGATCTTCCAACTTCTACCTTGGAGGTCCGTTCCTCGAAAAGTCGACATTCAGTTGACAAGTTTGGGCCTAAAGCCATTTGATGGCAGCACATACATAAGCAGGTAGTGTGGCATTGTTTCCAAAGCACTTTTGAAGTTACTGCAGATTACATCTACTGGGGTGCTCTCAGATGTGTAGCGACCGACATCACTTAAGAATATCAGCCAGCAGTCAATAGTGGATCTTCGTCCGTGACTTCTGGCCATCAGAAGTAACGATAGCAGCCAAATCGTATGTTAGCTTCAAACGAGAAGCTGCACATCCGAAGAAGCGGGATGCATTGCCAGACTCAGCAATTTCTTGCTCTGCCTGACATCTCTCGCGACCCATGGCTCACGCCAGTCGTTTTTGTAATCGGTTAATCTCATCAGAGTCTGTTGAACTAGATCAGTGAGACAGTTACTACATCAGGCCGATACTTGCCAAGTCTCTTGGTTCCGTGTTCCGGCTCTTCTGAGAGCTCTTCTGATCATGCTGTTGAGTTCAGCATGCTTCGGGAGCCCGTAGGCCGGGGCACCTATCCACAACGCGCACGCCATGCAAAAGGAATTTTGATCCAGCGTGATGCAGAGCTGTGGCGAGGGGTTGTTGTTATTATAATAATAATTATTAATTATTATATTTATTGCATGTTAAACAATGTTACAGTTGTGAGGTCTGAACGGATTATTGTAAATATTTTAACTAACAAAAAAATTATAAAAATATATTATTATTATTATTATTATTATTATTATTATTATTATTATTATTCTTTTTAATGATTTTTAACAAGGGTTTATAAATAATTATTATTATTAAGGTTCAACAGATTCTGGATCCACAAGCAAGGAAGACATTTTTGCTGCAGTTCAATCTTTTCCCAGAAGTTCCTCAGCAGGATTAGACTTTATCCGTCCAAGATTACTGGTCCCCTTGCTGTCCCCAAACCTCGGAGAAACAGCCAATAAATTGGCAATATCTATCGCCAAAGTTGTTGACATATTGCGCTTCGGGCAACCACCAGCGGAACTTTTACCAATCATTTTCGGCGCTAAATTATTTGCATTGAAAAAGAAGTGCGGCTCTATCCGACCGATAGCATGCTCATCATGCCTGCGCAGGATTGCTTCGAAGGTCAGCATAAGAGATAACACAGGACAGCTCGCACACCTAATAGACGACCGACAACTGGGGTTCTCGGTCAAAGCCGGAGTAGAAACATCATACAACTCGCTCTTTCCTGGCCTCCAGGACTTGCCCTACGTACTTGCTCAAGTTGGATTTTTCAAATGCTTTTAATACGATAAGAAGAGACCATTTGCTAAGGACAATCAAGGACTCAACCCCAGACATGTACCATTATGTCGAGTCCTCATATAGACGTCCAACTTGCCTTGTAACGTCTGACCTAATACTATCGTCCGAGACAGGTATACAACAAGGAGACCCTCTGGGTCCACCTTTATTTTCCCTGGCAGTTAACGACCTGATCAAATCGCTCGAAAGCCCGCTTAACATGTGGTACTTGGACGATGGCGTACTGGCAGGCAACGCCTGTACAATCGCTAGTGACATACAGAAGATTATCGATTTCGAGAACGTAAGCGGCTTAGCCCTGAATCCCTCGAAATGCGAACTGTTCGTATGGAATCCTGATGCAGATTCAACAACCTCTGAGATCACGCACTTGTTACCGGGCTGCAAGATACTAAGCGCAAACGAAGTAGAGCTCCTAGGGGTACCCCTACTTCAGGAAGGTGTCGCCCCCGTGTTGCAGAAGTGGTTGGATAAACTGAATACCGCTTCGGAGCGCCTTCCTTTGATAGGTTACCATAGCGGTCTTTACCTGCTAAGGTGCTCTTACTCAGCCACACGCCTAACTCATATTCTGAGGGGTATCGAACTTACCGGCGAAACGGACGAGCTACGACGCTTCAATGATCTTACAGCCAATACAATAACCAATCTGCTTAACATCAAACTGGACGATACAGCCAAACAACAGATGTTCTTGCCAATAGCCAAGGGGGGACTTGGCTTACCAGACCCGACAATATTAGCACTCCCTGCGATAGTTGCTGCCACCCACCAGGTTTCCGGCAAGGTCTGCGAACTTCTTGACGAAGCCGGCCAGCTCGAATTTACCTCCATGCGAGATCGAGTCACGAGTAATTTGGTTGAGGTTCTTGGAACTTCACCAAATAACGTCGCATCTCAGAGTGAGTGGTCGGCCATGCTAGCCGATCAACATGCTTGTTTACTTATTGATCAAGCTGTCAGTGACTCTACTAGGGCTCGGCTTAGGGCAACCTCCGCAAAACATGCAAGCGATTGGCTACACGCCCTGTCCAGTGCATCGTTAGGAACCTTACTGGATGGTGCCACTACAAGAATATGCGTTGGCCTCCGACTTGGTACGCCGCTCGTTCACCCTCACATATGCCGATGCGGGGAGCCAGTGGGCATTAGAGCTCACCACGCTCTATCCTGCGCCCTCAGTGAAGGTCGTCGACCACGTCACGCGGCTATCAACGACACAATAGCAAGGGCCTTGAGGACGGCAGGCTACCCAAGTACACTAGAACCAACTGGACTAACCAGAAACGACGGCAAGCGTCCCGACGGGATGACTCTCATCCCCTTTGAACGAGGCCGTACCCTCATATGGGATGCCACCGTAACCGACTCACTTTCACCCTCAATGGTCGGTTTCGGTTCACTTAGAGCTGGTCACGCCGCGACCCAAGCAGAAACAAACAAGATGAACAAATATGCCGAACTGGCAAGAGCCCATAACTTCAGCCCAGTGGCCTTCGAAACCTTGGGACCACCGGGCCCCTTGACTGAAAGAATACTTACTAAATTGGGCGAACGATTAAAGATAACTACTGGGGACAAGAGAGCCGCACAATTTTTGCGCCAAAGACTTTCCATTGACGTCCAGCGGGGCAACGCGATCTCAGTTTTGGGGTCGCTTGCCGAATGGTGCACACCAGGGCTGGTATAGGCTGAAAGTTAACACGTTTACTTACACAGGATTGTAATATAAATTGATTGCTATATATATATATATATATATATATATATAAATAAATAATTCAAGGAATCAAAAAAAAAAAAAAATTAAGGTTTACCTTCTATTACTATTTTCAGGTCACAAACCTTTTTAGTTCACTAACATAAGGCGAATCGGATTACGCGCATAAAAAATACACTGCAACCCACATCCGCCCTTCGTTTCTCACCCTCTTCACTTCTATTATATTAGATGTGAACACTTTAATGTATAATATAGTTCACTAGCACATAGATTGTACATCATAACGTTATTTGATTACGTGAGGGAGACATACAATTAGCGATATTGATTACCTAATTGTATAATTGCGCGCGCTCTCTCTTTCTCTCTTTGGGGGCATCGTTGTCTAAACAATAGTAAACAAATATTTGGCGCCAGTTAAGCAGTTGTCGGCTACCGACAACTGCTTAACCGACTAGACCCAGCATTTTAATGTTGTTGCTGTTTTTGCCGTTGTTGTTGTTGCTGCCGTTGTTGTTGTTGCTGCCGTTGCTGCTGTTGTTGTTGTTGCTGCCGTTGCTGCTGTTGTTGTTGTTAATAATTAATTGCAGTTAC
>QVRM01002681.1:50000-350000 GCA_003439945.1 Dermanyssus gallinae
TGAAATCATATCAGGGAAGACATTGCTGCGGCAACTCTCAACAAGGGGCAAAGAATACGACATTTTAATGGGTTTGTAAGTCCCACACCAGCGTGGTTTTAACAGCAATGCCTGGTGTATATCATGCATTTTACCAATTAAGTTAACTAACGAAAGACATTTTTTGCAACAGCCGCCAGTCAACAACTGCAAATACCTGCTATTTTTGTGACGTATTGTGTCGGCGTCGTATCAAGCTAGAAACTTAATCAATGCTAAGGTCATCTCCAAGTTTAAGCGTCGCATCCTCGTACCGTGTCTGTTAGCGTGTCGCTTTCAACGTTTAGTTGGTAGATACTTTATTAGCGGAAATAGTGATACACTTTAAAATGAAGGTTCTCATGCATTGTGAGATGACCTGGACACAGTATCTAAAATCCTTCGCATCGAGCATTTAGACAAGAATTGCTTAAAGGTTTGTGTGCCCATATCACACGATGATATGGTGTACACAGTCATACACACGATATATATATATATATATATATAGTTTATGTAAAAATGTATGCTTAGTTATGTATTAGAGCTTTGGCGACGAAAAGAGGAACCAAAACATCTAATGTTTTTTTTGACAAAAAAACGCTCGCATATATGCGTGTGCGCGTAACATGTGCTAATGTTTTTTTTAATACGATTTAATTACTTCTGTTGTACCAGAAGCGTTTCGTTGCTTGTGTGCCGGTTAGCGTTAAGGTGGGCAGCACTAATAAACAACGGCAGCAACAAAGACAACATCACATACCGACTATACTACGATAAAAACATAGTCCCGTTTGCGACCTCTGAGAGTCGATAGAGACGAATTTGTGTTGTGCGTGCGCTACGAATAGCTAGATAGGATAAATAGATGTCTAGACGAACGCTAATCGCATGGATTAGCATCTGCCGATGCCGTGTATCAATGACCATGCACTAAAATCTGTCAATACTCGAGCGGGGCAATAGTGCCGACGAAAATTCCCACGGAGGACAGCGGCTGTCCCTAATATTTCTTCAGTCGTGTTTGCCTCTGACCAATGTCCGGTCATTAATTTTTCTGGCCGGCGATGCTCAGTGACGACAACCGTTGAACTTCGGCTTAGGACAAGCTTGGGCCCCTGGACTAACAAAATGGCGAGCTTGATTTAATGACTGCCACGTGAGCGAAGTGTGATGAGGTGAAGCGTGAAGGAAATGCACGAGACGAGCACACAGACGAATTGTCGTTGTTGATGAGACATTTGAACAACTACGAGGAAATACTACTTCATGGTCTTCAGCCAGATCCCACGTCATGGAGACGTCTCGCTTGTTGTATTTATGGTGGTCACACGAAACTTCGCAACGGTATTTGTTTTGATTGTTGTTGTTATCTCGTTGTTGTTGTCGTTGCCGTTTTGTCATTGTTCTTTTTTCTGATAACAAAATACTTCTGTAACGAAAACCACGACAACAACGACGAAAACGACGACGATTATAGTCAAAGTGAGGGACACAGAGCAAACGAACAGAGAGGAAATCTAAGAATTCCTAATGTAGACTTCTGCTAGAGGTTTACTTCATAACTTCTATGGTGACACGATGTATCAGCCGCAACAGTTACCACCATAACTACTGGCAACTACTACGACGAGTTGTACTACAGATACTGATTAGAGTTCTGCAGAAATGAATAAGTTAATTCGCTCTAGTGTGTAACACTAAGCCACCCTATATTGCATCTATTGTGCGTCTCATACACTTGCACGACGTTTGAAGCGGAAATGTATGTTATAAAGTCAACGTTATGTTATCGGCACGTCACTTCCCCTCATCTTAAGGCATTCGAGTTTAGAGTAACGGCGACTTTTCGTGTCGTCAACGTCTCAAATAATATATAGGAAAACTGCTGGTCGGGAAACATGTCGGCTGTAGGCCTGTTACATCGACTGGTTCCGCACCTTACCTCCCGTACCAAAGACGTTGCGGTAAAGGTGGAAACGTGGCGTTTTCATAAAGACAACATCGAAACAGAGACTTGGAAATCCTCCTTAGCTTACATGTTCTTTCTGCTGTTCAATACTTCTTGATTTTTTTCTTCTTAGACATCCACTTGAACTACATCGGTACGGCGATACCTACCTGCTCGAATGAATATGCACTAGTGTTCGGTACAGATTTCTCTCTACTAGGTTTAGTAGGTTATACCCGAACCACACGACTTTCCACATCCACCACAGTGACCAGTTTAGGCACATAACTGCTGGGATCTCTTTTGATCGAATTTGTTTGCGATCTTAATGTCTGCGTTTGTGGCCGCATGAGGACATGATGCGGAAGACCCTCTTGGAAAACCTTGGAGAGCAATAAGGTAATGATCGCAGCACTGCAGTCGCGCTTAGGTTTACCTGACTTTGTGGCTGAAGGTGGCTTACTGGGGTACAATATCTTATTTGTTCGATCGCAAGGCTATGTGTGGTTAATCTGGACACGAGAAGAGTATGGGGCGATAATCTCATGGCAGCAAAAATGGTCAATTTTAACGCTTTTAAAATATTATGGATCGGCAAGTGATATCCTTCTAGGTTATAATCTGCTGCCAGTGGATAATGTATGCTTGACAGGTGATACTTAGTTGTCAAATATTGCAAGGAATTGTCCCCCCGGAGATCTTATTTTCGCGTAGTACAAAAGTCCAAGACCGGCGTGTCATTGGTAAACACCTCCACAAAACATTATGTGCGAAAGGTGAAGAGGCTTTCTTTAAATTCCCTGGTATAGGCCACCTTGACTTTGTATTTCTATTAACAATTTTTACATGATTGTCTTAGCGGCAGCGCACCGAGAACTAGGCGTAGTATAAGGGCTACAGTTTCATGAATAGCTTAACTTGATCGATTGAACCGGGGAGAAAATCTGACAATCGATTATATATTGAAATAGTATCGTCACTACACGCTGGGTATGTGCAAACATACAGGGGCGGGGGATGTCCCGTTCAGAATTAAGAATGAAATTACTATTTATTGTTATACCGATGTGACTGCTTGTTACATCACAAAGTGTGCGATTGCAAGATAACGAAATGGTCACTTGAAAAATCAAACAAACCAACGAAATGGTGGTCTATTGAGAAATCAAACATACCAGCATTACACGCAGAAGGAAATTCTACTGCATGCAACGCTGTCGAGGAGAAAATCGTCGCGTTAAGAAAAGCCTGCAAAGATTGAGATCCTGTGGCGCTTTATGTTTGAGTTTTCACTTTTGTTATTTTCATGCATTGAACGTCAAAACTCAAAGATCAGACATAACAAAGTCTCGATGTTTGCAAGCTTTCATCAACGCTACTGTTTCGCTTCTCCTACAAACTGGTCAGTTTATTCTTACTTCCGGACAAGACATTTAAACCCTTCACTCTATAAAATAAAATGTTTTTTTAACAAGCTCAACCGCCCTCTTAAATGAGTGTACCACACACCGCCACACCCTATATATATATATATAATTTCTTATCTTACATCTTATCATCGTAAACAAAAAAAAAGAATTAATTGTTCTAAAATTCAGCTCTCTTGCCTACGCTTGTCTTACGTGGAAATACGGCGTCGATGTTGCTTCACAAGCGGTGAGCTTTTAATGCATCATGTACATACGGTTTGGCCACCCAGAGGGAGTTGTAGGAAATATGGGTATTTGCAATTCATTTATGGTATTTACAATACATGACCTTTCCCACTATTGTTGTTGCTGTTATCGTAAGTTCATATTTTGCTGTTGTTGTTGTTGTCCTAATGGTCGTTATCGTTTGACATCGAATCGAGGTTGTTGTACGTCTGTTATAGACGTCACGGCATGCAGCTGCATGTTCACCACAAACAACGACACTTTTTGTGCTGTCCTTTTGTTTGCAACGACTCCAACAGTGGACGATAAAGCTGCTGCGATGACTGCTACCAGTGTACTGCAATTCGTTTGACTTCACTTGAGTCGATACATGGGATATGTGGGACTGAAACTGCGCCATTAGGACGAATGTCCTAAGGTAAAGTCGAACAAGAAAAAGAGCAATATTAAGAAGATGAGAAACCAAAACAACAACAATAACAACAACAACAATAGCAACAACAACAACCACAACAATAGCAACAACAACGACGACACAAACATGAACCAAGCATGAAGACAAGCAAGGTCGCCACGCCATGTGGCAGTTGTATTCGAACGACTTTGACATTGATTCAGTGGTACAATCGCAGAGGCCGGGCGGCGCTCGCGGCGTTCCGGCGTGGAACCGGAAAGAGACAACCACACATTTCGGTGGGTCACTCACCCTCCCGCAGCAAACTAATTGTTGCTCAAGCGCTGCAGGCTGTTTTCCACGTTCTCGTCACTGACGCACCACATCGCAGTGACCCACCCTTCCCTGGGAACACTGTTGCGTGCGTGCTTTGCGACTATTGCGACCCGACGCTTTCTTCCTCGTCTTTAACTACCCGCTGTTGTAGTAGCAGAGATAACTACCCGTTGTTGTTGTTGTTGTTGTTGTTGTTGTTGTTGTAGTAGTAGCAGAGATAAAGAACGACATCAATTAGCAAATATTATAGCGTTGACAATTCTCATTAGGATACGTTTTAAACGACAGCGACGCTAGCAGCGTTGCTCAACGCAGAGTTCTGAGTCATGGCGACTCAACCGAGCGATACGACGTGGGTAGCGTTACGCGAACAAACTGATCTAGTTAAGGTGACATTCCTTGTGATCGATGAGCATTGTTCGTTAGCATTGCAGTGCTGTTCCGCCTCCAGCCTTACGTGCTATGCGACGTGACCTATGAAATGAACGTAATTGACTGAATGGGGGTGATGACATTTATGTGATTGAAACATAATAAGCAGCACTATATATATATATATATATATATATATATACAGGGTATGACTAAAAGGTTTTTAAAGCGATGCATACATTGTAGAGCTCGTTAAAGCAAAGATTTTTTTCAATAGAACATGGTCTCTGAGACGTCTTGTTTCGGAGTGAAAGTGAAATTACTACAATTTGTGACACTGGTGTTTTTGCCCGGCATAGGAGCACACAATGTGCTGTTGCGAGACAACCAGTCCTCCTAGATAGAAACTAAGCACACCCTCGTGTTCGTGATTCTTCTGCTCCATCTGAAAAATATGCAAGGCCGGTCAGCAGACGCGACACGGTCGCTTAGAAGAGAATTCGCCAAAAATGAAGTTCTTTATTAACGTTCACGCCAAATACAACTACCCACAGTGCTAAAAACGGACATATTCAGCCAATGGGCAATTCAACGGCGATCATTTTGTCACCAAATATGTGTCAATGCAAGCTGTTGTTGCGGAGTAATTACGAGCCTTCGGAGGGCATGTCGAGATTGAGTGCATGCATAAATGACCTGCACAGATAGACCACTCGTCAGAGCTCTAGTAAAAAGACACACCACTATTTATTTTCTTACAGTTCCGACACGAACGTGTCTCCGCCAGCCTCTATACACTTTTGGTAGCGCCTGCAGAGATTTTGTTGGACTTTTTGGAATATGCCAGGCGTTGCTCAAACAGCACCAGCAGCGAGGTTTATTCTGGTGACCAGCTCCTCACATGATTCGACGGGAGTCCTGTAGACTAGATTCTTTAGATGACCCCAAAGAAACAATCGAGATTTGTTAAATCAGGCGATCGCCGTGGCCAAGCAATCGGTCCGCCCCGGCCAATCCATCGATCCTCGAAGGTCTCGTTAAGGTAATCGCGCACCGGAGTGGTGGGGTGCGGTGGCGCTATGTCGTGCTGGAACCACATCCTCTCGCGAACACCTTCTGGAACGCCTTCCAACAGTCCTGGTAATGTTTCACGCAGGAATGTAAGGTATGCTTCTCCACCCAACCTGTTAGGAAGTATGTGTGGGCCTATGAGGTAGTTGTTAACCATGCCAGCCTACACATTCACGGAGAAACGACTCTGGCGTTCACGCTGGCGAGTCATATGTGGGTTCTCCCTTGCCCAACAATGAGTGTTGTGCCTATTTAACACACCGCTTTGGACTTCGCAAAGCTTGAACTTGCTGCAATCTGTACGGTTGTAGTCGTTCGGCTCTTAATACCCTGTGGACGGTTCTGTAACTCACACCAACCTTTTAGACAATCAGCAACACGGATTCACTAAGGGGCGATCGACAGCAACCCAATTATTCTCTCTCATGACTGGGCCCTGGCTCGAAATCACGGATCTCCGCTCCACATCGTTTACTTTGACTTTTTGCGTGCTTTTGATCGGGTTGACCACCAAATTTTACTAAGCAAGATGGAATCGCTAGGCATCGGACCTAGGGTTCGAATTTGGTGCCAAGCCTATCTCACTGGCAGGAGCTTTAGAGTCAAGATAAAAAGTGCTACTGCTCCATGTCCGTCTGGAGTCCCACAGGGCTCCTGCCTAGGGCCGCTCTTGTACGCAATTTTTGCTCAAGACCTTAAACTCGTCCTTGGCAGGCTCGAGGTGATTTACAAGCTTTATGCCGACGACCTAAAGATATATATTGAAGTTAAAGACGACAAAGACAAGGCCCAGTTACAGAAGGCAATTGATGCCGCGCTACTATGGGCCCACTTGAATAGAATGGAAATATCCACTTCTAAATGCGCCGTGCTGAAAACAGTCAAAGACGACACTTCATATTTCATGAACGGCCATAGCATACCTGAGGTGTCAATATACAAAGACCTAGGCGTTACATTTGATTGCCAAATGAATTATACTTCTGATATCGTCGAAGTTGTAAAATCTGCGTCTTGGCTGTGCAATCTCATTCTTAGAGCGTTTATCGGGCATGACCCAGCAATGTACATAAACCTGTATAATACGCTTGTTGTACCAAAGTGAACATATTGTTCACACGTGTGGGCGCCCTTTTATAGAAAAGATGTAGAACTGCTCCAGCGAGTGCAGAATAAATTTGTCAAACGAGTTGCATGGCGCTGCAATGTAAGACGCGAGAGTCTCGTACTCCCAACAGTGAGCGAGTACCAAATGCGAGTTGACGTGAGACTTTTTAAACAACTAATCCGGAGTAATACATTTAGTACTTTTTTCACATTACGTCCAAATAATCTACGTAGTGGTGTGTCAGTTACTCCACCGGAAGTTGCTAATGTCGAAGTTGTGAATAACGCGTTTGCATGGAGAGTTTCGCGACGTGCCCATCAGTGTAAAGACTACTATGTGATTTTAACACCCCTTCTATAAAGGAGACTTTTTATTGTATTGTATTGTACCAACGTTTTGAGCCACTTCCCTCGTACTTGCAGAAGGACCATCGGCTACTGCTTGAAGGATGCGTTCATCCACGGCTGGTGTTCTTGCTGTCCTCGGTCTTCCAGAGTCGTACTGACGGCCATGGTACGATCCAGTTTCACGTACGTGACGATGTATGTTTGCAAACGTGGGAGTACTTGGTAAGTGTCTATCCGGGTAACGCATCTGGTATAGCCGTTGCGCCTGGCATGCGTTATACCGCGCCTCAACATAACTGTGAGAGATGTCAACTTTCTCTTTAATTGTGTACCAGACCATCACGATACAGTAACAATAATTATTTCAACAGAGAGAACAATACATACACAGGGATACGTCTTGCACGTAGCACAATCGCAAAGAAAATGGCACTGGACCAGTGTTCTCTCGATCTTTTTATTCACTCCAAAGACTCGATTGTTCCACCGGTATTCTTTGCTGATTGGTCGATTCAGGCACGCATCATGGTAGCGCAGGTTGTTTCCAATGTTTATAATCCCTGTGGGACGCTTAAGGAGGCCTGACGATGACATAGATGTTGTGGTTAGATCGCGATATAGAAACGGTGTCGAAGATGCATCGATGTAGTAACATGAGACTGAACGGGCCTTTTTTTTTTTAGATTTCCTGTAAGGCAATTGCCCGTGTACGGAGTTTTCATGTCATGGCTAAGTTTACTCCACGCCGGTATTTATCTTGTCTAAATTGGAAACCATGCAAACCAATTTAAGAGTGGCCGGTCTGGGTCTCGAACCCAGTCCTCCCGAATGCAAGACAGAGGCTTTGCCACTAAGCCATCTTGCTCGGTGTTGTATTTCGGTGTTGTTGATGATGGCGTCAATGTTGTGGCTGTGGCGCGACAGGTCGGCAGTAGTGAACGTGCTTAGATGTCGTTAGCATGTGACTAAGCAGCCTAAATCGGCGTTGTTTATGATGGTATCAATGCGTTTTGTCGGCTGTTGTGTCATCTTACTGGCGCCGTCCTGTATCAACATATAGTAAGTGGTTGTTCTCTTATTGTGGATAGCTTCGTCAAATGATCACATCGATATGGCCTTCGAACGAGTGGAGCACTAGAATGAAAGAAGTAAGTTCGACCGGTTTAGCCGAAATGTTCGCAGAGACACATTCGAGTCGGAACTGTAAAAAAATAAATAGTGGTGTGTCGTTTTACTAGAGCTCTGACGAGTGGTTTATCTGTGCAGGTAATTTATGCATGCACTCAGTCTCGACATGCCCTCCGAAAACTCGTAATTACTCTGCAACCACAGCTCGCCTTGACATATATTTGGCACCAAAATGATCGCCGTTGAATTGCCAATTGAATATGACCGTTTTCACCCGCGCTGTGAGTGGTTGTAGGATTATGATTTGATTTGATAATTTTGAAGTATTTGGCGTGAACGTTAATAAAGAACTTCATTTTTGGCGAATTCTCTTCTAAGCGACCGTGTCGCGTCTGCTGACCAGCCTTGCATATTCTTTAGATGGAGAAGAATTTTATCACGAATACGAAGGTGTGCTTAGTTTCTGTCTAGTGGTTGCCTCGCAACAGCACATTTTGTGCTCATATGTCGGGCAAAAACACCAGTGTTACAAATTGTAGTAATTTTACTCTCACTCCAAAACAAGACGTCTCAGAGACTATGTTCTATTGGTCTAATTCTAACTCTAATTAAAAAATATTTGTTTTAACGAGCTCTACAATGTATGCATTGCTTTAAAAACCTTTTAGTCACACGCTATATATATATATATATATATATATACAGGGTGTTGCAGGAATTTTTTATAATAGAAATAGGGGTTTGTAGAGCTCGTTAAAGCAAATATTTTTTCTATTGGGACATGGTCTCTGAGAAGTCTTGCTTCGAAGTGAGAGCGAAATTACTACAATTTGTGACACTAGTGTTTTTGCCCAACATAGGAGCATAAAATGTGCTGGTGCGAGACAACCAGTCCCCCTAGACAGGAACTAACTGTCGTGTTCCTGAGAAAATTCTGCTTCTTCCGAAGGGCATATAAGGCCGGTCAGAAGATGCGACACGTTCGTTTAAAAGAGAATTCGTCCAAAATGAAGTTCTTTATTAGCTTTTACGCCAAATACTTCAGTATCATAACCCTACGACCACCCACGTGTTCAAAGCTAACATATTCAACAAATGCGCATGACAATCATTTTGGTATCAAACTTATGGCAATGCGAGTTGTGGTTGCGGAGTAATTACGATTTTTCGTCGAACATGTCGAGATTAAGTGCATGAAAATGACGCGCTGCGGCTGTCGCGCGGCACGTCGGCGGTAGTGAACGTCGCCACAGTCATTTTACATGCACTTAATCTGGACATGCCCTCAGGAACACGACAGTGTGTTTAGTTTCTGTCTAGGGGGACTGGTTGTCTCGCAACAGCACATTTTATGCTCCTATGTCGGGCAAAAACACTAGTGTCACAAATTGTAGTAATTTCGCTCTCACTCCGAAACAAGACTTCTCAGAGACCATGTTCCATTGGAAAAAATATTTGCTTTAACGAGCTCTACAGTCTGTATATTCTATTATAATAAATGTCTGCAACACCCTGTATATATATATATATATATATATATATATATATATATATATATATATATATATATATATATGAAGATTTCATGGTAAAATGCACGATGCACACCTTATAGTTACCTACGTCTGCTGGTAGGGACGGCTGTACGTGGTGCATTTTGCTACGCAAAATATTGAACCTCTTGTCCCAAATGGTCTATTTTACTATTTCTAATATCCTTATGTAGGGCGTCCCGTGCTTCTCTGTACTATTTCCACCGGTGAGGAAGTTCTCACCGATGCTTTGCTCTGTGGTGCGTGCATACTTGCCGCAAACAGTGGCAATTCCTTCGTTTTCTGCGATCTGGCAATTCCACTTTGTTCTAGTGGGGGTAAAATCTACTTCATACGCTCTGCGGTAAATTTCACAAAGAATTGGACCCATAGTTTTTACTGCTTTACAGATTAGTGTGTGCCTAGTGTTGCTGACTAGCTTTGACCTATTTCGATTGGAGGCTTGCTCATCTTCCTCCTTTCTGCGCGCGAGAGTTACGCCTACTGAGTTCTGACACAGGCTTCTGTGCGTCGGGCATCAAACTCGATCCGAATCCGCGCTCGAATATTGCCGTCCTTCACTTAGATAATGGGCCAGTATAACACGTAGTTGCTATTCTGTCGATTAGGAGTCGTGTCGCTATATTAAAATGTTCTGCGCCTTTCCGCTCTCAAGTATATATATACCTCATTTTTTCTACTGAAATAGAGCGTTTTCAATTAATCTTCATTGCCTTAAGACTATTTAAAAAGACGTCGCGTTGACTATATTTGTGCGACCGAAGCTATATAACATGCTGTTGTAATATATCCGCACAAAGTGTTCAATCTGTGCGAGCTCTACATGTTCTATGTGTCCTGCTTTATGTATAAAATTCTAATCCGTGAAGCGGGTTTATTCTCCTGTGACACTATTGCTATACCATACTCTATTGGCGAAGCAAGTATCGAGCTTTAACACCCCTATTTCAGCATATGCTTATTTGCAAAGCAGGACTTTAAACATCAGAGCATTCAATTTATATATATCCAGAGTTTGTGCGGCTGCGACAAGAGTCAGTCCTCTATCACGTGTTTCAATTCGTCGTCTGAGTAAAAGCGCCTCTCTTTGATGTGGATTTAGCGGATCAAGTCGAAAGTCCCAGGACGACATGTCTGGGCGGTGGGACGGACACTTAGACTGCTCCCACTTGAACTTAGCCAGTACACTTTGTCATCACCCCCTCAGTGAGCAGCTCAGGCCGTGTGCCCCTGATCTACGTAACCCTAAGCTACAAAGTGTCAGTGACAGTGAGCTCAACTCGACATAACTCGGCATAACTTTAATTTGGGGGGGGGGGGGGGGGGGCTGAAGGCGCATGCTTGTTTTGCATGCTGTCCCGTTTTGTCGCGCTGGCTCGAGGAGATGGCACCAACTCTTGTCACTGGTGACGATCCGTTCCGGGAAAAAAACGGGGCTTTGTGATACCGGAACAGGTATTGCAGTGCATGGCCCCAGTACACAGCTTCGTTTGAGGTTTGCTGAGCTTCGTTTTCAAGACGCACAGCGCACACACCTTGCGGTAATTTAGCTTGTTGTCCCTACTATAGTCCACACTGTTCCAACGCAACAACAAACGTCTGATTACACCTCGCTGCCGCTTTGCAATCGTCGATGGGATATTCCAATGGGAACACCATGGTCCCTCCTCACACGCACTGCGTCGCTTCAATGGGGCGGGACACACAACTACCCGAACTTCTCTCGTCCGTCATACGCAGGCATTCGCCGGCACAACCACTGCCGAACACCATTCGCATACCTAAGTAAAGTTAACTTTTCGGACTGACCCTCAGCCAAGATTTAACGGCTACGGAACTGTTTTTCACATTGCTTCATAGACGGACCCCCATAAGTACAACTGTGCAACGGTGGGGCTCGAACCCGCGCACCTGTTATGTGTCTCCTCCGTTTGCGAGGTGCTGTCTTAAGCCACCACGTCACTGGGCTCGACCATTCGCATACCTAAACCTGTCTCACTGCGGTAGACCCCAAAGCGGCGCATTAAAATTTCAACCGGTTTCGTTGGTCTTATTTGAACACTCTATATGTATGAGTGTGTGTGGGTGCGCGTAGGTCGTTCAGTTTTTGGGGGAATTTGTTTGTTGCCGTGAGACGTTCTATTTTTTAAAGAGACCGATAAACTGGGACACTGCTAAGTGCGCAGAGCTTCAAGGAGACCGCGTCGAGAAATAAAAAAATACATGTTTTAAATCAATATTTCTAGCCTGACTTACCGAACAACCGTTGTGTATGTACGCATACGGGACTCTAAAATGTTCCTACGATTCGATCGATTGCTTGTAGACTTTAGATTCATCATTAGCACGAATAGCCATGTTTATAGGTATCTATTCTGCAATTTTTAGGATGCATGTGTAGTCGTGTAGTTGCTTTTTTCTCGCCTCAAGCTGTGGCGAACAGCGCCCTGCAGAAAACATGTTATTACAGCCGTGCAGAAGACGTGTATTTACAACGTGACGTCTATCTGTCTGCTCACTATGTCTGTGTACCGGCCCCGTCGTTTCTGTATGATCAATCCGTGTTTATTGATTAAAAGTGAAAACGAAGAAATCGATACAAATCGATACAAATCGATAGACGATTCATATACGTCGACCCAACCACAGACACGCCGCTGATGTGCTCTGGCGGTGCCGTAGAAACGCATTCCAAAACAACAATTCAACATTGACAGGCACCTACAAGCACAACATTGCATCGACCCAATGCACCCCATTTTACCCCCACTAACCAAAAACCAAACCGAAAAAAGCGTATCTCAGTGCGTACGCGTGTGTGAGTGTTATTATGTCATTATGTTTTATGCTATGCCGGGCGCCGGGTAGGTAGCATTTGGTCATCAGGTCATCAAGCTGTAATGAAACACTTCTGCAAGTAAGCGAGAATACAATAATAAGCACCCGCTTCAGTGTGTGTATTGTATTATTTCCCTCTTTATATCTATGTCTATCTATTCATATATTTATCTATCAATCAATGAATCTATCTTTCTCTCTATCTCTATACTATTCTCCCTCTGTTTCTTCATATTTCCCTCTCTTTCTTTCTCTCTGTCGTTGGCTTCGTGCGTCGTTTCGGTCGCAATCCCAATGCGGTTGGCAATTACGTGGAGGCGTACGTCTCTATGTTGACGATGATGTTGACGACAACGACAAAGACGAAACGCCTCATTAAAGGAAATACGGGTCCCCCACCCAGATTTCGTTGGGACGGGTGATTGGGTAGGCGGTTAGTCGCCGGTGCCGGGGCTGGTCGCCTGCGAAGCTGGTTGGCTAGGTAGATAGGTGAGTAAATAGGTACATAAGTGGGTAGAAAGGTAGACAGGGAGGAGATAGGCGATGAGATAGGTGCTTAGACCCCTTACTGCTGGTCAGCTGCTTGAGTCACGGCAATGGTCACGGCAGCGACCGTTGACCATTGACGAGCCAGATCACAACAATGGTGAATCATCAATCCGGCAGCGGGAGTCTGCGCCAATCGACGCGAGCATTCGTCGAACGTCACGAAAACTCGTCTCAGTGAATGGTGGACAACGAGGATGACGGCAACGATGACAACAACAGCAACAACAACAACGACAACAACAACAACAACAACAACAACATCAACAACAACAACAACAACAACAACAACAACAACAACAACAACAACAACAACAACAACAACAACAACAACAACAACAACAACAACAACAACAACAACAACAACAACAACAACATCAACAACAACAACCGCGCGATACCGGGGGGGGGGGCAATTTAGGTTTGCCGGCGTTCATAATGCCGCTCGTACACAGTTCAGTCACTACGGCGATAGCGATAGCACTACGCCGATTACCTCACTACTTGTGCCGCTGCTGCTGCTGCTGCTGGCGTTGGTGCTATTCGAACTTCTTGTGCTCGTACTGCTAAGGGTTACGTCAGTTATATTTGCGTCAAGTACGCGCGTCCGCCACCGCCGCCGCCGCAGTCGTTTCGTTGTGAGCCAATTGTGAACGGGCGGGCGTGTATAATTCATTAATTCATTCCGTATGTCATTCTTTTATTGTTGTTGTTGTTGCTGTTACTGTTGTTGTTATTTTGCTGTTACTATTTTTGTTGCTGTTCTTGTTGTTGTTGTTCTTGTGGTAGTGGTGGTGGGCCATCGGTACTTATTGTTGTATGTATCATTGTTGCTATGTGTGTCTGTCTGCCTATGTGTTTGTGTGTATGTATGCAGTCATCATAATGGCGTCTCGATCCGATCGAGCCGGCCAGCCAAAACGCCACGGCTGGCAGTAAGTCAGTCCACCCCTTTTACCTAACCTTAACAACAACAGTAACAACAACAACAGTAACAACAGTAACAACATCAACAACAACAGTAACAACATCAACAACAGCAGCAGCCGCCGCAAACACAACAACATAACAATGACAACAGTGATAGCAACAACAGCAACAGCAGCAGCAGCCGCAACAATAAGAATCCAGTATAAACAACCCTGTTTATCTAGATGCAGATGCATGTGTCGTAGGTACAAATGCAGGGGTACGAATTAATCGATTGGTAGTTAGTTGTAGTTGTAGGCTGTTCTACACATTCCCTTTACGACTGGGCTATCTTGGACACTACTGTTTGGAGTCCCTCGTTCACCTCGTCGCGGCGAAAAGGAACCAGCCACCCATTGCTTAGCACCGCATAGAAATCGTTATTGTTGTTGAAAGATATACTACACTATATCTCCCATTAGCTCATCCATGCGATGATTTATTTGCAAATACGCCTGTATGGAACACAAAAAGGTCTTTCGCGCTATCTCTAGATGCATAGACTTATTGGCATATTTGATTGCCAATCTCAGCTCTTAAACTTAAAATGACACAGCATATGTGACGGGATAATGCTGTACTGCTAGGTGTGATAATAGAAAATAAGCCGGTGAGGATTATTAAGAAAATATACAGATATCTGGATAGTCATCACTGACTGCTTCTGTCTGTGTTCTAAAATGACTACAATTGTGTTTTAACTCTATGCTGAAAGTAATGCTTGTTGTCATTTTATGACGCTGACCATACATGAACTTCTCATCACTGAGCCATCATGAATTATGATATAAATATATATCCCCTTAAGCAGTCAAGGTGTCTAAAGATATCAATAAGCACTACCCTTCCCCGTTATTCACTTGGGGCATTCAGACGTCAATAAAAGATCAAGGACGTTTTAGCAGCTATTCTATTTTCCTCGATCTTACGTGACTCTATCTGTGTGCTCATTTATGCAGAACAGAATGACCGTCACCTTTATATATATATATATATATATATATATATATATATGTATATGTATATGTATATATATATGTATATATATAAGTAAATATTTAATTTTTAATTTAATTGAGATAGAAGAATTATGCAAAGCATTTAAGTTTATTTTATTGTATCCTTAAATAAATTAGTTTTCAATAATATCTTTAATGATTATTAAAAGTGTTTAGTTTTTCAATTTTAGTTTAGGTGGCATATTAGTTTAATATATATATATATATATATATATATATATATATATATATATATATATATATATATATATATATATATATATATATATAACGTAATGTTTTAGGGTACATACAAGTTTATATAGAACCTAGTAAAGTATGCTTTAGAGGGCTAATACAGTCAGTTGCTATTAAACTTGAATGAGCTTGCTCTACATAAAATATTATAAAAAATGCTTAGTTTTTTCAATTTTAGTTTAGGTGGCATATTACTTTAATATATATATATATATATATATATATATATATATATATATATATATATATATATAACGTAAAGTTTTAGGGTACATACAAGTTATATAGAACCTAGTAAAGTATGCTTTAGAGGGCTAATACAGTCAGTTGCTATTAAACTTGAATGAGCTTGCTCTACATAAAATATCAAATATTTGTATTGATTATTTTTTTCATTATTATCATTTACAGTAAGTATACGTGTTATTTTAATATTATTTTAAATATAAGCATTTAAGTATCATTAGAGTTTGAAATTATTATAAATATAATTTAAGGCTCTGCCTGAAAGGATGTCGCGTGTGGCCAGCCTAAATAGCTTGCAATCGTGTTTCATCCTTCTGGAAATTGGTAAAGTTGAAAGGCCAGGACCTTCTAGCGTCTCGAATGCAAAAGAACGAAATTCAAGAGATTCCCTCAGTCAAGAGCGTTGTGTTTAGCTAGGCGGTATATGGTTATCTAGAGCGTAGTTTATATATATATATATATATAGAGTGAGATAGAGAGATATAGTGATTGAGATAGAGAGATAGATAGAGCGAGAGAGATGTAGATAGAGAGAGAGAGAGAGAGAGAGAGAGAAGGCGGTAGATAATTGTACTCGTGTCTGTGTAATTTTTCGCTGTGACCAATTACAGCGTTCTTCAGCAGCCACATTGACTAATATAACTGGGGTTTTTAGTGGGTGAGAGTCTCCCCGCACTAGGTGTTGTTGATTGCCAACACTGACCGTGCATTATGCATTTTCCAAACCTCTCTCATATAAAAAAAAAGTGAGGGGTAGCCACTATTTGCCGCTGCTAACGGTGCCCGACGGGCAGCTAGGAGCTGCTCCAGGACTTCTGAAGGGAACTGTTGGGGTTGTGGCGGGGGGGAGGCATCATCCTAGACGTCATCCCAGAGACAACGTTCGACGTCTCGGCGGGCATACGTCATGAATAGCATACGTCGTGGTCAGAAGAAGACGCGGCGAGCCATTCTGGGGCTGCGACCGCTTCTTCTGTAATTCATGCAGAACGGTTCATTCGGTGTCGTTTTGTTTGCATGTGGCTGTCATCGTCGACAGCAGAGGCGTAACGACCCACAGCGGTGCCAGGCCAGGACACGAACTGTGCGGCGGCAACAACGGTTGGATGCAAGAGGGACGTCGAGCCAATGACGTAGCAGTCTGTTTATATCTTCGCTATGTGTGTTTTTTTAGCGTTCATCAATATATATATATATATATATATATATATATATATATATCCTCATCCTCTGGCAACGACAGCAGCAGCAACATCACCAATGATGGCAACAACGCAGACTGATGGAGAATAGCTAATAGCAACAGCAGACAGCTAATATGCCAGCAGTTATACCAGCAGGTGGACAAGCGTATAGTTCACACGCGATAACAGGCAAATACATCGGTCCGGGACCGCGTAGTGTTGTGCCGAACGCCAATCCCGAGACGACGACAACACGGTGCTGCTGCTGTCACGAGACGAGCGTTTTCCACGACAGACGGCACATAACAACCCGGCAAATGGTCACACATTTATATGGCTACGAGCAAAGAGTATCAGTTCTATCAGATCGAGATATCAATATTGATGATGATGATGATTCGTAGCATTGTCCGCCGACACTCAGCATCAGATCATGTTATGACTGAGGTTGATCTTCATTATTCGTCACGTATGTAGGAGACGACGGCTGGTGCCTATTCGTTGCTCAGTTACCACACACAAGTGAATATGCTTCAGTGGTAGGTGGTTACGCGTTATTGCTGTTGCTGTTGTTTTTTTTTTGGTTCGTTTTCGTCTAAATGTTGCTGCGCGGCTTTGGTTGCTAAAGATACGATAGTTTTTGTTACTTTGTTGTTGTTGCTGCTGCAGTTTTTATTGTTGTTGTTGCTGCTGTGTTGTTGTTTACGTTGTTGTTGTTGCTGCTGTGTTGTTGTTTACGTTGTTGTTGTTTTTGCTGCTGCTGCCGTTTTGTTGTTGACGTTAGCGTTGTTATTGCTGTAGTTATTGTTGTTGACTTCGGGTACATTTGGGCTGGACTCGGACTTGGTGCATTGTTTAGCACCCTGCCGTATGGTTGGCCTTGCCAATATCGTTGTCTACTCATCATGGAGCGAGAGTGTGCTACGAGGCTAGCGACACTTTGCCGCATCGCAGGGCCACGACGCTTTGCGAGATGCCGCTATGCGTCATTTGACGTCGTGTGTGAGGGGCTGGTCAAGAGGGGTGTGTCGTTTTTGTTGTTGTTTTGTACATCTGTCGACATGTAGATCAAATGTATAGACGACGTCGGATTGCTGCTTTGATCCTTCCTTCCAAGTGAATCCACCACACCGCCATGATGGCCGCCAGTGGAGCGTAGCTGTATATATATATATATGATATATATAATATATAAAATATAGACGTATTATATATATATATATATATATATATATATAGTATAGATATATATATATATATATATATATATATATATATATATATATATATATATATATATATAAATATATACGTATTTATATAATATATATATATATATGTTGACTGCTACGGATGGTTAACAGCATCGGCGCGTTATTGCATCTTCTCTGAACGCCCTCAATCTTACTTATGTGTTTGAACAAATATATGGTTTTATTTCATTTTGAAGTTACAGTGGAATATGAATATCTAACTACTCTTGGGCTTGTGAGGGGTGCTACCAATCGAGCCTATCCTCGAGGCAGCCCCTCATTGTGCCCATAATTGCTGCCGCATTGCCGCGCTGAACCGCCAGAGATAGCCGCTGGAGTAGAAAGTCGAAAGCTCTTTTGTCCCCCGTCGTGAGTTCAATTCGTTTGCCAATCTTCTGTAAAAGTGACCATGCCTCAGGGCCAGGTCCCCCTAGTGTCTCCAATACTAGTGGCACAAAAATGAACTCGTAGGTGAGCTGGGCGTATTTGTTGGTCTTTAGACGTTCAGCCTTGCGTGCTGCGGAGCCAGCGGCTGATGCGCTGGCCTCCATGTTCGAGGGGGCGAGCGTGTCGGTGACTGTAGCATCCCAAATAAGCGCCTTTCCCCTTTCAAAAGGGATAAGGGTGAGACCGTCAGGCCTCTTTCCGTCACTTCTTAGGAGGCCGGTTGGCTCTCGAATACATGGCAGTAGAGCTGACCTTAAGGCGCGGGCGGTAATCTCGTTAATCCCGCTGTGACGGCTTTGACGTCCTTCGCTTCTGTTGCAGGATAACCCGTGGGTTCCCCAAATGTCCACTTGTGCTCCGCACGGACACCGGTGTTCCTCCGTTAGTCTTGTTCCCAACCTCAAGCCGATGCACAGACGAAAACTTTCGTGATCAAGTAAAGTGCCAAGGTTTGAGGAAGGGATGGCTTGGAGCCATTTGCTAGCCCTTTTTTGGACAACCGCCTGTAGTCGAGCTTTGTCTGCCGTGGACAGTGCATCGGACAGTAAACGCTGATATTTCTTGGATACTATGAGATCGTCATAGGACCTCTGCAGGTGTTTGTTTGCCTCTGGGAGTAGGCCTGCGAGGTTCTCGAATCTTGTATCAACAGCTTTTTTGGCATCCTGGAAGGCCTGCAGGGCTATGGCCGGGCTGATGTGCTGGACTGTAGCTTCTGAGGCGTGTAATGAAGCAACGTGACAGCTGGCTGCTAGATCCGCTGCAGAGCGGATTCCCAAACCTCCGAGTCTAAGAGGAAGGGTTTCAACAAATATAGTTTCCAGACGGGCTAGAAATCTACAAGTCTAGGTAACACAATTAATTTATACCGACGAATATAGCACATGTTTGAATCCTTAATGATGAAACAACGAAAAAAACAGATGCCGATTTGACTACATGTATCTCAGGTATAATCCATCAACGTTAGCACATCTAGAATACTTGAACACTTGCACTTTAAGGTGTCCAGGTCGGGAGAGCCGTCGAGCCCGGTGGCGTGGTGCATTCGTTTGCGCCTCGCGACCGGAGGAGACACATACGTGCGCGGGTTCGAGCCCCACAGTTGCACATTTGTATTCATGGGGGTCCGTCTATGAAACAATGCAAAAAGCAGTACCATGGACGTTAAATCTTGGCTGAGTGTCAGCCCAGAAAGTATATTAGATTGGGAGAGCCAATATGTCAGATCAAGGCATTTCGGAACGGAGAGCTCTATCCCATTGTGATTGCACCAATACTTCTTAGTCACGTCAATTGTGTGGGGAACGTCGACATGGCACCGGTCAACATGGCAGCGAGCTGCAAACTGTTTCGTAAATTTCCGTTCCACTCGTTCCAGGCAAGCTTTTTTCTCTCTATATTGAATAATCAATTGCAGAGCTATACTTAGACACTAAAAATGAAATGTCTAAATACAACTCCTAATATATATATATATATATGATGCGAATTACAGTTCCAAATGTTACGCACGCGAACTGCGCCTGCCTCACAAAGCAGGGACGTCGCAGTTGCAACAGCCAACCAATGGATACTTGCAGGAATCGACAAGGACGCTAATTAACTAAAGGATCCAGCAAAGGTTCAATTTATGGGCGAATCCCTGCATTCAAAAAGCTGCGCAGTAAAATCTGCGACCAGTTTTGTTGCATGTCACTAATGACAAGTGTTACCCAAACGAATAGATTGCTACGGTATTCTTCAGAAAACGACGCAAATGACTGACGCCAAACCTGGAACATACAAGATAATTGTTCACGCGGGTCAGTTTGAATTGGCTATTAAAGCGATTGTCAAATTTTGTTCATTCTGAAGTTCTGCTCTTGCGTCCAAATCTGCAAGTTCCAATGGTGATGGCTGTCTCGGCTGTTCCAAGCCATTCGACAAAATGTAGGGCATTCAATGATGCTCTTAGCGTCGTCTTGAAATCGCCAAGCTCTGCTCTAAATCATAAGCCAAAGAACGCCAAGTGGACAAACAAAACGGATTTAAAAAACACTCCTCAAACCTTTGCGCGTTCCGAAACCGCAAAGGTTCGACATTGGAATGGCAACCGATCAAGCTTTTCGACGCGATGCTCGTCACCTCAGCTCAGAGAAACCATCAAGACCAAGAACTTCGTCAGCAACCCCCTGGAAGACAGTTAGGCGGGACTCAATCTCGAAGCGGACAACAAATGGGACAGCAGAACAGACGCAACGGCTTAACTTCTTCCAATTCGCTTAGGCCAGGGCCAGGACATGGAGGAAGCGCGACCGTCGTTCGTCCACACGCGCGCACACGATGGACATTTGCTGCAAGAACAGATGCAACTTGGCAAACAGCAGCATGCGCCACTACTGCATATGTAACGATCGGCCCAGCAACAGATGTCCAACACAAACAAGACGGCTTTGGCAGCCAACGATGATCAGTTTCCTGTGGGGATTTGGGAAACTTTAGTAGATGCCGTTATTGTGCCCGAACATGCTGCAACAAGTGCCAGTACCCTTTTTAAATCGTCTTCAGTGAACCATTCGCTTTAAGCCGAAGCTTACGTCTGCTCCTCCTACAAGACTCATTTGAGAGAGACATCGATAGCATTGGAATTGGCTTGGCACTTCTGGTATCATCGGAAACGTATAAATTCGATTGATAAATTGTCATTCTTACCGAGTCGTGGTCTGTCGACCTTTCGGGGTTCTACTACAGGAGCTAACTGTTCGGCTTTTTTAATGGGAGGTTTCGGAAATATATAATGCACATGCGTTGGTAGCAGCTGTCAGCAACAAGGGTGGGCCTTACATATCCACTACTCCATCCCGCAGGTATTGCGTGGCATCTCTTCGACAGCCCGACTTTTGAACGTCATGGTCGGGGCCGGCCCAGCGGTATCGGAGTATCGGTCTGTTATGATTTAGGAGGCGTTTCGACTAAATTAAGTTAAGACAACTCTGTAGCAGATAAAATCAGTATAGCACTCTAGCCCGCATGAAGATATATACAGGCGTACTGATTGCCACGCGCAAGGCCTATCTGCAGTTTATTTAAATACACTAACGGTTTTGGCAGGTTTCGCAAACTGTCGTCTCGACTAACCTGGTGCACGAAGAACGCAGATATTGCTGGATATTCGCTTCAATTTTATTGGTATGTGGGTGGTCAAAAACCCAGCACAGCATAACTTTAAATGACGCCAAGAATTATCAACAATTGATGACATTTTCGCAGCCAGACTAGCCCCAAACGACATCCAACATTGCAACCGATATTGCAGACCTGCAGGGGACATTGCGAATCTGGCAGATGACTGCGCCTGCTATTCAAGATACGCACAAACAGGACTACGGCAAAAAGTTGCTAGATGCGAATCTCATCAACCCTTTATAATTCAAGTTTATTGACCAAATAGTAGGTATTATATCAACCCTTTATCTAGAACGTTGAACAAAACCGTGGTAGACTAGCATTTTTCCTTCTTTCTCGTCCGCTTCTTTTCTGAGAAGGCTGACTTCTGCAACAGAGTCCACAAGCAACAGAGTCCACAAGTACGCTAAATCCCTTAAATCCCGCTAAACGAGAGGCCAAATATGGTTAGATATCAAACAATTGCAAGCAGCAATTACTCGCTTGACGAATAAGTAAGTGCCTGTACATAGGGAATTTTCCAGCTCGGGGTATTGGCGGCACTGTGTACTGGCCGTGATTTCTAAAGGCAAAGGTGACATTTTGGATCCGTCAGTCTAGAGAGGAATTTATAAGAGAAGTTGCATCTATTAACTTTTGTCGTTGCCTTTAACCTAGCGCTTGGAAAATGTTTTCGAATTACAGTGCTTCTTGCCCGAAGAACAGCATAGGTCCCGGCGCTGCAGATCAACACACACAGCTTGCGTGATCCGTATTCGACGATATAAAACGAAAACGGTGAGTCGCTGCGGGCGGATATTATTTGCTGTACTCGTGGATTTTAAACCTGTCTTTGATACTGCATTTCGCAATATTGCTTTCTGGAAACTGGCAACATTTGGCGCGCCACCAGGTATTGGCGTGGTATATATAATACCTCTTTCTTAAGGTATTAGCGGCTCCCAAAGTTGGATATTACACTGTATGTGACCCGTCAGCGATTGAGTTGATGGATGAGTTGCATCCATAAATGCAACTCATCCAATATGCTGATGATATAGTGCTCGACTATGAAAGTCGCTTTCATATTTAGCGTTGGCCACTCTTGCAAAGTTGTCGATAAATATTTCGTTAGAGATAAATATTTCCGAGACAAAAGGGATGATGTTCCGTCGCCATTGTCGTCTACTAAATGCGATTGAGTAGTTCGTCTGGTAACATCTCGTAGCCCCGAACTTCGACAAACTCAACCGCCTAAGTGCAGCGCATTTGAAGTGGGTTATCGGTGTTCACCGAAGCAGCCGCAACCGGATTGGTGTATTTGGCTGCGGCCACCCCACAGAAGTTCACAGAAGACCTCCAGAGCCGCTTTAAGCTGCGGTTAACTCGCGACTACCGGGAGCATTTGCTAAAGTGGGAACTTAAGATGTGCCAAGTTGAAATCGACTTCTATAGGACGCAGGCATAATATAAACAACGCGTGGGCGGATCCACAACCCAAAGCTACCACGCCACCTAATCATGCGCCACACAATGCACGGCGCATTATCACGCAGTGTGCACGAATGTCGGCTTCCATGAGGCAGTTGAGCAGTGCGCTTCTTGGTTGGCACTGAATATTTGGCATATTTGTTTAAATGGAACATGGTCTCGGAGAAGTCTTGTTTCGGAGTGAGAGTGTAATTACTAAATTTTGTGAAGCTGGCGTTATTGCCCGACATATAACCACACAATGCGAGATTGCGAGGCGACCAGTCTTTCTATAGAGAAACTACCCACGCAGTTGTATTCGACGATTATTATTGAGAAAATGCTGCCTCCTCTGAAGGCTAAATGCGACAGATACCACATGCTCGTTTAGAAGATAATTAACAAAAAGCTGATTATTAACTTTCACGTTGAATATGCCAAAATCAAAACCCTATGATCAATGACAGCACACAAAACTAATATTTAGGCAATAACAATTTTGTCTGCTGGTGCTCATGGTGATAATTAGAACACCAAAACTGGCACAGTGGCGACCCGGCCCGTGCTTGCGGGGTAATTAAGGTTTTATGATTAAGTGCATGCATAAATAGCCTACTCCATCTCATAAATCACTGAAGAAGTACACAAAGTATATATATAGACATATATATATATATATATATATATATATATATAAGGCGAGCACTGCCGAGTGTGTAAACGTATTGCAAATGATTAATAAATCCTCGCAATATGTTCTATACGATATCCAAATATTCAATAGCAAACATTGAATATTGGCAATATATTGAGGCAAGCAACCTTTCTGGAATTCTGGAGGATGATCCTGGCACGCAGATGTTACCTACAGTTGTTTTGTAATACTCGTAGTTCGAATAGTAATAGATGTAGTACACGGCAACAGGAGTGGTGGTACATCTACATGCTAGTCTAATCGGTGCCGTTTAAACTGCTTGTTCCAAACTTCACTAGTTCAGTAGCGGCAATGCATGCCATGATGACACCAGATCCAACCAAACGAGTTACTGCCTCATTAGGAGGAAAAGAGCGAGAAGAATTACAGAGGAGGAAAAGTCTTGCTGTTAGGAAGTGCAGACATGCAAGGAATAAACGTGCGGGTTAACGAGTCACTTAGGCCAGCACAGTACTTGGCCTCGGTTCAATGCTTATATAGATTTATTGTTTTACTCGAGCATATATATATATATATATGCTGTTCGCGCTTATTTCCGATGTTACTGTAAGGGGACGCTGAAAGCAGTCAATATCGCGCTAATTAGTGCGACTAGTTACTAATTACCAGAACAAGTTCATCACCATTATCGTGAAGAATATTAGATAATATTGCTCGACTGATTGTTGTCTTCCTCAGCCTCTGATGTTGTTTCTCGTGTTGTTGTTGTTGTCGTTGTTGTTGCTGTTGTTGTGTTGTCGTTGTTGTTGTTGGTGGTGGTGTTGCTCGTGTTGTTGTTGGTGTTGCTCGTGTTGTTGTTGCTGCTGCTGCAACTTACGACAGCGGTGTTTTTTCGCCGTGTGCCTGTTCTGATGTCGTCAGCGATTAAAGGCAGCATGTAACGACAATCGAATCATTTGAACACTGCAATGGCGAATAAGATGAAGCGATGGTGGCCTAACGCTGAATTTGATGTCCGTCGGCCTAACGCTGACGGGATGTTCTTCTCGCGACAGGCAGGTGACAACGGATCAACGGCGCGCAATGCGACTGAGTAATCAATCGTACAGCTGCCTGTATCTACTGCGTGCTGCTGCTGCTGCCGCCGCCCGCAGATACAGATACGACACTATTAAACATTAAAGTGAATTTAGTGGCATTCATATTCGTGATATGGCCACGATTAGCCGAAATTGTGTGATTTCTGACACCACAACGAGAACAACAACGACAGAAACAGCAGCAACCACAACAGCACAAGCGACACCAACAACAACAACATAAGCAACACCAACAACACAAGCAACACCAACAACAACTCAAGCAACACCGACAACAACACAAGCAACACCAATATCAGCAACAACAACAACAGATCCGGATCGATGGTTATTTGCAAAGAATGAAGGGCAATAAACAGTGTTGTTTCACGTCGCCGTAACTCAGCGACAAACCCCGACGAGCGTTATCTGGTCGGCGCGCCATCTGTTCTGTCTCCGCTGCTTGTCTGGTCCAGTCGGGCTGTCGGGCGCATGAATCGATTCAGACGCAATCGCTTTTATCATTGACGGCCGTTGTACCGAATTTGGCTGATTGAAAAAAAAACTGAGCCACTGCTCTGATTATTGATTTCATTTGATTGCTGCGGTGATGACCAATTTTCTAGTGTTAAAATGATGATAGTAGTAATAATAATAATAATAGTAATAATATTTTTTTTTTGAGCAAGGGTTTATTTTTATCAATATGTACATGTATCACAATTACTAACATATTACTTATATAACATCTACAATGTTGCATATATTATTCTGCTTGCTTGAGTGTCGGTGACCACTCAACATTATCTTGGCGTTGCCTCTCTGTTATTCTAATGACACTCTCTGTCGGAGGAACGCGGTCGATCTTGGCTCCGCTGTGACCTCGAATAGCTTCTTTCTAAGCTGTTTTGTTAGTTTGAGTGTATCCTTGCCTCAAACGCCAAATGACTCGAGGCCGAAGGCCATTATAACGTGGTCCTCAAGAAGATGCGCGTATAGGCGCCGTTTGTGCATCTCCTGTTGGTGGATAATGTGGCCGACGCCCGCGTTGGCTAGTGCACGATAGCCGAGGGCGTACGTGTCTGAGACAGTCACGTCCCACGCCAGCGGCCGATAATAATAATAATAATAATAATAATAATAATATATTATTATTATTATTATTATTATTATTATTATTATTATTATTATTATTATTATTATTATTATAAAGTGTGAACATTTGTTAACTTTGACCTTGATTGTTCACAGGTTCAGCCCATGGCGTCCATAATGAAAGCCGCGTCCTCTCTACAGACACTCAAAGACAGTATCTCTTTCTCTCCCCTTTTCTGTCCAAAAGCTGTTTCACGTCGACCTTCTGTGATTATTTAAACCATTTAGCTAAATCTGTGAGGAACAAGTCAATTTCTTTACTCAGTGGGCTATAGGGCCCATTGCAATAGGTTCGAAAATGTATCATCAAGCCAGTTCAGAATGTCCATTTTTTTTCATAATCTCCGCATGTTCCGCCACCTATCCTGGCTTTGATTGAGCTATGATTCATGAGACCGTCACGTTCCACGCTAAGCACTTGCCACCTGATGGAATATTGAGGTGATTACCTTGCTTAGGCTTTGCTTCGCCGGTAGCCTCTGAGAACACAGTGCATTTTTCCTTTGGCTTATCGACTGTGCCTAGAAGTTCTGTGGTCGATTTTCGGCTCATTGTTATTATTATAATAATAAATATGACTTGCAGCAGCCGTGTCTAACGGCCATCGGCGCAAGGTATGACCAATTGACACCACAGCTGACTCAGCGCGCTGTGTGACGTACGTGTCCACTAGTCATAAACTGAACTTCGTGAAGTCTAACGTCGTCTTCGTCATCGTCGACGTCTGCGTACGACGGACAGTTGAAGTTACACTTGTTGCTGTAATTGGATACACATATCAAAGAATACTTGTGTGCGCTTAAGTATATGTACGTCTGTATAATTAATACGTTTTGTGCTATATATATATATGTATATATATATATGTATATATAAATATATATATTGTTGCTGATTTACAGTGCAACAGCTGCGGAATTGAACCCGTGAAGGTCGGACGGAATGATCATTGTTTTCCCTCTCTTTCGATTTCGCTAACAAATAAAACACCCATTACAATATGTATATACATATATATATATATATATATATATATATATATATATATACATATATATATATATATATATATAAGGGGTTTATGTTGTCTACACGACGTGAAACACGTATAACAATTGCAAACATACAGAATTTTTTAAATCAAAAGGTACAATAGCGTATATGCATGTGTATTTCTACATGCATTTATGACATCGCTTACATATGCGCTTATTGAATTAGAAAAAAACATTCTGTATTGTCGCAATTGTTGTGCGCGCTTTACTGCGGTCGTGCAGGCGGCATAAACCTATTCTGAGAGTCTGACATCATAGGTGTTTTGGCAGCATTTAATCTTTGTACAGACAGATAGTGTAACAGTCAACTGGGTCGAACGGTCAAACTTTGTCGGCGTCGGTCGTAAATCGGGCAAAGACACGGGAGGCTATAAGATTCAAACGACAAACAAGTTTAACTGACGATCAGCGATGAGTTCAAGGGAGAAGCGGCAATGTCAAATGTATCTGTACGTTCCTCGCCTACAGATGTTCACGTACAGGCGATGACCACGTTCATGTACCTCACCTTGCCATCTCAGTTTCCGTGACACTTCACAGACTTTGGTCGTACTTCGAATAGCCGAGAGTCTCACTCAGAAAATCAGTGGCTGGCATAGAGATCGCTCCTAGCCTCCTGAGAATGTTTCCTTCTTCCTACTTTACCCACGTAGAGTAGTATGCAAGCACGATAGAGAAAAAGAAACGTTACGCATGGAATGGGCGATCGAGATATTTAATTGCTAAAAAAAGGGCTACAAATTTCTGAAGTAGCCAAATGTGGAGCATCATTTTGGCATAATATACATATTTTATATTTCAACTATATTTTTTACGACTTATACATGCATAAGTATAGAAATAGCTATATATAATCAAGCACCTATAAGCGATAGTTGCAAAACTATAGTTTAAACATGTGTGTGCTTCTGTCACCTTCTGTCACTAAGCTATATATGTATGTATTTATTATTGGATTTTTAAGATGCATATATATATATATATATATATATATATGTATATATATATATATATACAGAGTGTTCCTATTTGTGTGTCCAAGACGCTAGGGTATGGTCAAACTCGGTGAGAAAATCATTTTTGCCAATGGGTGGAAGCCGGGAAAACGTTTTGTTTAAGAGTGAGGATGAAATTTATAAAAGCAGTTATTCTGTCTTTTTTCTCCTACATAGTTGTGCAAAATCTACGTTTGCGGGAGAACCAGTCAGCGCACAAAGGAACCGATCATACCGGCGTGTTTGGTGGAAAATTCTGCACAATAAAGTATACATTACTAGCTTGCGTAGCAAAAAACGAATAGCCAGATTAAGGAAAGTCATAAAAAGTCAAAATGTTACGTTAACGCTTTTTTGTGCAACATCGTAATTTTTTCCATTACGACCAAAAATGCACGTCCAAAAGACTACTCTCAGGCAATAGCAGATTTAATGCCCACTACATTCGTACCAAAGTGATGGTGCTGCGTTACGTAGTTGCCAAGTAACTAAGCTTTTTCGACAGTCATATCGAAAGCGAAGGCATGCATACTTGCATAGGGCGTATGAAAAAGTTAGGTACATATTTTGAGGTTTAATAGAACTCAGCAAGAGAATAATTTTTTCTAATGGAAAGAGGGGGCGGAAACGTCTTGGCAAAATGCTACGGTTCTGGACGTGAAAACTTCAACGTGAAACATAACAACTATGAATGTCGAAAAAGCTTAGTCACTTGGCAACTACGTAACGCAGCACCATCACTTTGGTACGAATGTAGTGGGCATTAAATCTGCTATTGCCTGTGAGTAGTCTTTTGGACGTGCATTTTTGGTCGTAATGGAAAAAATTACGATGTTGCACAAAAAAGCGTTAATTAACATTTTGACTTTTTATGACTTTCCTTAATCTGGCTATTCGCTTTTTGCTACCCAAGCTAGTAATGTATACTTTATTGTGCAGAATTTTCCGCCAAACACGCCGGTATGATCGCCGGTTCCTTTGTGCGCTGACTGGTTCTCCCGCAAACGTAGATTTTGCACAACTATGTAGGAGAAAAAAGACAGAATAATTGCTTTTATAAATTTCATCCTCACTCCTAAACAAAACGTTTTCCCGGCTTCCACCCATTGGCAAAAATGATTTTCTCACCGAGTTTGACCATACCTTAGCGTTTTGGACACACAAATAGGAACACCCTGTATATATATATGATCGCATGCTGTTTAGTCAGCGACCTCAGCGAGTCACGCTATTGCATGCAGCTAGTAGCGCGTGGTAATTTTCGCAAGCTAAGCACAATATCTGCACCCGGTCGGTAGATACATTTGCGAGATGAGCTTTGCTGTAGGAAACGAAGAACTCATCGAGGAAAAGGGTCGCCATCATTAGTGGTTTATGTACCACCATTTTAAGCATCCGGGCTGGTAGATCTTCGGGATCCATCAAAACCCGTTTAGTCTCTAGTGGGGTCTGTTGTAAAGTGCATGGGCTATCTAGGCAAACCTCTGAAGTTTCAGTACGTGCCTTCTCATACAGGTCTTTACGGAAACGAGGTGGCTAATGCACTAGCAAAGCGGGGTCTGCATGCGGACGAGGGAAAAGTAGATACAGCTCAGCTTAGCGAAACTGTGGTTAAGGCAAGAAAAAATGCACTAGAAACGTACCGTGAGATCTGGAGATAGGAAAACTATTCTCATCTTGTTGCAACATAAGATTGTGAATAATAAGTAAACAGCAAACTGGTCGGCTTCAATCACTGACACAACCATTACTGCTTGTACAAATCCTTTGCTGCCTAGAATGTGCACGCCGTCTAGTAACTTGTGTTGGAGGCAGGCTTGTACTGCTGTGGTAGCACGGTCACGGCGTCCCAGCTTCGTGTGATGGCGAGCGTCGAAATATAATAATAATAATAATAATAATAATAATAATAATAATAATAATAATAATAATAATAATAATCGCTCCTGGTATACTTCTCGGTGGGTGACACCACTAATGACCGAACCGAAGCTTGGTGAACTAAACGTATCCGATGCAGCTCGAGATGATGAGACCAGAACATATCACCACACACAGTCGATCTGCATTAGTAGTCATTTATACTACGATATATAACCACACTTCTCTACTTAGTATACCATTCTAAGTAGAGAAGTGGTTGATCTTTGGCACTTTTAATTGCTGCTGCATTCATTAGTTAATCGTAGTGAGTTGCGCGAATGGCAACGCGGGGTTGGGGTTCAGATGTGAGTTTCGGGCACTGCGGGCGCAGGTCACGACGTTGATCATCACGGTTCTGGATCATCGTGATCGTGAGCGAAATGCTCGGCAGCGTTTTTACGCTAAGCGTATAGTTCACACCAGAAAAGTACCATGAGATTTCTCTTTTAACGAAAACCACAGCATCCGGCATCCGTGGGGTGTTCACGAGCACCGGTTGATTTGCACAGCGGTTTGTATCCAACGCCATCGGTTGCCCGGCTGATGCTAGGCTTGTTTCGGCTCGGGTGTTTGCTGGTGTGGTCTAGGACACTAGTGCGCTAGTCACGATTTATAAAACTGGGTATTTCATGTGGGCTTGATTTGTAATCTGTGAGTCTTTTTGATAAAGCTGTACCTGCAAGCATGTAATAGCTCTCTATCCCGCTTACCGGGGTGTCGCCGGTTCGATCCCTGTTGTTGATTAAATTGTCTTTGAGTGACGCTCATTGAGAATAGATGATACCATACCGCTGAAAGTCAGCGGCTATGTCGCCACAAGTACTGTTGCGGAAACCCCAGATATCTCAACATAGGTGGCGGCGTGGTCTAGGGGACTAGTGCGCTAGTCATGGTTGTCATCTACCGGGGTGTCGCCGGTTCGATCCCTGTTGTTGGTCGAATTTTCTTTGAGCGATGCTCATTGAGAATAGATGATAAACCATACCGCTGAGAGTCAGCGGCCATGCTGCCACAAGGACTGTTGGGGAAACCCTAGATATCTTAACATGTCCGGCCCTCGGTGCATTGAAGATATACCTCAGGTTAAGTGCCAAGCCCGTAGGGGACGGAGGATAGTCTAGTTAAAAACAACCTCCTTAAAAAATGTTTTAATTCTAGATATCTCAACATGTCCGGCTCTCGGTGCATTGATGATATGCCTCTAGATGAGTTCCACGACCTTAGGGGACGGATAATAATCTAGAATTCAAAACAACCTCTTAAAAATGTTTGTTTATTTCTGTGGTTTTTGCTAGTACTTAAGTAAGAGATGCAGCAAATATCGACGTGGAGTTGCATACAATGCATTAAATAGCGTGGAGTCTCAAGTGCTGACGCTCAGCCTTCTAACATCTTTGAAAGGTTCTATTTGTAAGAAAAATAGGTCGTGATAATATCGACGCGATTGAGAAGAGAGTCATACCGAATTAATGTTTCAAGTGTTCAGCGCTATCCACGCGTGTCTCTGCGTCGTAAGAAGTTATGAGAAGTCGTGAGAACATGCATCCAAAGTGTGAAGTAGCAAAACGGAATCTAAACTAGATGTTCTTGTGGAGGGCTATCCACCACTAAGTCCAAGCAAGCCTCATGTTACGCACGACATCTCCGATATCGAGCGTTGAGCATTTGGCGCCGCAGTATTAGATATTTTGGAGCGCGCCAGCAGACGCCACTCGTCTCACAGGTCAACGGCGCCAGGTACGACGACACCACGCGCACTTACTAAGATGCGCACTAAGAAGAAACACGAATCTGTGTAGAGAACAAAAGTGAAACTTGTACGATGAATAAACTAGGTCAAGAGGTGAGAGGGACAAGCGAAAGGTGAGGCGTGGTTCGTAGTGCTAACCGAGATCGGACCGAATAGTCACTCGCAAACCAGCAGTCAACGGGAGTGGTTAGCTGTCACTCTATAAGGTAGATCCGCGGGATATCTCGCCTTCGGGGAGATACCCAAACCCCAGTACGTACCACCCTCGCTTGGCTACCTCGGATCCTCGCGATCCACCCCCAGATCTAATTGTTGTCAATTAGTAATAAGCGTTAGGTACGTAACTACTCATGTTTACAGATTAAACACGTATGTTTGAATAGAACGTTTGAATAGTAATTTGCTCGTGTGCTACAGCTGCAAAGCAGGGAGACATTTGTCTAAGTTGTAGTTTGCTTTTGCGGAGGGAGACATTTGTCCAGTTGTAGTTTTTTGGCCTTTCAACAAGAAAGGTTACGCCCGACCTATTTTGTGATTCAGGTTCACACACCGACATGCTCACTAGAGTGTTATTGCTGCTTCTGTTGTTGTTGTTGTTCTTGTTGCAGGCATATTACGCGGACAGACTACGCCGTGCATTCATTTGTATCGGCATCTGTAATTTGGAGCAATGCACCCATTTACATATGTATTTGTTGTTGTGTATTATTAATACGCGCATACTTCGCGGGCCACACCAAAGAAGTATCAACGATCAACCAGCCAAATTGTGGTAGGGCGGCCCAGGACTATAAGATGTTCTACAAAATGCAGTGGTCCTTCTTAAATCCCGCAGAAACGCTACTCAGTATGTATGCTTGGCATACGTAAGACGAAAATAGCTCGAAGATAAAGCCGACTAATGGCATTGTCGGCATTTGCTCAGACTGGAAGTTAGATCAGTAAGAGAGCAGAGTCCTTCTGGGTGTTTCATGTGGGCTTAAGTTGTAATCCGTGAGTCTTTTAATAAAGCTGCATTGCAAGCATGTAGTAACTATCTATCCCGTTTTCTATATATATATATATATATATATATATATGTATATATATATTAGTAGTAGTGTATATATATTGTGTATGTATATATTGTAGTAAGTGATAGAGAGAGAAGAAATACGAATTCCTGTCTATCAGCACTAGTCATGGGTAATTTCAAATAATCAGAATAATTTGCACGCCCTCCTCCTGCCACCCATTACAATTATTCATAGCATACAATCAAGCTTGCATGCTGAGCAACGCAGACAAATTAGTAACGGTGATATTTGCACAGGCATAACGGTCGATGTTTCTTGGGATGACGACAATAGCGACGGTGCCAATGACGAACAACTTTTAAAATAGCTAATCATGTTTTTATTATTAACACTATTACCATCAGGAGGGGGCCGCAATGACTGATGATGTCGACCTAGAACATTTAATGTAATTTTATTGATGTGATTGGTCATTATCATGATGACATCTGGTACCCGTATGATTCTAGCTACAGGTGTTGTTTCTGTGTGCTGCACACTTTGTTGATCTACATGTCTGCTCGTCTTTTCTGCGAAGGAGCTCAACCAAGGTCGTGGATGATTCTGTTCTTTCCTTGCTTGCCCCAAAATCATTTATGACGACACCGACAACAGTAGCAACAATAACAACAACAGCAACAACAACAGCAGCAACAACAACAAAAACAACAACAATGTCGTGGGCGGCAGCGATGATGGCAAGCTTTTGAACTTGGCATACTAGGAGGTCGCCCACACGTCCTTCCTGCAGTTCACAATTCACGATCACCAATCGATCGTCATCTAGGGGTTACTCTTCTAGTCGTCAAGTAAATGTTTGTTTGCAACAGACCACACCGCCAGCAACCGTTCTTCAGAACTATTCATTCTATATACTAATAACTAATAAAATACAAAAGTTTTACTAACAATTATATCAATCCTCATCACCATCATTATCATCATCATCATCGTAATGTTCCTCATTGCGAGGAATATTACCTTGGTGCCACCACCACTACCACCATCATCATTAGACGTTATGTGATTTATGCATTCAGTTTACAGTTAGGAAAAAGCCCTGATTTTCATTTTTTCAGGGCTTGTGTTGTGTTAGTCGTGCGCATCATCTCACCTGCTGTGTGAGCATACAGGTGCTGTTTGATCGATCGACCGTTCGAATCGATGACTCGACCCTTTGACTGAGTGCGCTGCCGTCGTATTGCCCGCAACGGAGCGATGATTATTTGATTAGCGCCGTTTCAAAAACAGTTCACCACCACCCTGTCGTCATCCTTAGAAGAGGTCTAGTTCAACGCGGGCTGCGTCGTCCCCAACGAACTTTCCTCTTGCGAAGCATATACGCTGCTAGTACGAACTTCCTCATACGAAGCATACTCTGGTACCGCATACGTTGGCGTGCTGTAGTCGCGCGCGCTCCAACCAATTCGATTGCAACGTCCAGCAATGTCCATGAACTTCACAGAAGTTCATGGATTCCCCAGGTCCGAGCGAGGGAAGGGGAGGGAGGAAGAGGATTGGGATTCAGTGGGCTCTCCCGACGGAGCAGGGCTGACGCCAATGGCCTTGATAGTTGCGCTGCCACACTGGGGCTGCCAGACTGCGGAGCCTTGAAATGATGGGACGCCTAATCCCCCACCGAGGGAGGTCATGTGGCACCCGTGCTTGTAAGCCGCACGCCGAGCGTAACATGAACGAACGGATACGCTTGGCTGCGTGCGTGTCTGCCGCCGATTGCCGGCGGGATCCACCGATGCGAGCGGGGAACTTGTTGCAGTTTGTTGAGCGTCAGTTTTGAACCAGTAAGTTATTTAGTCGAGCTCAATAATGAGGGTATGAATAACTATACAAATAAATCATCTATTAAATTAATTCATAAATTAATGACGCTGTTTCGCTCTTGTTCTCGCTAGTCGTGTTTTGCTACTTGTTGTTGAAACAGTATAGTTACCTAACTTACAGATTTCTATCTAACTTACCAGCTGTCTAGAGGTGCCCAATGGACGAACGCTTCAGCGGCGGTGGCAGCCGCTTGTGCGACAGTGGCACTCGGGTGACGACAGTGGATGTTGGCTGTCATTGCGCTGGTTGGCTAGACAACAATAAAAGTAACAACAAAAATAACCACCGCTACGAGGCGATGGCAACAGTAGCAACAACAACATCGACAGCGACGACAACAACAGCAACAACAACAGCAACAACAACAACAACAACAACAACAACAACAACAATGACAACAACAACAACAACAACAACAACAACAACAACAACAACAACAACGACAACAACAACAACGACAACAACGACAACAACAACAACAACAACAACAACAACAACACCAACAACACCAACAACAACAGCAGCAGCAGCAGCAACAACAGGAACAGCAGGCAGTAACGGTAGCCGCCGCTCTAAACAGCGACGCTTCGACATCTTCGCCAACTTTTCCTGATCTGGCGGCACTCGTCCGGCCGTGTTCAAGTAAGTGTCGAATCGCCTGTTGCTACCGGTTTGCTAATTGCAAGGCGGTCGTGTCACAGCTGTCCCGTTCCAGATGCGTAATGCCTTCTCCAAGACCCATTTTGGTCGTCTACTATTTTTTCCTGCTTTTCCTCTTCTTGCATTTCTTCTTCTTCTCCATCTTGTTAGTTGTGTTGTCATCGACTTACCTTGAACTTGAACGAGACACGCACGTTGTAGCACGAAAGCTGAAGGCGCTGCTGTTATTGTTGTTGTTATTGCTCTTGTCGTTAAATGTGAATGTTTTCGTTGTTACTGTTTTAATTGTTGGTGGTGTTTTAGGTGTTGTAGATGTTGTTGCTCATACAAGTATATTAGTTAGTGGTTGTTCTCGTCATCGTTGTTGTAGTTCTTGTTGTTGTTGTTGTTGTTGTTAGTGGTGGTGGTGGTGTTGTTGTTGTTGTTGTCGTCGTTAGTGGTGGTGTTGGCGTTGGTGTTGCTGTTGCTGTTTTGCTATCGTTGCTGTTGCCGTTCTTGCTGTAGTGTTGTTATTGCTGTTGTTGTTGTTGTTGTTTTTTGGAGAAGCGTGGGCTTATGATGTGCTCGGCTATCGTTAATGAGGAGCGCCCCGTTCGTTCCAATACACTGGAAAAAGTCAACTTGTTGTTGTCGTTGATTGAACCCAGCGCCAGCAACAGCAATGACAACACACGCGCGTCCCCACGTTCGTAACCCACATCCTGTGCGAACAAAGCCGACACACACCCATCTCCCCCACCCGCACAACAGACTCAGCGCGGGTCTCCTCCCCGACCACTGAGTGACTGAATCCGTAGTGACTGGACGCTGGGTCGGCCACACCGTATTACTACACTGGTTCTTTCCGCTTAGCGTGTTATCATCACTCTCGCGTTCCTCACACTATCAACATTCCGAGCGGTGGCAACGCAATGGTTACCACCAACGGTAATGACCACAATGGCATGGCAACGGCAACGCCAAAGCAATGCGTTGTTGTTATAGATTTTTCTCCCTTGTCTCTGTCGACTCTTGTCGACACTGTTATTGACGCTAATGTTCGTTGTGAGGCCGGCAACGAAAACAGCAACAACCACAGCAGCAGCAGCAACAATTAAGACTGGTAGAATTAATTCCTGTAGTAATAGCACTTGTTGTAGTTACTGTTGCTGTTGGTGTTTTTGTTGTCGTTGCAGGACTGTTGTAATGCGGTGTTGGTGTTGTTGTTGTTGCTGTTGCTGTTGTTGTTGCTATTACGGTTTTTGCAGTCGGGGTTGTTGTTGCGACCGTCATTGCTCTCATAGTTGCAACGAGAGCAATTGTAACAATGATAATCTTAAACATCATTTATTATGATGATGAGGGTGATTCCAACCGGGGGTGGTGGTGGTGGTGGTGATAGTGGTGGCGATGATGATGATGCTGATGATGATAATAATAATGGTGTTGATGATGATTATTGTTATCTTTCTTTTAGCGTCATCGTTTGTTATCACCACGATCACTACCTGCTCGCCAATCATAGGGGATGTCCGCATCTGTAGTAGCTGCGTTGTTGCTTCTGCTGGTCTGTCAACTTTTACTGTTGCTGCTGCTGCCGCGGCAAGCAATAGCTGTCCGTCAGTCGGACAGACCGACCAGCATTGAGCCGCGGTCGCCAGCACTGTGATGCAAAACACTGTCTGTCGAATGGTGGCCAACCACGGTAAGGTCGGATAGCCGCTTGAAGGCGCCGGAGAACTTCCCGGGGGTGCGGGCGGGTCATCGACGGTTGTCCGCTCGGAACTGCTCGGGCAGTACTACCGTGAAGAACGGTTGACTCGAATTCGCTTGTTCCCGTTGTTACCGTTGAAGTTCCCTCTGCTGCTGTTGTTGCTGATGTTGTTGTTTTTGTTACTATTGTTGGTATTGTTGTTGGTGCTGGTACTGTTACTGTTGCTGTGGTTGCTGATACTGCAACCGATCATAAAAATATTAGAGGGTTTCACATGACTCTTGACCACCACGTGTGCGGGCTGGACTTTGGGTGCTGGCCACCCTCTAGTTGAACCGTTGTCGCGATTGTGCTGCGTGATAAAGTTCTAGCGGTTGTTGCTTTTTGTGTTGTTGTTGTTGCGGTTGTTGCTGTTTGTGGTTGTTGTTGTTGCTGTTGTTGTTGTTGTTGTTGTTGCGGCTGTGCTTGTTGTTGTTACCTCGCCATGATCATACGCTGGCTCTTCTTCGTACAACTTGTGTCCTTCTCGTATGAGCTAGAAATGTGAGAACGGTCAAACAAGGTGATGAACACACTATTGAACAAGCGAGCAAGAATCGATTTGTTGCTCCCACTCGAACTATACTGTTCATCTCATATGGACGCCGGTTGTGTAACCCTGTAAGCCATAACCCGTATCCGCCGATCAATAGGTTCACCCATGGACAGATGATAGACGGATGCCAAAAGAGACGCAGTAGGATAGATTGATAAATTTGATGAAACAATTGGTAGGTATCAAATCAAACCCCGGCAAAGTAGTCTAGAATCTGTGAGTGCCAACAACAGTATGGATCAGCATCAATGAATCATCGTTGTCGGTGTGGTTGGCTGAGTCGATCATGACGTCGCTATTGTGGACATATAGCACCACCATTGTCCGCATCATTGATGGATGCGTCTAGTCCATTTTTTCACTTTTCGATCATTACAGTCCACCTTAAACATTTTTAATAACGGTAACTGCCGTAGTAGTAGTAGTAGTACTAGTAGTAGTAATGGTAGGAGCTATAGTTATCGGTGTCGGAGTTTTGTGGTAGCGCGCAACGTTGTGGGTACAACGGGGGTAGTCTAGGTACGCTGGGGTTGTCCGCTGATCTGGGGGAGGAGACGACGCGACTTTGTACGTGGCGCGCCTGTCCACACTACCGGCGCCACTGCCGCTGCTTACGGCGACTTTGCCGCCACCGCCGCGACCGCCACCACCGCCGCCACCGCGAAGAACGGCGTCTTTCTGTGTGTGATCTTCTCATCCGCCCTCGCCCGAAGGGTTAGCCGGAGGCTGGCGCTGGGGTGGGGTGGGGGTGTCGGCGCCAGCGGGGCGGCGGAGCGGGAAGACCTCAAGGACAGACGGGCTTCATCTTCGCGCAACCTCGCGCTGCGCGTCCAGTTCACGTCAATACGCCGTCCGATAAAGTAGTTCTAGCAAGAAGAATCGCTGCAAGCCCACGTCGGCATCGTCGGATACGCGAGTCAAAGACTGCCGTGGCGGCGTTCGTGCAGGCAGCGTGGGGTCAAGTCAGTCAGGGCTTGCGTGTGGGGTGCGCCACCATGAACGGACTTTTGTGACGTCGGTTAGTGATGACTTTTGACTGATGTATGTGCGTGTCAGTGATAGAAGCGGCGGTGGTGATGGCGGTCACTGGTGGTGATGGTCGTGTGTGAACAAGGAACAACAGAGAAACAACAGGACAGGCACCTGTAACGGGTTCTGTGTGTATGAGTTTACTGTGCATGTTGTTCGTTTCCTGTGTATGCTGTTAGCGTTGTTGCTGCGGCAATTGCCAACTTCTTCCCAGCTAGCGCCGATGATGGAGTCGCGGCGCACCGCCGCAATGAGGTGCGTTGTCCTCACACTTTTGGCGGCCGCCGTCCTTCATCTATCGGTAGAGCCGATCGTTGCTGAAGGACTAGAGGCCGAGGAAAGTCGGATGAGTGACCTCATTCAGGGTGTAGTCGACCGTTATCTTGGCCAAGGGCGCGATTCGTCCGCGCTCTCCCTGGCTCTTCTGGACGCTATTCAAACCGAAGGTGTTCGATCGCTGCTAAAAGAAGACGATGATGGTGGTGATCTGCTTCGTGGTGGAGAATCGCCGCCGACCGGAGGCGCAGGCGTTCCGGAAAAGCACAGCTTGCACATAACTATCGAAAAGCGCGACGCACCTCTGGCGCCGCCGGAGCTGTTCAGGGAGCTTGCGCACGGTGACCCACATGCTCTCCGACCGGTGACCTATACAGAAGTTGGCAGCAATGTGCGCAACTGCACGAAGCGTAAGAGGCGTCGCAAGAAGCCCAGGGTCTCGAAGCTCGGAAGTGAGTTCTCGGAATCGACGATCGGCTTCCTTACTCCGACTATGACTCCACAGACTCGACGAGCTCTTACCGAGTATTCGCACACGGGCGTTCCGCCTATTCACGTCGAGATTCCCCGTTTGACAGCGGATGAACACAACTACTTTGAGAACACCACGACACGCGACTCGCCGTACCACGTCAACAGAGACACATTTGCCTACAGCGTCACGCCGAAACACGCCGAACTACCGAAATCCGATCGAGAAGTTTCTTCGCGATCTTCGAAGGACAACGGTTCCAACGTGAGAGGCAAGCACACGACAATCTTGTCGCGCAGTCACACATCAGACGACTTCGGTGTACAACCAACGTATTTTACTCTCGGTTCATCCACACTTTTCCCTCCCCCGCCACCGCCACCACCCAAACCCCATCGACGCAGTCCGCTTGCCAAGTTTGAGCCGAGCACCCCACAATTTCGGCCAGGCGCCCATGGCGTGCCTGCGTCACCAACTCGTAACAGCAACGGGCCTGGACAGCAAAGGCAGCAGTCGACAGTGTTTTCTGATTCGCCATGGGAATTGGACGGCGAGGCTTATGACGATGTCGTCTATACACCAAGTCCTACTCCTAGAGGGACCGTCTTTCCGGACACGCGCTCGACAACTCGGCTGTATCAGGTTCGGCCAGGATCAACCACGACCGTGTCGAAAGGATTTACCGCTTCCTCGGACGGCCACGCTACGGAATTCGGCCGTCTCAATGTCGAAGCTGGCACGGCGACTACCGCGGCGATGCCGACCGTCTCAGTTTCCACTCGTAGTAATTCGGTGCAGTCCCAAACCGGGCCTCCGACGCCTGCGCCAAGAACTCCGGAGCCTGTTCAGCCGCGAACGTTGGTGCCTTCGTCGCTGAATAAGGGCGCCTTGCAACACTTCAGCCTCTATCCGAAGCAGGCACAATTCGGCGGCGGACACATGAAGCTCATTTTGGCCGTCGGCGGTGCCCGATACGCACCGCTACCTGCAGGCGTCCTGACGTCTCTCGAGAAGAGCGGACAAACCGCGAACAAGCATAGCAGCAGTTCGACGGTCTCGACGTCCGCCGACAATAGCAGCCTGTACCGGAACGGAGTAGCGGCGACTTCGGCACAGCTCAACGACGCCAGCCACAATGCCAATCACGCCGGAGGCCAGCCCTTCAAAGACTCGGCACCGGTTCATGTGATTACGAAGGACGGCGACAGGGTGCCGCTAGGCTCATCTCTGAACGCCCAGTCCAGAAGCCAAGTGTGGGATCCGGCTGTCCCGAACCAGGGAGAACCCGAACCTAGCACGGCGTACCACTACCAGGGCCAGGACGAGCCAAATCTGCCCGCAGCGATCCTGCCGATCTCGCCGAAGGTCGTCAGTGGACAGATGCTGGTGTTCGCGTCGCAGAAGGCGCCTGACACCCCTGCCGTTGCCCCCGTCGTTGCCACTCAGCCAGCGGCGACGTCGAACAACGACACCAGAGTCGAATCGGCCACCGCTCTCCCGTACGCGAGGCCCGTCACCCCTCGGCATCCTGCAGAAGTGCTGCTGGACGCCATCGCGCAGAACTCCAACAACCCAGCAGACCAAGCTGCACATGACGCAGAAGATCCGGCGGTGCACACAACGACCGAAGCAATGACAACGACAACCGAAGCGATGATAACAACGACAACAGATAGTACAATTGAACAGCAAAATGACGAGAGCTGGTCGACTACACCTGCACCCACCGATCTGGTCACCACCACTGAGGTCGGTGAGGTACCGGCAACAATAGCAACAACAACACCAACAAAAACAAAAACAAGGACTTTGTCGGCCGCCGTCGGTAGCGTTATGCCCCGGGCACCCACTATACTCATGCAGGTAGGTCTGCAATGCATCTGTATTACGCGCTCAGGCAAGGCAATAATAAGAGATAACGTTTTATAGTGCTGTTTCAGGTGGCCAGTAAGCAAATATTCACGCGTAGCAACGTTAGCGATCGCCTAACGATAAGGATTTACATATTATTGATTTATTATTCGCTTGAAATGTTTACCTAAATACACATACTACTATTTTATATCAGGGACGCTTAGAGCGGCAGCATATATATATATATATATATATATATATATATATATATATATATATATATATATATATTGCCTACAAATCCATATCATCATTGCATCATCCAATACCTACTGAGTTTTTACTTGCCATTGGGACAGTCTCTTCTTTGTAAAATCGACCTGGTCCTTTCTGACATTTGATCCTAAAGCTAGTGTCTCCGACAGATTTATATCTCTGTTCTCCCCATAGATATATATATATATATATATATATATATATGCTTGTGGAACGAGGCAAGCAATATATATTGTTCGCCTCGTTCAACAAGCGTAGTTAAACTAAAATTAGAACGGGAAGACAAGTGTAGCCACAAGTGTAGTCATTTTGTAGATCTGAAAAGCAACTGTAATAATAATGTAGTTTTACGTTCACACAAGATGTTTTTCTGGACTGCGATGACCCCATTAAGTGCGTCGCCAATTACCCCGTTATTAGATTATCCGTAATCGACGGCACCAAAGACACGTATGAACGCCACCCAGCATGACGTGGTTTGTGGATAACGAAAGCGTTTGTTTGGTACGCTATGAATTAAATTAATTCGCTGTTTGCACCTTATCTAAACGCTAGCAGAATTAGCAAAGCAATTATTACAGCGAAGTAGCACTGTTAGCCCTTGCCATACTCTTATTAGTATAACCATTTATGTTTAATTATTTACAATAACTGTACGCCAAATTTGCCATTCGTCATAAAAATCGCTAGGCACTACTAGGCAGGTACGTGTAGCGCCTTGTTTTTGCTCTCCCATTAACTTTGATCTTGGCCACTGCGGGCATTCGTAACATTCGTTATTTGTTGTTAGGGTCACATTATATCTGGAATTTAAAAAAAAAGGACATAGCGAGCATTCTTTTCAATTTTAAACTACTAAATCGACCACTGCGGGCTTCAAGTCGCTGTGAGGCACATCTTCAATGCACAAAACGCCAGACACGTTGAGACATTTAGGGCTATCGCAGTCGATCTATCTAGTCGTCGACGAGCGGCTTCGTTCGCCGACCACTTCAGAACGATGTGAAGACATTAATGCTCGGGCTCGATTAAATTCGGTTGCAGGTTCCCCTGCCGGACATCGATAGTGACGCGGCCGCGCACGGCTACGCGAAGGGCAGTGCACGTCTGCACGTTCCGTTCGTGTATCGCACGCACAAGGCTTTCCAGCAGGCGGACAACGACAGAATCAGCGGCAGGAACAACAACAACAACGACGACGACGACGACGACAACCACCATGACCACGGTTACGACCACGACGATGATGATAGTGATCTGGGTCAGGACGACTATTTGCACGTGCATGACGCACCACGCGGCGATACGACAGCCAGGTCGGCAAAGCACACGAGCGGCATCGGCGGCGGTGGCGGCGGCCGAACGCTTATCAGTCTGCCAAACAGCCCATTCGCTCGTCTCACACCGCTTAAGGCCGAATACTATCGCTATGACAAGTCGCTGATTAAGGGCTATCTGCCGAAAAGCTTCCTCCGATTGGAACGAATCTACGACGTCCCGGTGGTGTCCGATCGGCATCGTAGCATGGTCGTCTTTGAGTGAGACGGCCCTACGATCGGCCACAAACTCTGCCCGGAAGACGTCCACTCGAAACAAGCTCTCTGGACAGGCCTCCATTTCCGTGGCCCTTCATGCCTGGGTTGGTGAAGAAGCAAGCTGGCCGGATTTCGGATGCCTGTACCCTACCTCGAGCACGATGCCTACCCTATCTTAAGCACGATTCCTCTGTGACGAGAGCAGCAACCTCAACCGCGGTCTCTGTCTGAATAGAGGGACCGGACCAATGACAAGAGCGTGATGCGAATGAATAACGTAGGGTGAAGGGCGGCTTGTTCTACTATGATTACTACTACGACTTCCAGTGTTTTTTTACCGTTCATTTATTTGCGCTGACATGCCGACGTCCACGATCGTAATGAATCATGTACGCGCACGTAATCAGTAGGGGAGTAGTTAGCCTTCGGCAGCATAAGCATATACACTGCTCCATGAGTCCGTGCCTATCTGTCTATCTTGTCCTGTTTTTGGTGTGTTCTTTCACCTTGAGCAGTTTTGATACTTGTCTTCTCTTGATAGACGAATATTTTTTCGTCTACTATTGATAGGCGTACATATTTCGCGTATATACATAGCTGACAGCTGGACAGCCAACTCAAGCGTGCAAAAAGCAAACTTGGCAAGTTACGTGCGCTATACATATGATGAGTAGTTAGTTACCAGCCAGGCTGAATGAACGCTGACGCTGTACCAACGCTGTACTGTAAAGGCGTCAGTGTCGCTCAAGTCGGTGATGGAAAAGGCGAGACCTTAAGTTACCTTGACCGAATTAAAATCGAACAACATCTGCTAAATGTTGACAACTTACAGTTGTCTGACAGAAAACTGCGCTTCTTGGTGGGAAAAGCGCTAGCTACCCCGAGCTGGTCCTCGAGAAATGAAGAACGAGAGGGATAAACAGAGGAGCGCAACAGAAGAACTTTACGAAGACGCCGAATCTAGCCCGATCAAACGGATCATGGTGGCATCGCTTAGGCGTGTATGCCCTTGGATTTATTGACTACGGCTTTTTTGTGATGAAGATGATGATGATGGCCCCTGTCTAGGCATATATACAGTCGCAGATAGATAACGTAATAGATACACTTTGCGATAGGTATGTATTCAAACCAGCGATGGTATTGTGCCAACGCCAAATCACAAGCGATTTTCTTGACTTGAGCCAACTAACTAATCAAGCTACCGCTGTCCGTTGTATTGTTCTGGTTGTGATGTTCTTATTCCTCGCGCAAACGGCGGTGCCCAAAATCAAAGGCTCGGCAAAGACTGACAGCCGAGCCGAACACAAGTGCCAAAAAGATCACTTGGCACGAATCTTCGTTAAGCTGATTTGGTCAATTTCGTCAACGTGCATTTTGTCTTGGCTAGAAATTATAGTTAGTCTGGGGCTGTATATGTGTGTGATAGTAACCAGTCCTTCGTATTATCATGACGAGACGTCGTTGAGTGATTCAGCGGTGATGCGATTTTTTGAGATTTTGACAACGACTATCAAAGCTTGTAGACAAGCTTAGCATTTGAATACGAATAGGAATGAAGTCAACGCTCTTCATTGATTGTCTGTTACATATGCCAAATAAAACAAGTTTTTGTTTCGATTGGGCTGTCTACTAATCTACGTATGTGGACTTCTTCGATAGATATAGTGCGATTCAGAGCCGAAAAAAGAAGAGCGGAGACGAAGATACCTAACAAAAACTGAGCTTGCGATGAATCGCATGAATCAACGTGTACATACTACTAAAACAATAAATAAATGAGTTGATAAAAAATAAACGTGTTCTATTAACATACATTTGATATATGTATGTATATATAACATTGTTATGCATGTTCTAAAATGCAGATTAACCTTTGCGACGCCTTGCGTTGTTTGTGCGTACTACCGATTCGATTTTCGGATGCTGCCAGCCATATCGAGCGATGTGAGCCACACAACGCATACGCTGTGTTGTTGCTGACGATACGACACTGCGTCAGATAAGAACATACTTATCACGAATAAAGCTAAAATATTCGGGCCCTAGCTGAACTTGTAGAAAAAAGTAGGTTGCAGCATTTCCGCACATTATGAATTATGGTCAATTCTTTTGGGCATTTTCACGACGTAATTGTTGGTCCGCTTAGTTGATTGCTGTGGTATTCGTTGCTCGGAAAACAGTGAATTCAACAGCTCAGGGGAGTCACGCTAGTTGCGCTGAGATTACTCGTGTTCGGCAAATCAACGATCGCGTCTCTGCACGCAGAGACATGCTAGCTCCATGATTTGCGGCGAAACATCACAAGAGGAATTCCTCGTCTCTACGGCGCTGAAGAGCGCGCAATTTCCCTACGCGCGCGCCTACCACCTTCACGTATTTGACGGCGACTACGTCACTGAATGCCGTCAATTAGATGCCGCCATTGTTCACGGCAACAGTGGCAGCTACTTGCGGTGATTACTTCGTCATGGTAAAGTTGAAGCTGCGTGCCCGTGACTTCAAGAGGTCACGCCATCACGCGACCTCGTCAGGAGTAGCGCCAAATAGAACGAGGTCACGCACCGCACCCACACCTGCCCAACAGCGGCAACCTACACTATTAGCCTTCTACTGCTGCACTGCGAACGATTCTGCGCTCTAGAAACCCACGTTTCTCTCTGCAGCCGTGTTCGCGAGATCCAGCCAGCAGTTGTCGTCAACTGACGATACGTGGGTGCTAACTCTTCCTAACCGGCTCGGTAAACCTTAAGGGGCTCAAACTGCAAACACCTGTCAGGTTAACCTGTCAGCTTCATCATCCGTTCAATATCGTCAGCCGAAGAGGAGTGCGTGTCAACCGGTGAACGATGAACGGTAGTGCAAACTGGTCATCTCGACCTACAAACTCATAATTCATACCAATCGCTCACCTCGTTTGAAAAAGTCAACTGTGCGAGATTTAAACTATGTACAGCTGCCATTTAGACATGTTTTTTTATTTATCTAATTACATAGCTAACCAGCGATTTGTTTAGTTAATATGATAACCATAATAACCTAATTATGGTTATTGAACTTCATCTTATTCGAGTCGCGCAGGTCAGTAGGAATGTACGACGTTGCTCAGGAGATTTACGTTGTCGGCGCTGGAGGCCCTCTACCGTGTAACTCGCTGCATTTTTTTTCCGCAGTTTGAGGGATATTGCTCCACAAGTCGATTTTCACCGTGGCGAAACTCGGCTGACGCTATACCCCCATGCCACTCGCTCATTATATCTGGGGCGTCTCGGCGACACGCTGCTAGACGACACTACTGCTTCCAAGACTCAACTAGGACTAATAGCACAATCAGCAAAATCAGCCAATGACCGGAAGGGGTTGGGCGCAAGGAACCCCTTCCGGTCCCCTGGGCGGTAACCGTTGTTCAGGGGGGACGGTCATTCAGGCGCCAGCAACTGCAGTTGCAACTCCTCCTCCCGGCTCATTAAGAAATCAACCGTCAATCAATAACACAACACACACACTTTTCTTCACTCTAAGCTAAGTATACGCTTCTAGTTGCTCTGCCAGTACGCGGTCCCCGCTCGTTTTCTTGTTAGAACAATCTGATCGTACGCCATACCCAAGGACCCACTTTACCTCATGGCACGGATTACAGTTTCTCCTCGATCGTAAATAACAAGTGCTCGTGAAAGGCCGGTCCAACAAAGTTGGACCGGCCTTTCACGTGGCGAACGAGTGATTGGGGGAGACCGGGGGTACCTTCGAAGGTATTTCGGTTGCCTTATCAAGCTGACCGATTTCGACAACCAGTGACAATGTTTAGCCTTCATCTAACTATCACGATACAGCTGTCCTATCCAAATCAATCAGCCAAGTAAGCGTTCAGGTTAGCCCCAATCCACCGCCGCACCCGCGGTTTGTGATGTTATCCGTTGTACTGAGAGTTCTGGATTAGCTTCAGATTCGTCACAATGCACACTGTAGACAAAATATTTATATATATATATATATATATATATACGTTAGGTCTCATTTTAGATAGTTTTTATCGGCCGTACACGTCACGTACGGTTCCGTCAACTACTGTCAACTCTCTGGTAATACAATGATGTGTGTGTGAAATATAAACTAAAGTTTGAATCTCGAACGGACTTCATACCGTTATCATCGAGCCTTTTCTAGCAGCGACGGCTGGCCAGGTTGACAACCTGACGTGTTGAATATATCAAACCGAGCGAAGTGGCTTAGTGGTGGCAAAGCTTTTGTTTTGCATTCGGGAGGTCGTGGGTTCAAGACCTGGACCGGCCACTGTTAAATTGTTTTTTGTGTTTGTCAATTTAGACAATGTGAATACGGACGGAGTGGATTACATTCGGCCATAATCAGACAAAAAAACACGGCGAGCACAGATGTCTCAATACAAGGAGATGATGCATTACCATCGAATCACCCCCTCCCATTACCACCCTATCGTCGGCGTTACGGCCCCGCCATCGAATTGCTTTTTACGACGCATCACATCTGTAAAACGATGTCACTCGCCAGTAAGTTTTGTGGCGTCTAGAATGGTGACAAGACAAACACTTTCGACACCAATGCTAACAGCCTTCAGCTCGAGCCTCCCACGTATATATCGCGATCCTCGACACGGCCTCGTGTATGCAATTTCTTCAAATTCATTTGTCAAAGGACAAAAGTGGACAACCTTGACCAAGGTAAGGATTGTCCACTTTGGCAAATCTCCGTAGCAGGGGCTCTGTGATGATGGAGGTGTGGGTATTCCAGGCCATAATCGACTCCACTCACTGCTCGGACTGCTCGTTCGCGCAGTAGGAGACTACTATATACCATCATATAGAAGTTTCCGTTTTTGCGTTTGATACCTCCAACATTTAGCGTGCCCCCTCACATTAACCGTAATTGTGAAGCTTTCCCCCAGCAGATGAGAATGTATACCGCCAGGGCAACCGATTGTTGGGCAAGCCTGATGATTTAGCGATCATTCTACCCGGAGAGTAGGGATTTGCATCCAACGCATGATGACGACAACGCCTCCGTGTTTTGCCTGTTATGTTTTTCGGCAGAATTGAGCGCTAGCCGTTCAAACTGCCACTACTGCTGACCTCGTCGCCGCCGCGGCCGCCGCCACCACCACCACCATGATCTTTACGCTGACGAGCTTCTTAGCGTCTTATTAGCGAATCGAATTAGTCAGATTAGCTCGTGACTGAACTGCTCTACTCTACTTAACGGCTCTAACAAGCGTAATCGGCATCGGGCACGCCCGGTAACGTCACGACGGCTTGTCGCTCGCTCGTCGTTGTCGGAGGCCAGGAGTCGCTGGCTGGTCGGACGCCGGCGGGTCCGATCGAAACGAGTCGATGAGGAACAATATCCACCAATCAGCAATGCCGTTCTTCGTCGCCTGCGTTCCTGCGTTTCGTCGATCCAAAGTCTGGCCGAGCCGTGTGTGTGCGATGATTGCGCCGGGACACCGCGCACAGGTTGCAGACATCACACGATCACGTAGCGTGCGTTACTGGCGCTGGTGGCACTGGTGGTGGTGGTGGTGATGGTGGTGATGACCGCGTAGTTGTACGAATATCTCTGCTTGTTTCTAGACTGCAACACTCTGGGTCTATCTATCTCTGCCTGTCCATCACTTTCTGATATATGTGTATATATATAAATTTATATATGAACAAGAAACGTACGGGCCAACCTTGCATCTTCCGATCCGTCAGCTTAATCAACAATATATATATATATATATATATATATATATATATATATATATATATATATATATATATACACATACATTTTTATATGAAGAAGAAAGTACGGGCCAACCTTGCATCTTCCGATCCGTCAGCATCATCATCAACAACTACAACACAGGCGTCGATGTGCGCCATCGACGGCTCATAAAAATATAACTGCATCTAGTGCGTCCAATCGTGCATTTATGACCGTTAAATATTCATGTTTATTGCTGCAGTGCGTTAGACGGGTAGTTCTGTTCTCATCTCTAGCAGAGCAAAGACGCTAGGTGTAGTAGTCAATAGACCCGAGCTTGAATGTATGCAAAATAACGAGCGAAGCGTAATTTATGATATTGTATGGAGCATGCAAAACATGAATCGTACGTACAGTACAAGCAACTCAGGCCGCCACATGATTTCTTCTCTGGTAATTTTTTTCGGTTTTATAAAAATCTATCATTTATTTACGAGAAGGATAAGTGCTAATATAAAACGATTCTAGCAGATATTGCTTACCTTTCGTAAAAGTCATCCATAGACTGTACGCGCAGATAATCTTTGAATATATGTAGAATTGAATATATGTAAAAAAAATGGGCCGTTACATGATTTCTTCTCTGCTCATTTTTTTGGGTTCTGTAAAAATCTATCATTCATTTACGAGAAGGATAAGTGTTAATAGAAAAATATCCTAGCAGATAATGCTTACCTTTCGTAAAAAGTCATCCATAGACTGTGCGCACGGATAATGTTTGAATTTATGTAAATATTGGGCGAGGCGGCGTACGTATCAACTGCTTATGCTAGTCAATAACGTGTTGCGTGATGTGCCATTAACAACGGCATGAAGATATCTATTCACAGTACAACGGCTTAGCGGGCAACAGATACCCGAAACTGGAACGAGTAGAGCTATGGGCGTTTTAGTGTCAATTGAATTATTTGAATTTCGTAAGCACATTTATCATGGTGAAGAAAAGACGCCATTGTCATTGGTGGCAGCGTTTCTATAAGGCACTTACTTATCACGAGCCCTGATTGATTTCTATATCATATATGCTCACACAGCGCGCTAATGACGCCAAAGCTGCTGCCATGTTATGTAATCAGCCAGTGATTTCTCTTATGCGATCGCCGCGTATTTTCTGTGGTGTTGATCTAGAGAAAGTTGGTAGATAATTTATTAGGCACGTTAGCAAATTGCAACATAGTCTGTGATGCCGTTGCATTATCGAATTTACTAGCTGTGAATAGGAGCTGTGAACCTATGTACAAATGTAAGCCACTCATAAGAATAATAAAATCTACCTATCTATCTATCTATCCACTAGATAAACACAGTGAAGCTGACCATTACGCTACTAACGGCTGATTTGTGACGGGCACATCTAATTGACGATTAACACTACAAGCAATAAACTGTGAGGTGGCTCTTCAATACGTTCGTACAAATGTGTTTTTTTAATAGGCAATCCTAATATGTATGTTCAAATATTTATATGAGTTAAAGTTCACACACATTTAGTAACCGATCTTACTTAAGGATGCGTGGGATCTGCTGGTCAGAGAAAAAGGTAGAAATGTTTCAGGATCAAACGCTTGCCTGGTTTACAGCTAGAGAGAGCACACTCAAAAGACCCGTATGAGAAGTGCAAATATGCAAAAAGAACCGGACACTTAACGAGAAAGCTTATCCACGGCCTTATATAGAGCCCCTGACGAGCCACGGATGCTTCCAGAAGTACCGACACAGAATTAACGGAACGCCCATTGGTACCGGCATTCTCCAATCATCCAACTGAACTGTAGCTGTTGTGGCTCGGGAAGCTAACGCCTGACTCTAAAACGCTGAGGCGTTGTCCTGGGGAGGAACTCAAATAAAGGTCCAGTATGACCACGCTAAAGTAGCTAAAAAATAAAAACGATATATATAAAACTAGTTCTGTAGGCATATAGGATTCTCGTGCCAGCCAAGAAGAAATAGGTTCGATTGTACTTAGAACCCTCCTAACGAACCTTGAAAAAATGGCGTACCCACAAAAGTCACATATATAGGGCTCGCGCTGGGAGCCGCGCTATGTAAAAAATTACATCCTCTGTGACACGGGTGAGGGTGATGGTGTGATTCACACGTTCCAACGCTGCTCATACGTTGGGGAAGAAGGTGTACAGGCAGAACAAACGTTAGGGCATTGCTTTGAGGTCTTGCCCATTGTTAGTTGGATGCTAACAGATAAAAAAGTCATTCCGGCATCCCGGACTCACATCCTAGTCCCTGAGCTTCGCCTTTGGCTGGACGCCGCAGGACCCCTCACCTACTACGTCACGCAGGTTTTCACGGGGCACGGACAGTTCCAAACTTACATGCGTGCTTTGCGCTTCTGGTATTGTCGACGACGTCGAACACACGGTCTCTGCCTGCACAGCACTCGCTACGAGACGTGCGTCTACAGGCTCCGCCCTAGTCAACCAGGTGACACCGGCAATCGTCGCGTACATGCTACGCAATCCTGCTTCATGGACGCACGGATTGTACTACCTCGACACCATCATGAGAGAGAAGGTTCGTCTGGAAGACCTGCGCCGAAACCGCTTTTCATACGCGCGGTCGGCAAACAGTCGAGATGAGGGTGCCCCGCAAGGGGCCAATGCAATCCAGCTCTCAGGTGAAGGATCTCGACGCACCTCCTCGGGTTCGGGAACCATAAGCCGGTAGAATGCGTGACTCCCCTCTCATGGCCTTGGAGTATTGTCAATTCCGAACCTTGGGGGTGTGGGGAGAACTGGGGTTCTTAGTGGGTGAGAGTCCCACACGCGTTCTTGATTGCCAACACCGACCGTGCATTATGCATTTTCCAAATCTCCCATATCAAAAAAAAAGAAAAAGAAAGATTCAAAAAGTGGATGATAATCACCGCCCGTGCTTTAGCAAACCAGAGAGAAGCAAGAAGGAAGCGCAAAAAGCGAGACAGAATGCCAGTGGCCCAGAATAAGCTCGCGCGCGAGGAACTTCTATTTTTGCCTTCAGACGTAAGTAAGCTCATCGAGGCTTGGGTCACCTGTGGGGCCAAACACGTGTGTATTCACGTATTTAATGGTAGGGTGAAAGCACGAGGCCGCTGGTCCGCACAGGTTTAGCACTGTAATCGTGTAACTGGGCGTGCGCAACGCATTTTACCACCAAATAAAATAATTGAAAAAAACGTATCTTCTAAGTGCAACTTGTTCAGAAGACGGAGACTTGCGACGAAATGCTACCAATTCGTTCTCTTGTAGAACCGCACCAAGTGCATCGACATTTTCCAGATTTGTGCAGACAAAGCATCGCTGACTAGATTTACAGCGATTTCCAACACATTCAATACACACTTTATAGCGGACAGGAAAAACAGAAGAACTAATAGAGATCACTAATATACGTGGTGTTTCACCACCGTTGTTTAATCCTGGATATTGTCTCTTCGACTTGCGTTACGACTTTAGTAAGGCAGCATTTGCAAGTTGATACTAGAAGCAGATACAGGGCGGCGGTACGAGTTTCTTGCCCAAATCCCCGCTAACGAACGGGTTCTGTTTGCCGCAAGGGTCATGTGTTGCGTCGTCGTGTGCAGCTTACTGTGTATGTTTTGTGCTTGTCAACGCCACGGATGACGCCACATACCTGTACAAACAAGACAATGCTTGCGGTGGCGTTGTTGCTGTTATTACTGCTGTTGTCATTGTTGCTGCAATTGCTGTTGATGTTAGTGATTTTGTTGGTATTGTTGTTGTTGTTTTTGCTCCTGGGTAGCGAGCTTTTGGCGTGTCGCAAGACAATATTGACTCAGTGTGATAGACAGACGAACCAATCCGTTGCGTGCAAGCATCAGAGAGGTGGCGCTAATTCTTCAGATCAGCTCACCATACTGAACTAGTTGACAATAGGGGCTTCTCTGCTCAAGGCAACTGACACATTAGGATGTCGCAACTATTATGACGCAGGAACCTGGCAAAGCTTTTAAATTGTCTGTGATAAAAAAAAAGTATACAGTCATTATATATTTCTGAAAGCGGACTCGGCTTTCGACGTAATTTTCACCAATTTCTATACGTTTCTTGAAACGGTGGATGCATGCATCGGAACACACCTTCAAAACGCGGTGTTCGATGTTTCCTGTGGCTTCAAGAACCGATTAGCGTCAATCGATACGTTTTCATCTTCAGTTTTTCTGCGGAACAAGAATGAAATGAAAAAAATTGCACGGTGCTAAATCGGGCTATTGTATATATATATATATATATATATATATATATATATATTAATTATAAGCTAGGTGAAGCGCTTCACCGACGTAAATCCAGATGCAGCGAGAAAAGCGTCGGTGTTTTCAGCCCGATGGAAAGGCGCGCTGTCGTGATGGAAGAACTATCGCATATAAGACCACGTTGTCATTTCAGGAGAATAGGATGATGACGTGCGATGGGCTGTGACAAATCTCGAAAACAAAGAATATAGGCGCTCGTAAAGTTTCATCACAAATTCTAAAGTCAGACAGACCCACGCTTGTTTTTCGTCCTGTGGCAAGCTTGAGTCTTTGTCAATCGCAGCCTTCATGCGAGCCACATTTTGCGTCGTCTGTTGCTGTTTTTGGACGTCCAATACGCGGTTCGTCGTACAGATTATTTTTTTTTTCCGTAAGGCAATTGCCCGTGTACGGTTTTTTCATGTCATGGCTAATTTTAATCCACTCCAGCATTTACCTTGTCTAAATTGGAAACCATGCAAACCAATTTAAGAGTGGCCGGTCTGGGTCTCGAACCCAGTCCCCCCGAATGCAAGGCAAAGGCTTTGCCACTAAGCCATCTTATTCGGCAAATGTTCTGTACATATTCCTCAGAGAGTTTTATCCGTAATTGTTGATCAAAACGTTTCGCAGTAGTAATGTGCATACGGTCGCGGAATCAATTGCATTATTTGGAGCGCCAGTTTGGGTGAGAGCAACTCTCAAGACGAAGAAAGCGAAACAGATTCTACGGAGGACCCAGAGGGTGGCAGCCCTGAGGGTAATCCAGGGGTACCGCACAGTCAGCACAAATGCTGCTCTGGTGCTTGCAGGGTCGATCCCCTGGGATCTTAAGGCACTCGAAAGGAAGCGACTATGGGAATTAGGTTCCCCTACCCAAACGGAAAAAGACAGCGAGAGAAACAACACAATTAAGACATGGCAGGAGGAGTGGGACGCCATCCCCCCCGGGGGTCCTGGAGGATCCCTGCGGGTACTGCTGCCAGATATCAAGGCATGGATAGAGAGGCCTGGGGGAGACCTCACCTATCACCTCACCCAAATCCTCACAGGACACGGAAACTTCAACTCGTATTTGTCCCGAATTGGAAAGGCTTTGTCGCCGATATGCGTATTTTGCCAAGAGGCACATGAGGACACTCCAGGTCACACACTGCTACAGTGCTCGGCCTGGGAGGCTGCGCGGTTAAGAGCAAGCAGACTCGTCCGAGTCAAATGGGCCAGGGAGGGAGACCCACACCACGAGGTCAGCGACCCACCTCGGTCCAGCTTAATGAAGTTCACAGAATACATTGTCTCCAGTGAGCAAGCCTGGAAACTGGGAGCAGCGACTGCAAAAGAAGTCCTCCATGAGAAACATGAAAAGTGCAAAGAAAGACAGGCACAACTGCGGCTTCAACCTGAAAGCATCCATGGAGAAGTGCAGCTCGAAGAAAACGGGCTTGCCGGTGTTAGACAAGTGCTGGATCCTCTGGGCGACCCCAGCCAATTGATCTGAAAGGGCGCTCGCCACTTCTCCTGATAGTCCATAGTACTGTTTTTATGAAGATCTGGGCTATCAGAGAGTGAAGCTTAAGGGGGGAGGTGCGTTTAGTGGGTATGGGTCTCAACGGAGTAACATCCAACCGTTGGGGTCGAGTCCCACACTGCTAGAGATAGAGACTCGTAGCGATAGTGCGTAACTGCATTTAATACCTCCTCCACAAAAAAAAAAAAAAAAAAAAAAAGTAGTAATGTGCATGCACTAAATCGTCGCTGGAAGTCGCGGTCAGCACATATTGTACACCGATGATATAGTCATGTTCAGTCGTGACAAGTCGTAAAGTTGCAGCGACGCACACGCACCCTGAAGGGGTGATGCGAAAACAACAGCCAAATTCAAATTAACGCTAAGAAAACTCCAAAAGCCAATAAGGTTAGACCCAGAGGATCGCTTGAGACTCAGTACTGGTGCAGTTCAGTTGGTTGCTACCTGCTGCTACCTTAAGCTAGACCTTTCGAAGGCGGGCACAACCTTCAAACAACGCATCGTAGACTGGGTGAGGAAAGTCTAGACCCAATGTTAACAAGTGCACAACAATGCTCTCTGATCACTCTAAAGCAGAGCGTTTTTTGAATACGCTTCTGCGAAATTTCCGCCGCATTTTTTTTTCTGTTACTCAGTTTTTATTTTGTATAATTATAAATAGAAACAGTAGCGTACGCATGATTTGCGTTTTCCTAAATACATGGCAATTGCATTTCCCGGACGTGCTTAAATACGTGATAAGTCTTCCTCCGAGGTAGTGGTAGAAAAAAATGCGCTAGAAAAGAAGTTCAGACTTTCTACGCACAATGAAAGCACCGCATGCCTTCTACGCGGACGACCTCGTCATCTTAGCCAAATCCCGGGCACACGTACAATTCTACTTAATTGAAACCTCAAAATGGTGTGCGGACAACCGACTCATAATTAATATCTCTAAGACAAAGATTCTTCGCTTCAGCCGCGGCGGCTCATACGCCGCTGCCGACCAGCGGGTCAAGATCAACAGTACTTGCCTTGAGCTGGTTAACCATTTCTCATATCTTGGCGTAACTCTGACACCGCGACTGACTTTTAGCAGACACATCGAGGAACTGCGAGCAAAGGCCACGGCGGCGATTATGCTACTCGGGGACATTCGAGACGTAGATCTTGACACAGCAAGGAAAACGATTATTATGAAAATTACCCTCCAGTACTGTCTCCCAGTAAGTGCGCCGCACCTAACATTACGCGATCTCAAAAATTTAGACCGCGTAAAGGCGTGCTTTGTGAAGCGTGTGCTGGGATTACTCCAGAACGCGTCAGCTACCCTAGCACTAGAACTATGCGGAGAACGTACTCTGGTAGAAAACTTAGTCCTACACAACTTACCGATCAGTACAAATACACTCGACATGTACAGAGCATTCAGGGAAGACCGAAATCTACATTTTGTTATGTGTAACTATACAAATGGACCTGCTTTTCGCTCAGAGAAATGGAAACGTGTCTTCCAAAGTAACCGACCATTATTGTGCAGGATAACATGGCATGGTCATCACTATTATATGTGTCTCAAAGGTGAATGTTATGATATTAACGACTGTGTATGTAAGTTTTGTGGTGAGTGCAATATCTGTCGATATCATGTTCTAAAATGTTCGGCATTAGACTCTTACTCGGTACAGGCGCGTGTGAACGAGATATTGTTATAATTTTGTAGCAAACCATGTGTGTCAATCCAATCCTACTACCAACAACTATGGTGAATAAATATGATGTGTGTATTAAAAAATTTAATTAAGACTTGCGCCCATAAGTTGAGCTAATCCCCTTCTGTCATTTTTCCTGAGTGTGTTCCTTAATGGCGGTATTATCATGTTGTTCGTTTTGAGGTCACATCTTCTGTGGAGCCTCTTTAAAAAAGCTCCTATGTACATCATACCTATGTATTTACACAACTATGGATGCTATACGGGTGAACAGTGAATTAGCATACAGTTATGAAGGTGAATATAACATGATTATGTAAACATTTACAATTGTTTTCTGATTTACATATTTACAAAATTGCAAGGAATAGGTAGTAATTAAACCATCCTAAAATTATTGTGTTAGAAAAGTTACAGCCGGAATGAAATTACTTTTGTTGTTCTCAATTTGAGAGTGAATTAAGCAGACTAGTGTAGCCATCATTATCGAGATGATAGATGTAATTTTAAATTCCCCTTGAAGTTTTGCAAGGACTTCAAACAGCGCAAGCTGACCGGAAGGGTGTTTCATGGCCTGACTCGAACGCTAAATGCTTGGCTACCCTTGTTGCGTCGGTGCCTGCGAATCTTTAGTGTGACCGTGATGCCCTGGCCTCTTTCGCCCCTCCCTGGCGATCAAGGTCTAGAATTTTCGGCCCGATCTCATGTGGGGCCTTAAAAATCAATCTATAAATTCACTATATCCAATATGTTACGTTATCGTCTTTCTCGACCGGCTAGTGGGTCAATGCACGAGCCTTGGGGTATGCCGAGCGAAACCGGGAGCAGTTCTGAGCGGATTCCACCCCACTTCCGCAAGCTGGGTACACCGATAGCAGTTTAATAGCGTGCTCTCGTCCAAGTTCTGGCACTTACAGTAACTTAAGTGGGAGAACGTTTTGACAAATACTGTTAAAGACGCGTCTGAAATCTACAAAAAGTGCTGCACCAAGCAGTCACTTATCTAAGTTAGAACGTGGGCCCTCCACTAGCTGCTAATAATTGCATGGCCTGTACCCCTGTGTTTGTGAAATCCAAATCGGTTGTCCGAGATCATGTTGTTGCTTTTGAGATACCTCGTCATTTGGCTAACAAATGATTCTTCAATAATCTTGTGTAAAGAGGCAGAGCACTCACTGGACGGTAGTTCGATGGGTCGCTCATACTACCACCTTTGTGATCAGTACCACTTTGACCATCTTTAAGCGGCTAGGGCATGCTGCTTCTTCAATTAGGGCATTGATGATATGACAACTTTCCAGATCGGTCGGCCGTTGGCCGAGTCCCTATCGATAATATTTCAAGGTCGATGGCCTATCACTGATAATTTGGTTAATTTAAGTCAAACTGTCGATTGCCCTTGCTGTCAACGGCAATTAGCACACGGGCCGCAGATAGGGGCGCTTCAGAGATTGCAGGTGTTGTACAAGGTAGAACTGAAAGTGGCTAGGGACACCCCTCTTCAAATAGACGGCTCTGCTATTTCTCTCAGCTCAGAGGCCTTGGCACTGTGCTACACGAGCATATGAAATGCACAGTCAAGTGAGAGCGTGGTGGCCTCACTCGCGTTTGCTTCGCGGGATCTTCTCGTGTGTGTCTACGAGGCGCTTATGAAGCCAATTCTAACCTATGGAGTTACTCTAAGGGCGCCACGTATTGAGCGACCCTAGATAATCTAAGGATCGTTCAGAACACCGCGATTCAAGCCATAATTGGTTTTCCTCGTTGTGCGAGTGTGACTCCGTGGTTTACAAAGCTCGGGCTTCTCAAGCTTAATCAGCTGACACGTTTCAACTTAGCGGTGGTAGCCTATGAGGTGCAAAATAACGGAATCCCTTTAGATTGTGCTTTTGAGGCTTCGCCCTCAACCCAGTACGGTTGCAGCGCTACAGGGACTAACTCAAGATTAGGGGGACTAACTGCAGCGATACAGGGACTAACTGCCAGGGTTAAAACTCACCCTTCTTCGGCACTTCCTGGCTTACATGCCCACCATTTGGAACGAGCTACTATTGGCGCTCCCAAATACAGGCCGGACCGTCGTTTTTAAACGACGTCTTCTCTTGCAGCTAAAGAGCGAGAAAACACGTGACTCGTAGTGATATGTTTTAAATTTATATTATATAGTTCCTGAACTTGTATTACTCTAGTTATATAGTTTTAAACTTTTGTTGTGGTAATTACACTTACGTTTGTTGCTGTATTGCTTACACATTGCTTATTTGTGTACATATACTTGTTCTTGTGTTTATTTTGAATGAAATGTGAGAGATTGCCAACTTGTTGGGCACGTCAATGGAATCTGATTGATTGATGGCGAAGCTTGGTCCGTCGATGTTTTACCTTATTTTTAATTATAATTCTAATAATCTTCTCGCAGTCTCAGAACGCGAACGCTGTGTGGGGGTCGTTTGCGGATACTCTGAAAGAACGCCGCAAGCGATCTCTCTCGGCGATAAGATTTTTCAGCTCCGGCTATATGCGTTGCGCTTTGCGACATCGGTGTGTTCTTGATGAGCATGCGTCGATGAGCTCTGACATAGGGACATCGGACACATTACATTTGGTTTCGGCGTCTTGAACTATGTACACCGAGGCCCAAGTTTAATTTCGAATTATCTGCTCAAGTAATCTGATCTGGCGTTGGATTCAAGCTGGTAAGCGAGGACCGTCATCCTCAGTGTGGTATACGTTCATGCCTCCAAGTATAACATGGTATTTGTGGCTATCCAGGAAGATGTTAGGACCAACGGAGTCGGTACGAGACCCGTCGGCTGGGTGATACACAGCAGTTACATTTAAAGAGTGTGGACAATGATCTGACTCAGTTGTTATGAACTTGGCTGTTGACAACAGGCTTTGGTGGACCGAAATGAGCTTAAAATAGCGTTTGAAAAGTATCAGTACTCCCCTCCTCTTAGCTCTCTGTAGCACAAAACCCTATTAAAGCTATCAATATGGTAATGAGCAACTTTTTCTTGCCGTAGCCAGGGCTTACCGACTATAGTTATATCATAGAGGAGAGCGAGTTTTAAGACAATTTTCTGAAATTTAGGAATCTATTTAGTGCTGCGTGTATTTAAATGGACTATATATATATATATATATATATATATATATATATATATATATATATATATATATATATACTTTTTGTTGTTAGATAACGAGATACCGGGAGCGGACGAGGACGCTTGTCCGAACCATCAGTTGCTATAGTCTTTTTCTTCTCTGCCCGTTCTTATACAAACCGTTGTCATTCTTGTTTAGTGCCTTACTTTTGGCAATATTCTTTCGTAATTGTTGAAGCCATTTTGGTTACGAATGCATACGAGTTTGTATTACCGTGAACACGGACATTGTTGTAGCATGTCCAAGTAGTTCGAGGTGCCCAGAAGCTTTCAGACGTCTAGCTATTCTCAGCATTTTACGTATCTCGTTGTCACGCTTAGTAGCCTTGTTACAGCGGAAAACGGAACGGATGAGGAGCCAAGGGAAAACATGATACGATCTCGAAATTAAAGTCAAATTTATTGTATATATAACTTGTTTTTAAAACAATAATTTTGCATTAATATTGTTAAGAGTATTGTTGTTAGTGCGCCATAGGTAAAATTATGCTTTGCGCAAGCAATTCTAATTTATTTTGTTAAAAAGACTTGCTATTGTAGCAGTGAGACCAAAAGGAAGCACCTTATAGCGAGTCGTTCATGCTTAGTTTATTTAGTGTTACTTGACTAAGAAGAACCACTCAAACGTTTGACAACTAAGATCATCTACTTAAAGGGGTTAACCTAATAAACATCATACATCGAACAAATCGGCGCAAGGGCACTCCACAGTTACGCTCTTCTCGCCTTTCTTCGGGCAGGTATGAGCCTACCCTTCAAGCTTTATCTATATTAGGCGAGAAAAACTCACATGCTATTGCTGACATCGACATACATAAAAAGTTGTGTAAACTAGATATCTCATTAACAACGCTTTAAGATCGCGACAACAAAGCAAAGAAATGCAAACAACTCGTGAACTAACGTGGCGTGCTCGAACTGAGCAAATCAGCCTTCATTCTCGTTTCGTTTCCTGCGAATCTTGGAAATAAAGTAATCCGTTCAGTAAAGACATGTTTGAAGTGTACTGTAAGGACACGCGTGAACGTCTCTGAAATAAAGAGCTGTTCATTGTACTCTTCTAGTACTCGTTACTGTCACTGAATTTATTTACAATATATTACAAAGGTAATAATTTATACAACCGTTCTATGCTTGTGTTCGATCCCTGTTCGTATCTTTTCTTGACCTCACAGACACGCTCTCTGCGTGTCTGTCTCTCTATTTTATCAGCCATTCAGCGGTTCTCTTTCCTTTGCTGTTCGATTCTGCTTCATGCTGGCGATTGGCACATCGGCCAAGCCTATTGATTGACTGACTTCCGATTGTTGCTATAGCTTGACCCGCCATAGATGAGATTTGAATTTAACCAATTGCCAACCAACCAACAACATGTCTACGACGCTGTCGACTCGGCAAAACAGAGTGCAAAACAGCGTGTATGTTCGTAGGTTATAAATACTGATGGAGCCGTCTGCTGCGGCGCTAGTCTACGTCGCACACCAATATTGACGAGTTACGCGAGTCGGATGGCCGCCATTGCAGACAGCGTCCGTACACGGCTGCCACCGCGATTTACCTCGAAAACTATGGCTAGCATAGCGGGTAAAAGTGTCAATTACCGCCAATTACTGTTATTGTTGTCACTGTTGTTGTAGTTATTGTTGTCGTTATTGTTGCTGCCCACTCGTTGGCCGGCAAGCACGCGAGTTCACCCATTCAGCATCGTAGCGTTTCGCATTCTAACATTTGTTTTTTTCCCTCTCACCGTGCATTAGCGATGTTTGCTTGCCAATCTACCAAGTACACTGCTATTTAGACGCAGCGTATAAAGGTTGTCTGTTAATTAATTAGACTGTCTCGACCTGAGTCGAGATAGTTCAGTCCGACCTCGATAGGCCGCCCGGCGTATCAGGCAACACTGCTCGATAGGCATTCGTTCACCTTGGCGGTGTGAAGATCGGACGCGAATAGACCCGCCGAGATTTTCTCATGTATGTGTAGGCAAATTGAATGAACTGTTAGTCTACAATGTCCACGTTAGTTATTGTTGGGTTAACTGTAATTAATTAGTAATCGTCATCATCATAATAATAATAATCATAAGCGTCACCGTCATCATTATCATCAACATTATCGCCATCATTATCATCAACATCATCAGCATTGCCGTCATTTTCATCTTAGTTATTACGTGCTTATTCGGTCGTCGTCATCATCATCATCATCAACACTCTAAGCACCCTACATGGGTCTAAAATTCCAAGCGGTTTCCTGTCATCCGTAACGGTCTGGTACCAAACCTCCGTGATGAAAATCGCTTCACGCATGTATATATATATATATATATATAGAGTTAATACTATAATAACAAAATTTGGCAGTAATATGTTGTTCTTTTGCTTGTTGTTGTATGCGGGACGGGGGGGCAGCCTTTACGTAGGTCAGACGGTAGGGTTCTGCAAGTCACCACAGGAACACCTACATATGTGTTTTCCGGCAGGCGATCATTGCGTTTGTTACAGGTTGCTCATCGGTCGCCAGTAAAAGCAATCGTAACAAAAATAATACGAATAAAAATTATTAGTAGCAGCAGCAGCGATGGCACATCAAACCAACGTCTGCCCCCATTGATTTTGTGACGACGCCCCGCTCTGACGATGATCTGTTACACATTTCTTGATTTTGGCAATTGAGGTCTGTCATTTCCGACTGATAGCCTTGTTGGTCTATGACTTTGCCCAGTTCCTGTTTCAACGGCTAGAGATCATGCGAAAGCGGCGGTTACAGCCAAGGTGTATATATATATATATATATATATATCTGGCTGCAACACCGCGCATACATACAAATGATACATATATATATATATATATATGACTGTACCGTTACGCGCGTTCATACGTAGTCCATACGTTGCGCTCCTTCACCTAGGTCGTTTTTCACCGAGGCAAGTACTAGCGTGTTAGCACTTAATACGTGTTTGGTTTTGTTTCCCACGAACAGTTTCTCTCAATCTGCAGAAATGCGCTACCCTGACGTGAATGAGCGACGTCAAAAAAGCCCTATGTTGTGGCATCTGCTCGAGCTCGGCTGACACCTCTAGTGGAAATCGAAGCGCTCAGTGGCGAGCTTTGATCGACTCGAACCGACCGATTAACTAGGCAGATTGAGTTTGTCGTCGTCAGTGTTCGGCCCGATAACCCGAGAATGACGGCACATTTCGAGGCGAAGCGCCTTCAATTTTCCAACGGCAAAACGTGACATTTGTTTGAGGTCGCCGTAAATCGCCACACACATGGATCAGGTGGAACGACGACCGAAATCCACTAATACTGGTGCTCATGATGCTGCAAGTGATGGTTGTCGTTCTAGTTAGGGCAGCCATCACAGCAACTCGGATTCGGATTATTGGGTCGGCTTTATTCACTCGTGTGCCACATCATTAGGAGGTTAAAGGCAACCTCAGGCTGCGGAAGCATGGAGCATGGAATCAACGTTGCTAAAACTTGTGCAGCAGGGCAAATTAGCGAGGAAAGGTTGTCTCACTTTGAATGCGAATGCAAAGCATTAGGGCTTCACCCTCTCGCGTCTATGGTTTGCTTACGGCGTATTTTGCTCATACACATACTAATCAACCTAGCCAACCAAATCGCCCGATGCCAAAAAACGTACAAAAAGTAAACTGTGGACTGCCACTGCATCCTCCTGCAGTACTAGGCATACCATGCTAGTGTTAGATGCCAAAGCCTACGCAGGTAAGATAAGGAGACATATTGCAAAATTCTCTGCTACCGCTTTGCATTTCGATTCTTCCCCCATCTTTCTCGGCTTCTCTTGTGTACATGACCCCGCCCCACGGGGCAGATATAGTAGCACTGGCATCGTCAAAGATTTGTGTTTAGAATTTGCTCTCATTGGGAGATTCAATTAGCAGAAAGTTCCACACGATAACGGATGCTTGCTGTTCTTATGCATGTACTCGTCAGCATCATTTCCCACCGAAAAATTTGTCCCGCACGGGCGCAACCTCGGCTATACGCCCATCTGCGACATCTAAGTCCTGTCTCAATCGTTTTTTAAAGACGAGCTTTAAGGTTATCTTCAACTGGTGCCAATACTGAACCGGTTGAAGTGCGTTAAATCTTAAGATAGCGTCTTTCTTCCTTGTACTCAAAAAAGTCTGAGCTGGCTGTGTTTGTGAATAGCACAATCATGCTTCCCAATTTCGCAACAATAAAGCGACTCATCAAACTGAAGTCCGTTCTACCAAACTTTGCTTAGATTTAGCTAGTCCACACACACTTCTTCTGCTTCATAAAATGTTTGCTACTGATCCTCATGCTCTTCACGCAACAGATTTGTTCTTGACGATTTATATAACACCACTTCATATGGCCACACCACTTCATATGAATGTCTGTCATCGCCATAGGCGTATCCTATGGTGGCGTATTATATTTGTTCGATACACACGCAATCACGAGTGAGATGAGTAAGACGAATACAGCCAATTTGGCTGCGATCCGACTGTGGTGTACTTAGAATCGATTGTGCTCGTGACGTCGCGTTGATCATTAGTTCACTGTTTGCTTCGTCTCGTATTCTCAAGCTTTTCGTTTATCGTACGGTGAAGCACGGTGTGTCATCCTTTAGCACGGTGACAGTAATAGCGATGATTATACACGCCATGAATTATCATCGCCATCACACACTAACGTTCTCCTCTTTACGGTGCCTATAGTACAGATAATTGAGCAGTATTGTGCGCAGCTATGTCGCGCCGGTTCAAAGCCTGTAGACCGTGCAATGCCGCCAGTCACCTTGTCACCTGCGATGAGCAACTGATTACGCCCATCTTTGCTAACACGCACACATCTACAAGCACATTGTTCAGATCCACCAAATTCTTCTTCAGTTCTCAATGGCCTGCAATGCCATACTCTTGCTATATGCTCCTCCGCCTTCCGCTTTCGGTTCGCTAATTCTCGCCTGCCGGACAATGTGTGTGTGCCATATCATATGTACCACAATCATCATCATCATCACCCTCATAAATATGAACTAGTATACATAATCATGATCGGCGTGGCCTATTTCCCTTGGTTCTTCTGCATGTGTACGTGTTGTTGTTGCTCTTGTTGTTGTGGCAATGTGGCTAACTTTAATCAACCAGTCAAGATAATACTTAGTTAGCTGAATGGTTGCTCTCAAAAAAATGTAAAAAAACTGTCCGTCTTGCGGAGGTTCTTGTTGGAAACAAATGTGCAAGAGGCCACCATTCTCAGCTGCGATCCCAACTACTATCTGTAGATATAGTAGTAATTATAAAACCTGCTTGTCAAACAGCTTCTGCGCGCCGTGTATCAATACACATACGCAGAGAAAGTTAATCCGGTCCGACAATCGATCAACAGGCGACTAGGATCGGCCGGCGGCCAGGAGAATGTCCTAATAGAAATCATCATTTCATCATTTCTACGTCCTATGACTTTGTTGAGGTGTGGACACAGTCACGATGAAATATGCCAGCCAGCTGTCCGGCCGACCGACCAACCTAAATACTAAGACGATGGCCAATCATAGAAAAAGGCGTTTATGACCGATGACCGGTGATTTTTTTTTGATCGATTCATATCTTGTCGAGCCATCTAGCATTGCACAAACAAATACAAGAGGGGGTACACAGATCTCTGTCAGATCGATCGGATGGCTTCTTTTTTCTTTCTGCGTGTGCCGAAAAACGCGCATAAGTAACAGAGGGGGGGCAGGTGCCTTTGAATGACCACGTGTATGTGTTTGTGTCTCTTTGAGTGCATCTAGGTAGGACGTGTAGACGTGTGGTTCTGTGAGTCTCTGCGAGTCTGCGTTCGTGTGTACGTTCGTTCTGCGAATCTGCGTTCGTGTGTTTGCGCGTTACAGAAGCGACGCCGCATTTCATCCGTGCATTGGGATGATGTTGTCGTCGTCGTCGTAATAGCAGCACAGCTTAGTAAACAGATTAAATCAACTAAGTCTATGAATAGTCGTCATGCATTGTTATTATTATTATTATTATTCGTATTATTGTTATCATCATCATTATCATCATCATCAGCATACGCTAGTTATTCCGTACTTCTTTCCCTGTCCTTTCTCTCTCGTACTTCCTTTCTTCCTTCTATGCCGGATCTGCAGCGCTCGTGGTGGTCGGTCTCGTTTGTGGCTCTTCTTCTTCGTTCGTGAATGTGGTGGGTGCGTAATGTCTAGGCGCTCTACGGCAAGCACATTATGATGCTGGAGCTGACGGTCATAATTTTTTCTGGAGCTGTGTGAATTCAGTGTTGCTTGTCAGTTCGGCGCCATGTTGACATTTTTTTGTTTTTGTTTTCGATGGATCACATTCGATTGACACCGCCGTCGTCTGTCTACAGTGCGTATTCGGGGCGGCCTGTGTGTTGACCAGCTTGTCGTTAGTTCGTCGACGTTCCGCGAGATCCGCGCGCGTCCGAACTAGCGTACACGAGGTCGTGCAAATGAAGTAGACCAAGACGAAGAACAAGAAACCCCACACGCAACCAGTCGCTCGTCCCTTACCACGACACAGGGGAGAAGGCAGGAGTGGGAGTGATGAGGGGTGTGGTGGGGTTGGGGCGGAGGGACAGAGATTTTACCACTGGTCCATCGATGCCGGCAGGATGTTAGGGGCGCTGCGATATCGTAACCCGTTCTCGCACTCGCACCCCCTTCCCCCCCCCCCCTAGCCATAACGGGGTTGCTACTCTCAACGCCATGCGTTAATCATGTACCACGCCTTCCCGGTCTTCTGGTGGACAACTGTTACCGCAAATAGCTTCAAAACAGAGATATCTTTCAGTTGCATTGTGCGACCTCTGCTAGTTTCGGCCGTATCGGAGGCCCGGCCAAAAGCCAACAAATGGCGCTTGCAGATCGAGAGGATTTAACCGTGGCCAACGCGGTAGCAGTAACGACAGCTGGGGTGGTGGTAGAGACGTAGTAGTAGTAGTAGTGGAAGGAGTGTTGGGGTGGTTTTAAGGGTTGGTCATTGGTTCGTTGAAGTTTCAGGCTGCGACTGAGAGTACGTCCGAGTAAGTTTGGAATTTCCCTGGAGTTTCCCGGGGGGTGTGCAGTGTCTACGGGAACGACGGCGGTGTCTCAAGCCTGATGACTGAGGAGGGCGCTCGGCTTGCACTTCTCATCACGTTGTATACAATTGGTCGTTGTTTCTGTGTATATTGCATGTTGCATGCTGTTCTTATTGCTGCTGGTGTCGTCGTCGGCGTCGTTGTTGCCGCCGATCTTCGTTCTGCGACTCCCAGGACAACACAAGAGGCTTGGCAAACCCACCGTGCTCCTCATACGTATGGACGCGGATCACGGAAGTGTCCAGACACAACCGAACAACACCTCCACACACACACACCCACATACACGTCTGATCAACATCTAATACAGATACTATTACAGATGTGATGTGTGAACGAGTGGCTTCGGACAACTGCTGCTGTTGTTTACCGGCTAGATCGCGGGCGGGCGGCCGGACATTAACAGCAGCATTCGAAGACGATGATTCGTTCGTTACGCGTCAACGCGTGTGTGCGGCTGTGTTACGGCTGTATTGCGTTTTAGAACTTGGTCGCACAGGTGAGGTCGCCATCCGAGGTGTTGACGTGATGTCGCTGAAATCGTACAACAAAAAGGACCGTCATCGGTTAGCCGGATGCGTCATCGCGGGCGTCGTCATCATATGGGAATAGTGCATCAAGGGGTTAACAACGGAATCGTGATGGGGGGGCGGGGGTTGATGAATGAATCATACGATAATCGCTACGTGTCTGTCTGTCAGTCAAGCGGGTCAGATTAGCAGCAGGAACGGCGCGACGCACGTCGAGCGTCGAGAACGCTTGAGTACGCTTCGGACTAGCGCTCGAGCTGCTAAACACTAACAAGTGTGCTACAAACAACAGAGAGGAGCTGCACAGATAGATGCCACACCACGCTGGCAGGAAGGTAAAGAGCTGTGTAGGACGGGTCAATAAATATATTGTGTGGTGGGGCATGTATACAAAATGATCGTCGTGATCGGCCTGAAACACAATTGAAATGGCAACCGAATAAAATAGTCGGGACACCGACAACAATAGAACGAATGTGACGACTTTAATAACGACGACGGCGGCGACAACAACAACAGTAGCAACAGCAGCAACAACAACAACAGCAACAGCAACGGAGAAAACCGACCAGCATAAATAAAAGCAGTGTGACACAAAAAACAGCACCACAGGTAACAACTATGTAGAAGCAGTTGACAGGCCTAAACTCGCACTCACTAGTTTTCAATGTGTTTCAACCTCGCATCGACTATTAAGCAGGCGTTTAACCAATGTTCCACCTTTTTTCACGTGCAAGTAGATTTTCTGAATTTACAACCAGACCTGTGAGTTCCACCAGATGCTTTTTTTTCGTTATGTTACGTGGGCGTGGAGGAAGGGGGGTCTTGCTTCTCGGCAGATAAAGCGACCACTTAAGCTCACCGGACGGAAGGTCATTTTCAGTCGGGTTACCCAGAGCAACAATAACACAACGACAACAGCAGCAGCAGCAAATGCGAACGCAGGGATCTTTTTCAAGCAGACGGCGTGGCGACAACAGTCGGAAGAGGGAGGCAAGGCCTTCCTTTGAGGAAACGTTCGAACCCACCAAAACGATTCGGTAGGCAACTTATGAATGAGAATGCGATTGCGACCACCTTTAACACCAACTATAACGAAAGTGCCCACGCCCGAATCAACGATCAACGTTCCACCCTATTACCTTACGCATATATGATGTAAGTATTCGGCGGTTGGCCAAATGCTAAGGCAACAATGACGAAATCGTCAATTTCAATCGCATCTAGATAAATGATTCTTTCGGACTAGCAGTGACAACAGCTGAAGCAGAGCAGTGACCACAAAACCTTTTTGATCGAGACCATGACCTAAGGGGATCTAGTGAATATTGCGTTGACTAGAATATGCTCAACTGTATTCTAGAAGCTACGTAGCTTAGTTAATGAGGCTGAATGATGAACACGATGAAAAGCCACGCTATCTGTACCGGCCTAATGGATGGGCCAGCAACAACAGCAACAGTGAGAAATAAGTCGAGGGCGACTACCCATTACAGCAGTAACAGGAACAGATACTACAACAGAACCACAAATATAATTTGATATGAGATAGTTCTGACTAGCTACAACAGGTAGTAGTAGGCACGGACTTCAACCAGAGAACCAAGACCCTAACGTCTGTGTGACTCCCCACGGTCGTACGGAGCGTCCCATCAGAGGCAGAGATCCACCTGTCAGCTAGACGTAACATTTCGATATTCTGATCTAACCAAGTGGCACTTCTTCGTCTAATTCTATTAACTCTTCTGCCTAGCTCACGGGTTCTGCAGAAGATCTATTGTTTTTTCTGGAATCCCCCCCTCTACCTACCCTTCCTCCTCGTTCGTTTACTTCTTCGAGTTCTCTTTTGTCAGTCATCACGACGCACACAGGCTCACTGTGTGTATTAGTCGTCTTCTTGATTGAAGGTGGTAAGACAGGTGGTGATCAAGCATCGTCGTAACCTCTCCTGAGTTGGGAGCCAGCTGATGGTTGGCTATGTTAGGGATGTTTATAATGATAGGGCGGTGATGACGAATAATTAGATCCATCCACTAATCAATCCATTCATCCCTCGACCATCGTGAACGCAGTACGTGTTTGCAGGTGCTCATTTGCATTGTCCGCCTGTCTGTCTGCCTATCTTATCTGTCTGTCTGTCTCGATATAGGTGTGTGTATAAGTACGTGTGTGTATATGGAGATGTATTTCCTATATGTATATATACATATATTTCCTATGTGCCTGAATGTATTTCTGCGTGTGGCCTAACGGGTTTTCTGATATAAAATGCCGAGGCCGAGAGCACACCAACCACGAAAAGACGAAGGGGCGACCACGACGACGAAGGAAAAGCACTGAGGAAGCTCTGGCCGAGGGCCATAGCTTAGATCGCTATGTGGTTGGTAGTTTAGTAGTTGTGACGAAGAGGACGACGAGCATCTCTTAACATTACTCATGTTATTAGCTTGCTTGATCCATGGACATGAGTCGTTTCTGCTGCTGCTGTTGTTGTTGTTGTACTCGTCGTCGCTGGGGGGGGGGGCTACCGCGAGCGTCGTTGTTGTCGGCGTCGTCGACGTCGCTGTGCTGCTCTGCGCGTCTCCGATTGCGACTCACGAATACATCGTCGGAGGAGCAGAGGGTAGTTCCAGGTGGAAAGGCCGTGAGCCCGCGGCCAGGTGGTACTGGGGATGAGGATCGCAACGACAAACGGCGAGCAAAAACAAAGGCGGACAAACATACACACACAAACAAAGAAAAGAACAGAACAACAACAGCAAACACACGAATAAACAAGAGCAAAAATCATCATACCACGAAAAACGAAACATATCCGAAATGAGGTCGGTCAACGTAAAGCAGACTATGATGCAGCCATGCGTGCAATTGCCAACATAGGAAACAGCGTCTGTTAAATATATATGTATATATATGTATATATATATATATATATATATATATATATATATATATATATATATATATATATATATATATATATATATATATACATAAATATATATACTTCCTTGTTGTCTTCTTCAGTACAGAACTTCGAGGTCTACGTTACCCGTCATAGGTAAGCATGCAAATCTCTAAGAGAAACTACATACACATTGACCACAAATCAAATGCAACATGAACAAAATGACAAATGTATCACACAGAGTCACCCTTCGCATTCGCAGTGAGTGAGAAAAGCATTTTGTTGACGTAGGAAGTGCTTGCAAGAACAGCACTTCGGCAGCGCTTGTTCTGGAAGGTTGTTGCTGGCTGATGGGTATAAAGGAATGCAATCAGGAGCAAACGGATGTCTTAGTTACAGAAAAAAGAAAAACGTCTGGCTGTAAAAGGACGTCGGAAGACAATGCATGAAAACGTCGTAACCCCCTTCGACACAGCAAACACGCCGCGTGGTATTTTCGTGGTTCCGTTATTGTACGCGAGGCGGAAGCAAAGTACGATTTCGGGCACTAGTACAGCCAAAGCTTTCTGTCACTTATCAGGTCACCTGGCGTGACACATAGCTGTTACATACAACAAACTACCTGAATGAGCTACCACTGGCACGCCTGTGAATCCGCCGGGAACGTCCAGCCAGTGGCAGCCTGGTTATAATCGACGACCATGTCGTCGAAGACAATGATATGTTAAACGCGCGCTTCAGATAATCAAAACAAGCCAAGCTTCATCTTGCTTCCAGCATAACCCCATAGGTTGCAAGGCCACTTGCCGGTCGAGTTGAATCATGCAATAATGCTAACGATACACACGTAACTCGTAGCACTGCAGACACCTAACAAAGTCCTAATCACAGACGTGTGCTGAGAACCAGCTGGGTACTCAAAAACGTGTTACTACGGGAAACATATTGAATCAATAAGCTAAAAGAATGCCCAGGAAAATCTTCATACAAAGCGTTTGTGACTCACATACAAAGCCGCAAACAACGCACTGTTTGGTTGCTGAAAGGTGAACTAAAGAACACTATAGCCAGCTATAATTTAAATATTCTCCTAGCAATCTATATATATATATATATATATATATATAGCCGGTTTAATCGGACATCTTCGCTTGCGCCATGTTATGTTATCGCGCCCAGGAGACATAGGAATTAATCGTCCATAATTTATTTTCCAAGCACATTAGTCGTTTATCGTCTCTGAGCATGTAGGCAGAATAATAGGCCGCCGTCATCACACAGGCCTGAGAGTGAAAATAATTGCAGGTAGACCCGGACTGTTATAACAATTCATATACAAGTTGACCACCCATCTGTTTCAGTTTTGCGAGATCCCACAGTATATCCAGAAGGGACACGACGTAGGCCTTCTATAGAATATACAACATATCTCAAGCGGTCCCGGGGAGGCAGCAAAGTAGCTAGAGTTGGCAATGAATGCAGTACCGATGGGTTCTAACAGAGGGTGTCAAGACCAACGTTTTCCATGGTACCAATCTATAGAAAAAATGTGTTTTTGACCAACCGAACCGCCAACCTAATCATCCATCTACGGTGAAAACGTTGGTAAATTTACAGTGACACGAAAAAGTCAGTTCAGCGACATGAAGAAGCAGTTCATCTCGGACGGTGGAAACCCAGTGACACTTGGGTTGGTGTTCCGTCAACTAGCCCCTCAGCACAAACAACACAGCCTCGTATCTTACGAGTCACGCCCAGATGTATCGGATGCCTATCGACTTAGTCGCTGACTCACAGAGTTCTCATGTCTCACAATATCTACCTGCGCCTCGAACGGCACTGTTGAAAAGGGCGTATTCAACATAATTGGTACAGCTCTTAAGGGCAGGCGTTAATAGGCAGCCAACCAAGGCCGTTGGTTAAATAAAGGCACACTCTGCCCTCGAGATTCCCCAGAAAGAAGTGTGGATACGACGCCTCGGTATCGATCGTCATGGTCATAAACTTTGGACACATGCATTCTGGATTGGCTCGTTGAACAAGGAAATTGTGCACAATGACACACTTGTTAGCTTATGACCTGTTTATCGTGCGAACAAACCGCGCCCCCTCGAAATCCAACCAGCCCTGAGAAAATACTTCATAAAATACGAGTTGATTACATTTGACTACACATAGCTTGTAGACTCACAGACATAGTATTGCACACGACAAGCAATTACATAGTGCGTTGATAAAACTAAGCGAGGAACAGTGCATATAAATATACGAACACATACCAGAGAAGCGCTCCCTTACATCGGTAAAAAACAGAATGCTTTAATGTCCTCTCCAATTTGGACGCGATACTTCCTACAGGATCTAACAGTTTTATATAAAATGTTATAGAACTTTACGGGATGTCAATTGGCAGACTTGGCTAGGATCTATTGTGTAAGACCATTCAATAAGAGAGATCTCCTCGATAGGCCGGGGACATAACGTTGGATTGACAGGGTAAGAGTGCCCGGGAGTAGGAACGTAAAGGCAAGCACAAACATAGCACCAAAGCAGATTGAAACTAGCGCTGATGGTGAGCGTTGTATTAAGTCACAACCGAGGATGGCACAGGTAACAATGATGATGATGATAATGATGATAACACTAATACTAGCATTTATCATGATCATCACACTAGTAACTCGAAAACCAACCAGACCAAACGTTTTGCAAACACAGTCAAGAAAACACAGAAGAGCATTTGCGCTGTTGTGATTCTCGGTCACCATCGCCGAAACCATCTCCGTCGTCATTGTCGTAGTCGTCGTCGTTGGAAAGGAGTCTGTGAGTTCGCGATAGAATTCGACAGGTCGGGCTGTGGCCGCAATGCTGGTTGTGGCCGAATACGTATCGTGGACGGACAGCCGCCAACAGAACAGACGGAACTTCTTGCAGGACCGTTTTGCGTCTATCCAAGATATCTAGACGTGGCAAAAGACCAGGCAAGCTGGGCGGGCGATCAAAGCCCGCGGTTGAGTAGCACTTTGAAGTACCATATACCGAGACATACCAAGCAGGATAGGCCTAGGGACCAGGCCAGCCATACAAGGAAAAGGCGCACAGCCTAGGGACATAATGCGTCACGACATGTGGAAGAAGAAAAACACGCGCACTGGGTGGGTAAAGGGAGTGGGGAAAAGGCGGAACGGGCAATGACAATAAGCAGACGATGAAGAAGAGGAAGAAACCAAACGCCGCGACCAACGACTACACTAACCAAGCAGGACATCGGGGCATCTTTCCTTCAGTCTACGTGCTATTGCAACTAGCACTATACAAGTGCGGCGGCCCTAGGGTTTTGTGGTACAACGACGGTGGCAACGATCATACACGTAGGGACGCAGCAAACACTTATCGGCAGGCGAACGAAAAAGCCACAAGGGTCAGGGCGATTGTGAAAGCGACAAGGATCAGCTGTGCTCAAGGATCCGGGGCCACGGCAAGGTGCGTTTCAGAGGCCCAGACTCGTTGGTTCGCTTGGTTGTTTGTCCTGTTGTTGTTACTGTTGTTGTTATTACTGTTGTTGGTATTACTGTTGTTGTTACTATTGTTATGGTTGTTATTGTTGCTTGCCAAGCGAGCGAGCGAAAGATAAGCTCTGTCCACCGGAAACTCGCAAATCCTCTCTCTCTCTCTCTCCGTCCTTGTCTCTGGCTTTCTAATAGGAACAGTAATATGTCAAGACGCTGGCATCTGATGCATCTGGCAAGTGTACCTGAGGCCGTATATTTGTGTATGTAGATGTCGCACGCACGTTTATGCACACATTCTTGTGTGGATAATTGTGTGCCTTCGTATGCATGTATGTATGTGTGCGTATGCATCGAATAGTGATCGAAAAGACCACGACGTACGTTCTGAGCCGAAGCGCCGCTCCGTCTTGTTTTCTGTCTCGATTCACATGTAGAGCTGCAGCAGTCGTTTGCGGTTGCCGGATGGATGAATGAATTGATCGAGAGATGGTTGGTTGGATGGACGATTGCATTTGATGTGGATGTCGTAGCGTTGTTCGGTTGTTGTGGAGGAGAAGGAGGAGACAAAGATCGACAAAGAGATCGAGGGTAACACAGCGTGGCCAACCAAAGCGCGGCCACATTCACAGTTTAGTAACAGTCGACTTGCGTGTTAGTTTCGCAATAGCTTGGGCCGTTAATGTTAACACCGTGACAAGTAATGACTGCTGCAGACCCACAGGCCCACTCGTGGTAGCAGACGTAGTAGTAGTAGTAGTAGTAGTAGTGGTGGTGGTGGTGGTGGTGGCTGTGGTGGTGGTGGTGTAGGTTATGATAGTTAGTCCTACGAGGAAGAGGAAGAGTCCGCTAGTACGCGGCAACCGGTTCTGCTGCCAAATGCTGCTGTAACATACGATATCCAATCGTTTTTTTCTTTCTTTAATGCTTGTGGCAACCATTCGAAGGATTTACGCCTTTTAGTTAGTAGTCGCTCACAAAGTCGTAAGCCCTGCCTGCATGCGTACTGGACATATTACCACCATGACCAGCAACAATAACAACAGCAAGAACAGCATATTTGCATAGCGTTGTGGCCATGATAATGGTCCACCGTGGGCTATGTTTTTCATTTTCTTCTACTCAGATGACGTAGGGTCACCGTGGCACAACACACCCATTAGACTAAGCATCACTGGTGTATCCGAGAAGGTATATTATTTGCCGTTTCAGTAGCCGGAAGCGCGAGAGAAGTGTATATATACATATATGTATACTCCCGCCACCAACGGAGGTTACGCGCTGGCATATGGCAGGAGCGCCGCCAGCCCCAATTGACACGCCAGCAGATCCCCCCTCACTCCCCCCTATCGGAGTTCAGAAGGGGGGTGCCGCACTACTCCTACCCGACGATCGAACGTGATCACCTCGCGATTCCGCGTTACACCCCAGAATATACTCACTCCCGCCCCCGAAGGGTGGCTCGGCCCGCTTCGGCTTCTGCCATGAGTACGTCTCTCTCTCTGTTCACTACTACTTTTACAACTACTACTGAAACGGCAAATAATGCACCTTTTCTAATGCACCAGTGATATTTCCATTATAAGACAACTGCCGGTAGTGGATACCCCAGAGATGGGAAGTCAATAAATAAGACGTCGCTCGTAAGACTGCTAATGCAGTCAAAACCGACCAGGGATAAGCCGCACTCAGACGAAAAACAGACGATGAATTAAAGGTTTGAAGATATTCCTATGGAATGGACTGGTCAACCTCAGAGTCGTGTCAACAGTATGATGAGTAATCTACTGAGCAAATGAGTAATTTATTTAACTAACTACGACAGGTCCAACAGCAGGACAGCCGGGTAGAATTCCGTCCCATAGGCCTAAATAATCAGATCTGACCGTAGCCTAAAAACCGAACCGGGACGCATTGCTGAACCCGGGTGGTCAACGCAAAGCCCTCACCTCGGAACCAAATAACGCTGGTATGTGAGTCGATTGAACTACCTATCGTGCTGCAAGTGGCGAGTAAAGATAGAGATAACGGATATACGTTAGAAAAAAGAAGGAGGCCACAAATGTATACGTGCAACTCAGCTTGGGCCGTCTACAAACTACAACAACAACAAAAAATAATAATAATTTCCCGTAAATTGACGATGTGGTTACGAAGGAAATCGTCACGATGTCTGTAACCAATGAATGCACTATTCTTATATTTGCTCCGACCTGGATGCTTCCATTTGAATCAATTGGCTTGCCACAAAGCAGGATTCATCGACAACAAGCTGGAACAAACATCTATTTCTAAGAGCATCTTGTAAAACATCAAAGTCGAAACCAGTCCAATGACAACAAGCTGCTTATGTTAACAATCAAGTAAAGGAGAAAACTGTAATAGTAATGACAACAACAGCAATATCAGCAACAACAACATACAAAGCCATACCAAAAAACACCCGTCGAAACAAAAACACGGAAATTCAGGACGCCAAAAAAATCTGGCGTATGAAATTGGGCCCCTATAAAAGAAAGGTATTGACCTTTAACGTAGCGGCGAACCTAGAATCGTGACTACAGAACAACCAACTGCAAACCATACCATTAAATGGGGTCCACTGCAAGACCGAAAAAAAAAGCCGTTCATGATGAGGGTAACATAGACAAGTATATAGGAGGCGGATAGCCGAGTGTCAGAGATTTACTTTTTCTACACGTATGGGCAACAGACAGGAATGTCTTATTCTATGACCGCATTTCGCACATAGAACCAGACACCTGTATACATGGCCAGATATTTCGAGGTGGCTATGCAACGTAATTGTTTAAAAAAAAATATATATATATATACATTATACAGTTTCGTGGCAATTCAATCATACAACAAAGGCCACACACCGACTACACATCCTTCATTAGAAGGAGCGCCGGTCGGTTTTCCTGGGAGCACAATGCGGGTAATGCCGCGGCGTTATTTGTATTAGTTTCGCGCTTACTGAATATAACAAGTCAATGCGTCCCCACCCCCGCAGACGTCTGAATCAACTTCGTGCCCTCGATCGCATTAAACAAGAACTGAAAAGGATGCATGTGAAAACACCGTGGAGGCCCAAAAACCGCAAGGCCCCACAATCAGAACAGATAAGAGGCTTAACATCAACAACAAGAACAGCAACAACAACAACGGTTCGCTATAACAGTGACCCTGAGCAAGGTCGGCTGAGGTTGAGAGAACTTACCGCCGGTGGAGGTGTGTACCTGGCATGAAGGAACGCCTGGTCCTCTCTACCGTTTCCTCGGCTACCCCTGGAATAGACAATTCGAGACGACAACGAGAATCATAACAGCAGCTATCGTTAGCTAAAAATCAGGCAGTCTAGCGAAACTAAGCGAGTGATCATTCAACCAAAAATGAGGACACGTAATACACGCTCCGTCTCAAGCGTATAACGCCATGGTGCTTAAATGTTTGTCAAGTGCAACATTAGTGGTCGTACGTTATTGAGTTAGTATACAACATACACAGATACGCTAAGCACTGATATTGGCCTAGCATACAACACGACGGACATCCACCAATATATGCATATATCAGGAAGCACAGTTTAACTTATCTACACAATAAGATGGGAAATCAGTTAGGGCAACGATTTATAAATAGCATACCGTCTCAGACCTATAGATAAACCGCGAGCGGCTGTGGTGCTGTCCTATTTGCATACAATAAACGTATGAATTCGAAGTGCTTCCCTTCTTTAGCTTTCGTGTGGGCCACGAACGGCCCTAGTGAGGAGATTAATGGAAAAGCTATCAAGCTGTCAAAGCGTTAAAACTTTTCTTCAATTATTCTCGGCACAAAGTGCCAATATGTTTCAATATTCGTGCGATGCACTTTATCTGGTGACAGGCAATTACGAGTAAGCGGAAATCATATCTATATGATGTGATTGATGATGAATGAAAGAATGCAGGAAAGCCGACGGCAGACACATGCAACGAAATCACATGCACAGGCCGTTGCACGAGTGAGTAAAATCGCAATTCGCAAGAGAAGATAAAGAAGAAGAAGAGTTCACAAAAGATTCAGATTCTACACGGTGTAAAAAGAAGTCACCTTTAAGGAAAGTAATTACGTTATAAACTAGGAAGCTAACAATTGTTTGAGAAACTTGCCGTTTTATGAGTGCAGTTCGTATATACATATATATGCATGTTTGCTGTGAATTCACCGTATTTTTTCCTTATATGCACCCTGCCCGGCTCGATAATGTGATTTACGTGGTCTTTTGAAAACAACAGTCGCAGTGCGCCATTGCAATATGCGTATATATATATATATATATATATATATATATATATATATATATATATATATATATATATATATATATATATATACATATATATATATATATATATATATATATATATATATATCTAACGTTGACGTGCGGAGCGTACCTTCACAAAATAAGTGGTAAGGATATCATACACAGCTTGTGTCAAGAGTGCAACAATAGAGTCATAACACAGCATTTGTCAATTGCGCGTACGCGGCAATTAGCGCCAAATGGATCTGCGTGATCCAAGCCTAGTCTAGGACGACCTACACTAGATACGAGGTTAATCAAGGATTACGGTGGTACTTCTGTAATACTAGCCGATGGCGTACACTGCTAGCCCCATGTCGTTCAGGCTTGCTGAACCCAGCCCACACATTTGAGTGTGTGTGTGTGTCTGTGGTTGTGTGTTTAGAGGCATGTATCAATAATAAGTAGCCTCGGCGGCTCGAAACGCTAACGAGGCGGACAAGCGCTTACACGCCGAAGCAAAATGCCCTTCTGGGAAAACTGGGAGGCGCACAAGGCCCGGAACATCTCCTGCACACAAGGCAGCAAGTCTTATGCAGTAAATGCGGCTGATGATCATGTGGCAGGTACTCTACCCCGACAGCCACATCAAGAGAAGACCAAGATTCACCAACCCGAATAACCATAACCATATAATATGTGCACATCTTATACGAGTATAATACATACATCTATCTATACATACGTTTACATACATACGTATGTGACACCAGTGCGTAGCTCGGCGTGTTGTCACGCGTGCCCATCATTGTGCCATGAAGACGCGCACCGGTGTGACGAGAAACACGACTCGCAACAGACACAACATCACAGAAATCATCGCGTACTCATCATCATAGCTTACGTTTGTTAGGCCGTTTGTCATCACGTTAGCCATCTCGTGGCGCTCAGACCCATTGTGTGACTCTTTTCTTGCAGCCGCACCTAGAAAGTAACACACGTAGGCAGGGCAATGCAGTGCGAACCCCCCGTTAAGCCCGTTGAGCGCGAATGGGTCACGCACAATAGTGGTTCTGTCTGTGGTTCGGCTGCAACGTCTGCGACTGCCGCTGCTGCTGCTGCTGTTGCTGTTGCGATGCTCACTGCCGTGGACTACTCTATAGGCGTTTTACGCAAACTCGAACGTATGCATGGAGATCTATCATCGACGTATTTCGTTCTGTTTGCTGTTTTCTTTGCTTCGCTCATCAATCGAAAAAAATCGCGTTACATCGTAAATCGGGTAACATTGACAAGGAGGCAAGGTTCATACTTTCCTTCTTTCGGGTTATGAAGGACCATCAAAATTAAAAATCATACAGTCGAACTCGGTTCTGCCAAACGTGTAATTACGTACAAGTACCGTGCTAATACAGAACCGAAATTGGTGGTGCGGAGATTCAGTTGCAGGACTATTGCTGGCTACGCGCGCTGGCTCAGAGGCGACTTGCCCAGCGAAGCTTTAAGTTATTTATCAATGTAAAGATCGATCGTTTAGTCGATCGGTTAGTCAGGGAGTAAAGTTAAGTTAAGTTAAACAGTAAGTAAAGTAGGTTAAAAGCCACGCGTTAATCGCACACAAACTTCAAATAGCGACAGCGAATGCAACGCTACCGCATCGCCACTGGTTTGAGTCAACAACGAGTCTATAGATGGATCAAATCATCGGTACAACACGACATCGGCGTGAGCGAGTAGGAACATTGTGAATTTAGACGACAACAAAAAGACAACAACGATAATGTGATGGTGGAACGACACTTTTTCTATAAGACACTTGCCCATTTGTCTAGCCTTTCTGGTTATGCTTGACAAACTCATTTTTAATGAAACAAAACGTTTACGGTACAGCGGTTTGCATGACTATGAGCCTGCAACATGGGCGGTCGTTCCATCTCCAAAACTATTTACTCATCCACGAAAAATAGCGCAGCGTAGAGGGAGAGTGAGGAAAGGCGCCGGATAGAGAGAGAGCCAACGTGATACGCTCAAGACACTAGACAGATCAAAGAATCGCCTACGAAAGAGACAGTGAGAAGATCGAACCGGTGGCTAACTAGAACTGTAATTGGTTAGACAACTAGCACACCTGTTCGATGCACGACGGGCGAGCACAGTTAAAGATAAACTTTGCCCACACCCACATAAATACACGTTCATACACACACACATATATATATATATATATATATATATATATATATATATATATATATACACAAGTAAATACACAACCACGCCCAACGAACAACACCTTCCCAACGCGGGGGGTATTCGGGCAGAACACAAGCAGTGAGTAAAGCAACAGCAGCCAGTCATCTGATGGCCCAGCTGATAATACAGTTGGACCACGAACGAAGCCGATCAACTACTGGCGAACGAACAACAACGGACGCCGATAGCAGCACACAGTAACACTGCCCGCCCCACGCACGCCCCCGCCGCCGCAATGTTGTTACCGGTAGTATTGTCCGGGGTCGCTATGCCACAGTTCGTCGTGTGAAGGCGGGGTGCTGAACCCGTCGATGGGCTGGTGGATATGGGGTTCGTCTTCGGGTCGCAAGCTCGCCGTTCTTCGCTTTACGAACCTCCTGTCGAGGAGGAGCACAACAACGTCAACGTCATTGGCAATGCAGAACAGCAAACTGGCATCGCAATCTGCAAGCCTGCTGCACCAGCAGCAGCAGCAGCAGCTTGAGCTGCAACAGCTACAACTGTTAGGAGGAGAGCTTTTTACAGTGCAATACTACTACTACTACTATTTCGACTTCTTCTCGTACTGCTCGCGATCTGCTGCGAACTACACCTGCTAACGTCACCACTGAATGGCAGAGGTGGGACATTCTGGCGTAATGGCAGACACAGAGACTACAGATTCTATCGACGACAATGACATCAGTAACACGGTGCGGCTACAGACGGACGACATCAATCACGCACAGACACGCGTCAACGATATGGCCAACCATAGATGGGTTGTGTTCACGATTGCGAAGTTGCGGAACTACACACCTTCACGGCGCCTCGCCGTGAGGAGTATGGGATTTGTGAGGAACGTGGCAAACAGGAACAACAACAGCAGCAGAGAACAACTTTGAATTTGCTCACCAGCAATCCGTGACACACAGCGTGTGAACCAGTGAATTGAAGGTGTAATTAATGCTCGATCTGGATGGGTTATTGGAATGGTGCTCGGAATAGTGTCGAAAATCACGCCTGCCAACCGCCGGACACGTTGCCCCGGAGCGACTGACATCGAACAGCATGCAAAGAAAGCTGTCCTTCCTACTGTAGTCGTAGATTGGTGTCTCGCAGTCGCAATAAACACGAGTTTGAATATGGTTCCCGGGCTACAAATTTCGTTTTTCTAGGAGTGCGAAATTGAGCTTACCTTAAATGGCTACCTTCCGTAAAATGGTGGAGAATCTCTGCGGACACTCGCGCAGCGATGACTCTTGCTTAAAACAGTAGTACCGCGATTGAACAGTGCAAGTAAATGAACTCAATACTGCTAGTTAGGGCAAATGCATACTGCGGCGTCAACGTATATATATATATATATATATATATATATATATATATATATATATATAAAGTGTGCATGTATTGTGCATACTTGCATGTGTAAGGCCCTTCTTAATAAGCCTTAATAGCCGACTAGCAAACTGTTTCAACGTATTTTTAGTTGACCCGCTAAAACGTGTCCCAAGACCCACTAAACGAATGTTCGATGACGGTTAGCCAACGGCGCACTAGTCGAAACAAGCCCTGTTATCGTTAAGTTCATGGTTGAATTAACGTAAACAAAAATATATAAAGAAAGAGAGCGCACGAAACGTGTAGGTGAAAAACAGGCAGACAAATGTCGAAAAAAAACAAAGAAACGTTCTCAATAATGTCATTGAAAAAGAAGAAGGAAGGACATATCAGAGTAGAGAAAGTCATCCAACCCAAAGTTTTGCGTGTGGTAACGAACGCATAAACAACTCAATGAATGAATAAATGCAAAAGCAAACCAATCAATAAATAACTAAACAAACATAGATAGATACATAGATAGAGAGATAGATAGATACTGAGATAGATGTATATAGATAGAAAGATAGATACATAGATACTGAGATAGATAGATTAAATCAAGATGATCGAACTAACGAAAGTACGATACTCTACTCTAAGTCAAGCAGCAATATCAACGAAAGAGTACAAGCATGCTCACGAGCTGGCGTGCGTCGCCACCGCCGCCGGCAGAATAAGAGAAGAATCAGGTGGTGGTGGTGTGGTTGCTGTCGTGCCCAGCAGAGGTTCATGCAGACCACCCGAGTGCAGCCCAACTGCGTGCAATGAAGGCGCTTGCTGATGCTGCTGCTGCAGCTGTTGCCGCGGCTGCGGGCTCAGCAACAGCGGAAGCGATGATGCAGACGACCCGTGCTCTGATGGGGGGTGCGCTGGCGGAAAGAAGTTGTTCGGGTCGTAGAGATACGCCAGACGGGCGTTCGAGTGCGACATGAGCGCGCCCTTCTTCATGCGGGCAGAGTGGGCGCTGGTCGCTGCCGCCGAATTGCCGTGCATACGGGACGACGCATACGTGTTTCGTAGGAGACTGCCGCGGCTGGAGCTGTTTGTCGTGGGGGTGGCCGAGCCGCCGCCGCCGCCAAGGATGCCACCACCGCCGGGGCTCATCATGGCCGTCGTCGTCGTTGTCCCACCGCAGCCACCGGCGAGGAATGGCCGGCCTTCGTCGTCCAGGGGATCGGCTCGCGTTCGGGGGTCGCTGAGAGTGATCGAGATACATATAGATATATACATCATTGTAGAGAGAGAGAGAGAGAGAAAGAGATGAAGATATATAGAGAGAGAGCGAGAAAGAGACAAGCAGATCGCCAGAGAGGCGGGCCAAGTGGTAGTTAACCCACTCTACCCCCTACGCCACTCTGGCTCGTCGTATCTCTCTCTCTCTCTCTCTGTGGATTGAGGCACGCCGGATCTCTGAGTCGGAAACGGTTGGACAGTTTGCTTGGCGTTGTTGCTACACAAAGGCACGTTCCGAGACGTCGTCGTCGCCCACCCGCTCGTCGCACTCGCTGCGAGTTTCCGAGACCGGATTAGTGTCGACTCAATGTCTGTCTGACTTACCGACCGACCGACTTACTGACGGGATTATGCTTCTTCTGAGTCCGAACGTTTGTTTATTATCAGCAAACGTATCGGATTCGCACGGGGAGAGATGAAGTACGAAGGAAAATAGGGACCGAACAGGGCAGAGGGACCAGGCATGGTGGGGTGGGATAGCCCTTTTCAGGGCAGCAGGAAGGGCTATGATAAGGGCAGAGATAAGACAACGCAGAGCATACGCGAAGAGCAAGGACCTACTACCACAAATGCAGGACTCGGGTGTCGACAAATGAGCGTTAACATCACATGTTCGCAGCATGCGGCACACGCATATGTCCACAGACACGTATAAGAACCTGTGTGTGCGGGTAGGGGTCAAAGGTGGATAGAGGCAGTGGTGGGGTATGAGGCTCTCAAAACTTTGGCAAGGCAGCCGAACTACGCGGGCAAACTTTCGCTCTTCCTACGGCGGTATATGGTACCGGACGACACGGTGCTTTCTCTGAGTTTCTAGAACTTCCTAGCGACATACGTATATGGATGGTAGCCGATCGAACAAGAGACTTTCAGGCGGAAAGGCGATAAGAAGCGAGAAGAGGGAACGACAGCGCTGGTCAGGCCGGGCAAGATGTAACGTTGCCAAACAAAACAGAACAAAATTTCGACACTCTAATGTGTTAACGCCGAATTGCAACCACGTGACTCCCACTGACCACGTGAAAGAAGAAACTCGAAACGAAAAGTAATCATCGGATAACAGCCTACTTAGTCAAAACACATGTACATTTTTTCAAACAACTGTAAAGTAATCTAAGAACAATCCAGTCTCGGAAAATGCAAAGGCAGGCGATCGATCGCACGGTTGTAGTGCCTTAATGCGCAACACAAAGAACGCCTAACTCTCATCTAGGCCCATATAAAACACAACAACAACAAAATGTATGTATAACACAAATCAAATATGTTTCAATGTTTCAACAAAGACGCAATACTAAACATGGCAATTTAAAAAACGTATATATGAAAACCATAAACGAACATGTAGGATACAATCGAAGCAACAAATTAAAGCGACCAACAGAACAAGGCAACGCGGATGTTGCTACATAAAGGCAACCACTTAACGCCTCTTTAAATATTGACAAACGGGCCAGGCTCCTTCCTGCGATAGGGACGCGCTGAAAAGCAGAGCCTTAGGCCAATTTGTATCCGTGGTAGGACTATGCTGTAGTGGTAATAGTAGTAGTAGTAGTAGTTGTAGTAGTAGTAGGGGAATTAATCGTTACTGTTACTATTATTATTATTATTGATAGTCTTCTCAAGACTGTGGTAACGGTATGCGTTCAGTGGCCTACCAGCAGGCAGGCATACAATTTAAGTTAATTTGAGGTAAAAAAGTCTGCGAGTATAAGTTGGACCGAGCTGGGAAAGTGGATTAATTTGCGACTCTCCATGCTTGTTGTTAAGATTGTCTAGTTGGCGAGGGGAGAATTAGAGGGGGAGAGACAGATATGTACAGAAGAACCCTGTAAAAGAGCAAGAGTCGTAGTTAGCGGTACTGCGGGCTCACCGAGAGCGGATATGAATCCACGTGTGAGAGGCGATCCAAATAAGAATCGTGAAGAGGAGGCCCGAGGCCGCAGCCGACGCCAGCATAAACACCGTTCCTGTAAATAACGACAAGAACCAAGTTCAGTATATGTGTATAAATACATGTATGTGTGTGTGCGTGTATACATATAAATATAATATATATATATATATATATATATATATATATATATAAGGGCTGTTCAAGTGGAAAGGTACGAAACGTCGTAACAACCATACCGGTTGAAATTTAAATATGCCGGTTTGGGATAATATTGTGAAACCTCTAAGGACGCGAATGGAGTACGCGGTCTGATTGTGCGGCGCATGCGCGGGCACATGGCGAAGGAGAGAAGCAGGAACTTGCGTGGTAAATGGCCGTTCGGGATTTTTCGGCATTGTCTATATAAACCTCTTGCCGTCAGAGCCGCTTTTTTTCGGTATGGCGGCAAAATTCGAAAGAAGCCCTCAAGTGAGTCTTGTTGCACCCTATATATACGTAATGAAAAAGTGTGACGTTACCTTCGAAAGTGCTCACGCAGATGGCCTCCATGGCGTTGAGGTACTCATTTTGGATCGTCGTACACTCGACGAGCGTCGCCATGCGGCTCAGGGTTCGCTCCGTCTCCTCCAGGCGTTTTTCCAACGCATGCAGCAGCGTACGCACCTCCTGCGGTCATTTCAGCCCACACGCGCAGTGCACAAATGATACATTATAACAGCAAAGTTATTACGATTCCATATCGGACCCAATGACACACGTTCGTACATCATAAGTAGATGAGCGTGTCAAACAATTAGGCATATAGAAAACAATAGGCGAGACAGATCCACCGCGAAAACGACAACCCACAGAACTAACAGCCGTGAGCCTGAAATTGTTATCTGATTGTCATTACACTTCATTGTGCGTTCGAACGAACTAACATCGCATGATTATCATTACTATAATCATAAACAGGGATAATATGATAATCATTCAATTTGCTTTCAATAAAGCCGTTGTAAATTCTTGATACTCACTTGTAATATAGGAAAGGACCTACTACTTTCAGCGTTGCTTACTTATGTTTATTGTTGTTTCAAACGGTATAGGAAGAACATATACGTACGCATATGCAAACACATATATATGTATATATATAACTAGAGGAAATTATATGCTCGGATATCCTGATTGCTACAATATAAAAAAAAATCGATCGTGGCCATTGTCGTCGTCAATGCCGACCTGTTGGGGCAGATACTGGTCTGAAATCCTCCTCAGGATTTGTGTGTTGCTCTGCAAGTCGTGAACTGCTCGCTTGGCTTCGAGGATATCCATCTTGAACGGGTTATTAGTCATTTCCTCGCACGTCATGTAGTACTCGATGGCCACACGTTCGCCCTCGTTGTTGCCGGCCATACTGCAGAGTCGCGTCGCGTCGGAACGTCATTAGAGCGCCGTCGAATATACAATACAGCGCAATACAGATAAACAAACCAATGATGAGTGATGAACAGATAATGTATACACATATGCTAGATCAAAGGTCATTCAGGCAGTTACTCCACATGATTTACTCTCCTGCCATTACCTCCTCTCCCCTACAGATGCGGGTACTTGCATTTAAGTGACATCAAAGCCATTAAAAGCTAAAGTGTTATTCTGGGGCCGGTATGCGTCTCTGTTCAGCCCAAGCAGGCCCAAAATACAGGCGACTAACGGTTACTGTTGATGTTGTTTGTTAGCCTGAAATGAGGGCGTAGGCAAATCGAGCATACGTTGGGCGTCACGGGTGGGGTGGTCTTATTTGTTGACGTTACATCTCTTTTTTAGTTGTCGCATAGGAGGTCTCAGGAACGCTTGACGCACCAGTGCCCTGGAAAAACTCTAAAACCCACTAATACTACTACTACTACTAGTAAAGTTTTCGGGCTAGCCCTCAGCCAAGATCTAACGTTCATGAAACTGTTTTTCACATTGCTTCATAGACGGACCCCATAAATACAAATGTGCAACGGTGGGGCTCGAACCCGCGCACCTATGTGTCTCCTCCGGTCTCGAGGCGCAGGCGGAATGCACCCATCACGCCACCGGGCTCTACCCACTACTACTACTACTACACCAGCAGATTCCTTCGCATCTTCTCCCCTCCAAACTTGGCTTTAGTAAACTGATTGCTTGGCATTTATTCGACACGCTACCTACATACAGTTACTACTGCTGCTAACACAGCGATCGCAATCGCCGAGCCGTACCGATTGAAGAACGGTTCCGGGTTGAAGCAGAAGTCGGCGCCGGTCACCGTGAGGCCGAAGTAGAGCGAGACGAGCACCCAGCAGAACACGACGGAGAGCAGGCCGAGCACAGAAAACAGGATGAGTAGGCAACGCGAGTGCCGAATCACTCCCCAGAGAAGCAGGAGGCAGATGAAGATGAGGGCGCACTGCAGCCCGATCGTGCCGGGCCAACGGAAGAACTCGACGATCTGCAGCCACTGTGGAAGGTTGCGCAGGTCCAGCGCCTTCATCTTGATGTTCATGTCCTTGGTCTTGGCCAGACTCTGACTGATGTTGGCGCGCATATTCGTCAGCGTTTCGCGTACCATCGATCGAACTGTCGCGTTCGGTAGAGGCGCTGCATAGAGTACCAAAGAAAAAACAAAAGAGAACATTGAGAGAGAGAGAAGGAAAAGGCAAAGTGAGAGGGTTAAAATGAGAACGACTTCTCGACGCAACCTTCCTACATCCCAAAGAAGATTTAAGCAAGCTTCTTCTTACTTCCAAAATGGTCGCCTTCCGCACAAGATGACTTCGCTATAAGTACATCCAATCCTGTAAAATACTCTCAAAATATGGGTACTGATCGATGTTGTTGTTTATACGAATAGGGAAAGAGAGAGAAAAATTACTTTCAAGTTGTTAGACTCTCTACCAAACCAACGTTTGCTATTTGCGAAATAAATCACTGCAATGACATGCATTATCAGGCTTATCGTGTATCCCTCAGGAAGATCAGGCTTGTATCGGTCAAGGTGACGTCGGCCTCAGTCAACATAGTTATTGATGCCACCGCAAAAGTGCAACTCGAGTGATCGCAATCTATTTTCTTATATGCGTCGCTGAGCATCGAACGTACCTGAAAAGGCGATCGAGATTTGGTCCACCTCTTCACGGATCGAATTGTCGAGAATCTGCTCGATGAGCAGCGTCTCATTGCGGACGGATTTGACAACCGCTTCCATCTCGCCCGTCGACCTCTGAACGACCAGCAGGCCCTGGTGGGCCTGGTCGTTGCCGAACAGGCCGAGACTTAACGCGCCGCTGAAACGTACCACAAATAGCATTTACTTATTTATCTATTTATTTTAAATTTATTGTTCATTAAGATAGGCACAGTTGCCCATCAACTACATATACACAGACAGGCCATGCGCGTCCCACGCACAAATGAGTCACACGGCCCACGAGGACCGTATACCGTAAATCGTAGCTTTGATGGATGTAAGTTGATTGTTGTAAGCTTACGACGCCAGACCGAAGCTACCGATTATCACCGAAGCTACGTGCTCTTGATCGTTGCTAACACACGCTTAGAGACATTAAATCGCCAACGTTTAATAGCTATTTTAAGCTACTGACAAAACGTTAAACAGCTAAACGACAGGCAGACAACACTCGTTTAGCTCGTAACAAAAAACCTTCTCGGTGGGTACCCCGTGACTCGTCGCAGGACGAAAAAACCCCCGGGTTTTCGTGGCTCAATAGTTTCCAGCTCAACATTAGAAAACGGGTCCATTGTTTGCTCCCGAGACTCGTCACAGGTGATGAAATTTGATTACAGCGTATCTTAGGTGATGGCTTCGATGCATGAATCCGCTGCCTCAAGAAACTTAGATGATGGCTTCAATGCATGGATTCACTGCTCCAAGAGATGTATATACAATAATAAAAATGACGCCGAAATTTAAAATAATAATAATAATTCCACTTTCAGGACTGCAGTGAATTTGCCAGGCCATAAACTGCAAAAACTTTGCCATGTAGCAGCGAACTGATTGATGTTCAAGCTACGTAACAACAACAGCAACATTATCGTAGTCAGCTGTTGTTTATATTAACGAAATCGCGTCCTTATATATATATATATATATATATATATATATATATATACCAACAAATGCATTACCTCCCAAACTTTACTTAAGGCATATTTGGTACTAACGGTATTAATAATATAAGGAAGATGACCACACCATTAAAAAAAATTAAATCGCTTTACGAATGGAATGTTGAAGTGATTCGTCCCATTCTCAACCCTATAAAGCAGCGAAGTGGAAAACACACGTATATGCAATCTTGGTTTAGTTACTTCTCATTCTCCCATATAAAACGAAAACGAAACAACGAAGTGTCTAGTAAAATGTTTCTTGTCAATCAGCCAGTAAAATGTCCAACAGCAAGTTCTAAGAAATTCATTTCTGCTCGTTCTATTCTCGCTCGTCTGCCGCCACTCGGATGTCTCTCTACACAGCAACGATAGACGGGGAAGAGCATGCCGAGGGCAGCGGTTTGCGTAATCTAGGATTGCGAGAGTTGCGTGTCAATTAAGACGTTTATTACTCAATCATGGCTTAGGGAGAAATCCTATCCCTAGGGAGGAGAATCGAACTATCTGAGGGTACGTTGATGAGATTCTGACACCCTATGGCATGGTGCCTTATCTTCGTGCACGACAAAGCCAGGATGTCTCTCTACACAACAACGATAGACGGTTACCGTTGCATACGAACAGACACTGCTGCTATTGTTCGGGACCACCTCGCAGAAACTGGAACTAACTTAGTATAATGGCCAGCATGTTTTCTCGACCCGAATTCTGCCAAATACGCGTAGAATGAGCTGAAACGACGGGCTAGAGCCAGAACATCAGCTTTAGCAACACGTCCGAAGCTCGTAAATCGCTCCCGCGTGCGAGGAGTAGAATATTCCACAGCAATTTATTGATGAGTCAATTAGATCAATGCAGAGTGGCACGTGCCGTTGTTGGGGCACGCAGAGTTAATACACACGAATCAATGACGATATTTTTACGGTTCCAATAAATAAAATATTTAAATCAAGCATACATTTGTATTAGAACGAAAATCGTTTTCACTGTGATAAAGCAGTTTCCCACATACTTGGCTAAACTAATTTTAGCTATAAAATTCAAATATAAACGCAACATTCATGTGTTAAAGTTGATTTAATTGTCTTTCGAATGGGGTAGACACTTTTAATATACCATCACTATATATATATATATATATATATATATATATATATATAGGAAGAGGAGATATGTCAGACAGCACACTACCATACCCGATGGCTGCGAAACGGGTATCGGGGCAGAGCCATTCGCTTGGAGCAATCTATTTATTATAAATCGTCTATCAAAACGTACCAGGCCAGCAGGGCGAAGAACGAGAGGATCCATTTTAGAGGAGTAATACGTTTCGTCTTTTTCGCGTTCGAATCGCAACAACGGCAGAGGAAGAAGACGAGAAACGCGAACAGAGTCAAGATGAGCCAGAAGCCGGGTATCGCCACCAGGATTCCGACACTCTGTAACAGCAGAAACAACAAAGCCATTAATTAGAACGTCACAACGAATACAATGCCGACCACTATCAATACAACAATGGATAATCGACAACAATCCAAGATAGCCATGAATCAAAACTAACAGCAACAACAAAAACAACAACCGCAACAACAACAAAACCATCATCAAGAACATCAGTGCCAAACTGTACACGGGCATTAAGTCTTATGGAATAATGATGTCATGGTCATCGTACATGTTATCAATCAATCAAATAATATTATCAAAACGCACTTAAAAATATCAACATTATCTAACAAAATGTTACTAAATTCACTGTCACCCTTAACCAGAAACCTTTCCGCTCCATTCGATTAAAAAAACTCTCTCTTTGACGAGCTCGACAATGTATGTATAATATATTGATATTATTGTAAATAAACGTTATTGGTCAAATTATGATATAGTAATTTCTATATAAAACAGAATAAATATCATTGCAATTTTAGAAATCGTAATGCAAATGGAGTTCAAGCAGATATCATATATTTTTCTTTATTAGAGATTATTTTTTATTGAAGATTAAGCTGACTGGAATGAAGAATGTCCTTAATATTAATAATTATATGGCGGAGCTATGCAGTCAGTACATTGTAAATGTTTTACAGATATGGCTAAATTATCATATTAATAAATTTCAGTTATTTAAAACGTTATCAAATTAAAAAAAAGATATATTTTATTTAAAATATGAAATTATTATTATTATTATTACTGTTGATGGATCGTTCTCGTAAACGTTACGTTAACCGTCTTTCTTATATATATGGGCCTTGTCGGCATGCCTCCTCAGACGTTCTGAACAGGAGGAAAAGGAGCGTCTTTCAATCATCTGGGCCCCATTATTGTATGGACGCTCAGAGCATCCGGCGATGAACGAGACTTATAAGTTTGTATTGTACATGGCATCTATCAGTCAGAACGTTAAACACCACTGATGTATCCGAAAGGTACTCCAACGTGCCATTGAGTAATACATCACCACCAACGTCATCATAATCTAAAACCAGTTACTCAGTCTATGGAAAGCTTTAATCTCAAATACCAACTATTTAAACGTGCTTTTCTATAATTAATAATCTGTTTTTTCTGTTAAACGGACATTTCCTTACCCACGTTATTAGCCGCCGCGTATTAAACGCTTCCCTTAATCGATTTGACGGCAGTGCGTCTATTACGGCGTCCTGACGGCTAACAACACCTCAAGGAATATAGTACCACTCCCCGAAATGTCTAATAACGTGCCAGCGATCTCAAGCTGTTGCAGCTGCTCAAGTCCGCTCTTACGGAAAGATATCCCACCTCAATAATGCCAGATGCAACATCTGGCCGCGGACATCTCTGTACATTATCTAGACACATTTTTACTTTTTGTATAAGATATAAGAACGAAACGAAATACTGTTACTAATTCGTTAAGTACTACTGCTAGACACCCGCACATGAGTGTGGATGATATTATTATTATTATTATTATTATTATTTTATCATAACTACTATCAAAATGCATTTTTCTTATGTCGCTGCAAGGTGCGTACGTGAAAAGTTAGCGCTGAAACTGCATCCCCCGCAAACTGAATGGAGCCGACACTAATAACGACACCCCCATTATGCTCTGACTGCTGGAAAGACAAAAGTGCATCAGCTGGTAAAACGCGCGACGCACACCGGATGTGGGGCCCACACAACCTCTTTGACCCTTGTCGGAGGTGGCTTCGGCAGCACTGTCTTCTCGAGACCAGATGCCTAAGCGGAAATCATGAGTTACGATTTGGGGGAGGATTACTAAGGGGAAGAGCCCATACCTCTATGGTCACATGACAACCCATTTTATCTGGGATGTAGCTGTCTCATGAACGGCGGCATTATCATATCATTACGGCCCTGTTTAGCGTGGATGGGTCGCAGAACACGTAGATTCAGAAAACCGAAAAAAAGATCTCCAGCTGTCAACTATAAGCTGCCGTAAGTAAAAATGCTCATTCAACACAACAATGAAAGACTAATGATTATAATAATACATCTAATCCGTTTGATTTATTAAGAAATTATAAAGAAATTATAATATATCAGATAATAGAAGCGGATGATGAGTATGAACAGCTAGCTATCAGAGAGTGTCGCGTCGCGAAGATGGGACTCAAGGTTACCCTTCGTCGTGAGTGGCGGTAGTCATAGTGAGTCACTGTTGACGGCGGTTAGACGCATCATGGCGGCATGTGCTTGTAGCGACTCATTTATTCATTGCTCATCGATTCGTTCACCGAATCCGTCCCTACGCAACGCTTCGACATGCGTATCCGTCTGTCTGGCTGCCTTAGTTGACGAGACGCACACTCGGGGAAATTGGGGTAGAAAGAAAAGGAAAGCAATGCGATGGCCGGTGTAGTCGGAAGCCTGGATGCCCTCATATGGCGATCGATATCTTTTTGCCGATGAGGTGATGCCATGCGCCAACCGCCTCGCGTGCTTGAGTATGTCATCAGGCGCCCGTCAGCGGACTCTATATTGTTCTTCTTCGAAATTCGATGACGTGGTATCGCTGTTGTTCTTCTTTGCTTAGGTTTTCATTTGAATACATGACTGCACTCACTTAACGTCGTAATTAGTGATCTGCGGAGAACTAAAGAATGAACAAGTGGCAATGAACAAAAATGAATGCCAAATAGCAATTGTATTCAAGCGTTCTGCCAATCTAAAGATGAGCCGCAGCAACAACAACAACAACAACAACAGCAACAACTAAATTGACCAGCAGGAAGAAAAGCAAGCAAGAATAATGAGGTGATTTCCGCGCCTCGAATGATGCTATCGTATGTACAGCTTGATATAACCTGCGTTCACAATCGTTTGTCTCACCCAGCCCAGCTTACCCCTAATTACGATGCGTCCATAGGCGACGAATGTCATTGTCCTTACATGTATCTGGCTGCGAAGAACGCCGACAGTACGTTTGCCAGAGTCCTCTAAAGCATCATCAGCCAACAGGCTTCACTCGGCAACGAGCGCTACTCGGTTTCGTGGCCCATGACGATCATTATCGGCTACCCAGCCCTAATGACCACCTCGTTCTAGGAGTTGTCGATTTATCTACAACCAGATTGCCTCTTGGAACAGCCAAGCCGCTGGCAGATAAAGCTGCCCTTTGCATACTCGTCGAGGCTGTTGCACTATGTTGACCCGATCACACGAGTAGTGAGATGCATATCATTATTGTAGTAACAACAAGATTAATAATAATAATAGAAGATTTACGCCGAGAAAAAGTCGCATACTAATCGCTGCCGTCGTCGTGTCCTGTGTGTCGTTCGACGGGAGTTTTCCCTCTCGTATCAGTTCATCACACCGTAGTGGTCGCCACAGATCAGCCAGATGGCGAAAGCCCGGGAGCAACATCCAGCCATTGGCGTGTCCCGGGCGAGCCATCTGGAGAGCCAGCCGACGGAGGCCGGCCGGAGGACCGAACTGCGGGACGTATGACGTCCAGCCTTCGTCCGGATCTCTCGCGTGACCCACGACAAGCGTTCGCAATGAGCAGCCTCGAACTCCGCCCACCGAGGCAAATTGACAAGGCGGCTGCCGCAGGCTATCCGCATCATCAACAAGTCGGCAGTCACCGACGCGGATGGTGACAGCAATTTTCATTCGGCGAGCTCTCGCGTAGCCTTATTCTAATAATAATAATAATAATAATAAAGTCGCACTAACTAAACACCTACAACTGCTCAATCTGTGGCCTCCAGTGGTGTATGCGGCGTAATACGCACGGAAGATTCGAAATGAAACCACCTTCGGGGGCCGGGTTGATCAGAACCAGTCCGCATCCAATTGGGACGACAATTGGGAATTAGCGGAAACTATCCTACCTGCCACAATAAACAAATGTACCCTAATTTACCCTAAGATATAGCTGAACTTGCGTACAAATGAATAGAAACAACCCCCACGAGAATGACCTTGCAGGAAGCAGACTAACACCAATCGCATATGCTTGGCAATATTAACAAAAGCATGAGATTCCTATTCTCTAGCCATTGTGGCTACTGCAGGCCAACATTTAACTTATGGCGAAATAATTAACGCAGAATTATATAAACTGTCAGTAGCCCCGTTAGTCAACTTCAGTAAGTATTACCAGTAGTACCAACTTTCCAAAAAATACAGATTTAGGTTATTTCACTCTCTCTTAAGTAAATCATTTAGTCGTATATATATATATATATATATATATATATATATATATATATATATATATATATATATATATTTCATTCTCTCTTAAGTAAACATTTAGTCGTATATAAATATATATATAGACTAAAGTCGATGCAAGCAATGCTGGAGCAAACGTAATAGATACCTCACCGCGGTAGGTCCGGCGGTTCGGTCTATATATAGAAATCATGCGAGCACAAATATTTAGTTTGTGCATGCAACCTGTTTCTCTGACTCCAGCGTCGATTTCCAATGCCAAACTTTTCCATCACGTCGATTTCCAATGCTAAACTTCCCCACTTCTCCACGACACGGTGTCAACCGAGCGCGTTAGCTTACTAACCTGATTAACAACAACAAATGACCTTTTCGAATCCACACGAATCCTCTGAGCGACAACATCGAATACTAATCATATGAATAACAATAATAACCTTTGTGTATATATATATATATATATATATATACATCTTTGTAACCATAGCCTTATATAGGCATTATTTGAAATAACGTTACGCACATAGCTCGGGCCTACACTGTAGACCTATAGCGAGTTTTTCTATATACTCATATATATATATATATATATATATATATATATATATATATATATATATATATATATATATATATATATATATATATGTATTTTGTCTCTCTATCTGTGTGCGTGTGTGTGCGTACGCAAACGATACTCGATGCACAGAACACACAAGCGAAACTAAGAGAGAAACTAACGACCTGACTCTCTTAACCCACAACGAAATCAAGACAAAGTGGATAACGATTGTGTGCGTGTATCTGGACGCAGAACACTACAATCTCAGCGTGCGGCTGGTGGCTCGGGGAGGTCTGGCTGGCTATTTGTCGACTCCAGGCGGGAGCTTCTGACAGCGCGCTTCTGCCTCGGCGCCCCCTGGCGCCTACAGACAAAAGAAGCAGCGATAAAAGGCAGTCAGTCCTGGCAACGATAACAGCAACAACAACAACAGCAGTAGCAGCAACAGCAACAAAACAACAACAGCAACAACAACAACCATCGTCGTCCGGCTCGGCAGGTGAAATGTCAACCAACCTTGACCCGCTTCTTCAACGACAGTTCGATATATTTTTCGCTAGGTCGCTTTGTACGTCAAGGAAAACCGTTCACGTCAGCCACGCAGCCGACTGCGTAGACACACGTCATACTGCAGGCGTGGGCCACTAACGTCATGTAGTATATATATATATATATATATATATATATATACGTAACGTGTCACAACTCAAAATGGTTTAGGGCAAAAGCATCCCTGATTCAGAGCGTTGTCGGATTAGCTTCTGTCAACTTTAGAATCGCGTTTCCGGATTCCCCATTCTGATAAAGCGAACGACGTAGTAGGCGATGCGTGCTACTAATATATATATATATATATATATATAAATGCTACTAATATATATATATATATATATATATATATATATATATATATATACATAAATTGCTGCCTTCTTAATTTTCATTTGTCCAGTAGTTGTATCAGACAAATGTCGATATATGTCGATTTGGAACAGTGGCAGAGCACCAGCGGAGCCGGTAGAACTAGGGTAGACCAGACTCTATCATCATATAGCATATGGCAGCAAACACTACGTGACACTGAGTGACGCAAAAAGACCGTGTGCAATCAATGGTTGTTCATGAATATGGTCCTTTTCGGAGTCGTCGGCGAGTTCGGTCTGGTTTACCATCAACGGGCACGCCTCCAGGGCACGTGCGCGTGCAAACCGTGAGGTCTACGTTGAGCAAGGCAAAGAGAGTCAATGTTGCAAACAACAGCACACAATTCTCAGCGCAGCAAGAATTATTTAAAAAAACATACTTTCTGGGGGCTGACTCTCAGCCAAGATTTAACGTCTATGGGAGTGCGTTTCGCATTGCTTCATAGACGGACCCCCATAAATACAAATCGGTGCAACGGTGGGGCTTGCCCTCCTATGTATTTCTTCCGGTCGCAAGGCGCAGACGAATGCACCACGCCACCGGGCTCGACAGCAACAATTATTTGTTGCTGTTGTTATTACTATTGTAGTTGTTATTGTTGCCTGTTGTCATTGTTGCCTCGTATGTCGTTGCCGCCATCCCTGCTGGCGCCATTGCTAATGACCCATAGCGCGCAGTCGTTACATTGTACGCACAGCAAGGAACAGAGAGATCCACGAACAAGAAATGCAGGCGTTGCCTAGACATGGTCGTAGAAATGTATTATTATTATTATTATTATTATTATTATTATTATTATTATTATTATTATTATTATTATTATTATTATTATTATTATTATTATTATTATTATTATTATTATTATTATTAATATTATTATTATTATTATTACAGAATCGGATGGTGGCACTAACCACATCATTCCGCAGTAGCTATTTGCCCTACTGGGTTGGTGTTGATCAACAACCGCCCGCCCGTCTGCCGTACAGAAACACACACACGCAGGCAAGCACACCCATAGAGATATACAACAGCAGCAGCAGCAACAGCGCAGAGAAAGAACAACTCAAGGCAGCGCTTCGTAGAGTAGCCAGCTGTGCTTCTCTGTCTTGACCTCCGTCTCGCCTCCGTCTCCGCTCTCAGCTGCGCTCGGCTTTGCTTACCGGATTGCGTGTCGCGTTTGGCCTTTGACTGTGGCGAGCGGGTCGGTCACAACACACCGAGACTGCTGGCGCTCAAGCCGGATATAGCGATGGTGGTGAAGTATAGTTACTTCGACGGGTCAACCGTCGCACCGTTTCCGCCAGATAGTAGACGTCAGTAGACTACAAGGCTTCCGACTGGGTCAGTCAGGGGCATACATAGGGTGGTATGGATTGTACAAGAGTACACCACTCCAACCAACAAACATCACAACCATGACAGCAGCTGCTGCAGCAGCAGCAACAACAACAGCAACAACAACAGCAACAGTAGTTCAAACAATCCTAGCAACAAAAAGGGCAGTGGCGTAGTTGTTGTTGTTGTTGCTAAGGGGATCGGCTACCGTCGAAGCTTAATGGCGTCGGGATTGTTCTGTCTGGCGACTTTCTGATGTCAGCCCTTGAGGCCAGCCGTCTTAAGCCAGGCTAGTGCTTAAGACGCTGAGTCGCTAAGTCGTAATGAGGTCGAGTATCGAGTACCACCAGTCCGTACAACTACAACTCGAGACCGGAACGTTTTAACTTCGGAGTAGTGCTTGAACGTACGATCAGTTGGTCCCTTATTTTCGAATCGCTAGCGTGATAATTAAAAGCTAGCTTTTGACGAGAAAAAAAAACGAATAAAACGCCATATCGGGGCTTGGTGTATTATTATTATTTGATTAACCACAACGGAAACAAGACCCATTGAAACTAAAGAGAGACAACGTTAAGATGAGGTTTCTCTTTCATGTCTCACTCAATAATAATACAAGCTAAATATACCTGTATATCATTTTTTTAATTATCATATTTAAAATATGTAATAATTGTAAATATTAGTAATACATCAGCGTTGAAAAACGCATAGTGTTTAATTCTTACAACTGCGAAAATGAATAGTGTTTATTGTTATCAGTTCATTTCCTGTCAACCCATGGCGCCTATAATATAAGCCCAGCCAAACAGCCAATGCTATAATAATAACAATCATAATAATTATTATTATCGTGCATCAGCTATAATAATAATAATAATAATAATAATAATAATAATAATAGTTATTATTATAGTGCGAATGTTTTTGAACAGTCAAAAACGATCATCTGGTAGAGTTGTCGTAGTGTTCTTGATCATTATTGTAGTGCGATGCTGTAGTACATGCATTGTTATTCTCGTCGCCGCCGCCACCGCTGCCGCTGCCGTTGGCACTCACCTCAAGATAGTAGTTGTTGGACGGGTCAAAGGTGGCGTTAACCGGCTGCAGGTTGACGTCAACATGAGGCACCGCATGGAAATAGTCGACCAGCTGCGAGATGTGGTACCGCACCCGCTCCGAGATTTCGGGGTGTTGGCTGAAGTCGAGGAACGGGAGCTTCATCGCGCCGCTTCGAGGTTAGGGTGCGAGGTCGTTGTTGTTGTTGTTGTTGCTGTTGTCGTCTTCGCGTCTCCGAGTCTTCAGATCTCCGTCGTCGTCGTCGTCGTTGTGGGTGACACAAGTGAGTGCTTGTTACTTTTTTTGCTACTTTCACTAGCCAGTGGTTTTTCAGCCCCGAATCGAATCGATCCGGTCTATCAGTGTGCGTCTGTCTATCAGCGCGTTTGTCAGCGCGTGCTATGCGTGCAAACTGGCAACACTTTGCCCTTTTCTTCTTCTTATTCTTCTTCTTCTTCCTATTAGTTTTCTTCTTCTTTGGGCAATCGAACCCAGCAAGCAGCGCCAGCCAAAGCAATCCAACCTGATCCGATGGCTATGAGCCGTGATCAAGCACGACTACAGCAGTGGATGGCTTCGAAGCATTAGCAACGCAGCGTCGTCAGTCGTACGGGCAGCAACAGCAGCAACAGAAACAGCAATCGGATGTTTCCGAGGGGTCTCCGGTCACACGTCACGGTAACAGCGGGAACAGCAGAAGCGGTTCTGTTCTCATACGGGTGCTTCGGCGAGCTTCGACGATGACGATGGCGAAGAACACTCCAGCCAGGTCAGGCTTTCTGATCTGCACAGCAACGATAACCAGAAAAAAAGAGGCAATATATAGAATGGTTAAATACATAGCTTTCCCTCGCTATATATATATATATATATATATATATATATATATATATATATATATATATATATATATATATATTATATATATGAATATATATATATACGTATATTATCAGTAGACGTAGCAATACTAGTGTTAAATCAAGTTGAGGTCAATGTTTTGCTGTTTTTCTGCTGGAAAAAGCCCAAGATGAGCAGGCTACAACTTGGCTAACACGGCACAAACGGAGAAGTGACGGCATAGATTGAGTATGAGTTCGTGTCCTGCCAGCCAGCCAGCCAACACTAAGAACGAGAGAATTTGATTATGCCTAGAACCCTCCCTCCCTGGCTAACCGTCGCCGAACACATGACCTCCTCGGCCCCGTAACAAGGAGAGTGATGCCCCCGTTTATAGTGGGCACCCAGACAGACGCTGACGCTGAGGTGTTTCAGCCAATGATAACAGCAGCAACAAATGGTAGTAGCAGTAATTATGGTGCTAAAACGGTGCCAGCCTCAGATCGACGACATTGTTTCGGGACGAAAACGTGCGTCGCAGCCTTGTGTTATATGTGTCGTAGCTTCAGCAGTAACAGCAGCACCTGTGCCTGCTACCCCCACCCTCTCGCTTCGGACTGTTCTCCATCGATACATTTTAACACAGAGATGAGACAACTCAACCTGTCGAGTCGGTGACGACGTGTCTTAATTAGTAATTAATCAGGTGATGACGCAGCACGACTGTTTGCCCGCCAAACAACAGAGAAAGAGAGCCGTCAAGTGGAACTCCAGGCAAATCGTACCGTAATGAATTGATCGATTGATCCTTTTGCTTCACCTCTGCCAAAGCTATTCGAAGGTCACTGTCATCGTCTCGTAGGGATCCGTCTCATAAGAACCTTTCCCAACGCTCTCTCTCTCGCTGCGTCTCACTTTCTCTCTCTCTCTCGATTGATAAGATCTGGCCTTATGATTAGTGCGATATACAAGCTCGCATACAAGCTAATAGTATCAGTGACATCAAGAGCAGTACAAGTGGGCTTGCATCAGCCGAACCTTACTCCACCGCATGTCACCCCGCCTCGTGAGGGACTTTGCCCGATGAGAGGTTATAATGAAAAAAAGTCGGAGCGCAATACATCTATTTGCTGTATGGGGCTGTAATGCAGTGAGCATCATTCTTGCGTGCCATATACACCACATATATCGTACACCATATGGGTGACGCTTTAGTTAGGCTTTTTTTTCATAATTACCGCTGTTACTTATTATCATCATTCGTTCACCACGTCATTATGGTCTCAGGCTCAATATACGTTACACGTAGAAACAACAACGTCCCTTCGGCCATTGGCACAGTGCTGCGTGATCCCTCGACAGAATCGTTCGCGCCGACGCTGCACGACCCATGGCGAAATCATCAGAGTTTTGAAGGCTTTTGTTTGTGGGTTACGCTGTGCGAGTTAACCAGTGTTGTTTATTATCTTGCCTGAAGGCAAACAAGCAACCTAGCGTATATATATATATATATATATATGCATTTGTTGATAATAATAACGCAGTTAACTGCTTGGGTTATAGTGGGTTTAGCAAGAGACGTCATATGACAAGCTCGTCCCAAGGCCAGATCACAAAGGACGTTGCGCTATGCGGCAACGCGACGGGGGGGGGGGGGGGGGCACGAGCACAAGAAGTAGTTCAATTATAATTACTTGTCTTTATGTTTTGCCGAGAATAGCAACACTTTGCACATAAGCGTGTTCTTCTCGGAGGTTCTTCAGAACTCACCGTCAATCTCGTCGATTCGGCATCATGTGCATATATATATATATATATATATATATATATATATATATATATATAGACGTCTTGCTATATACTCGATATATAATTGCATGCCGCTGCAGAGAACAAGGCACAGTTATCACGCCTGCTACAGTAGATCCTCCTGCAATTCAAGCGATACGATACAACTGCACACGTGACCGGTCGACATCCACCAGGTTCTGGAGTGCGTGTCACGACTACAACTGATCCCAGAAAGGTGTATCGATTTGCTGACGACATTTTATAGTATGAACCAGTCCGTCGTATCGAGTAGATATCCATTATTCCACATTACGAACGGGACAAGCATTACATGGACTGAAACGCTGACTAAAGGAGTCTGAAGGTCACACACTCACTGAATAAATACAGTGGCGGAAAAAAAAAATAAACAAAAATCGACTAGCAGGTACAATATATATATACAATTATACTTTATCTACTGCTACTCAGTTTCAGTGTATATATATATATATATATATATATATATATATAAGTGTATTACGAGTTGTACAGCTGCCGTTTCTAGCTGGGGAGGTGTGCGATGTACCATGTAGTGGAATGCACAGCACTGGAGCATGAATCATTGCACTACCTGTCTCGTCGGAAGGACGAAGGCAGGTAAATAATTGTTGGGGACAACCTTACAAAAATAAAGTATATGTAATATTTAATTTGAGTAAAACAAATAGAACTAAATATTTACACAAGTGTGTGCGTCGGTAACATGTAATTTCAAACAGGTACGGGTGTGGACTAGCCTATTTTATTCATTCATGCTGATTTTTCAAGACCAAGTTGCTTACGCTACTTCAAGGACGTGTGCCATCTCCGCGCCAGTCGAAACCAGTTGTGCGGCGATACAACAAAAACGAAATTATGCATACGCATCGACGCATCTGCCAACACTTACATCTCAATAATATATATATATATATATATATATATATATATATATATATATATATATATATATATATATATATATATATATATAAATGCATATTTATGTATTCAAAGGAAAATTCGAATAATAATTTTTTAACGGTGCACTATTGCCTGTAATGGCCAAGGAAAGGGTAGAAGTGTTTTGATAGTAGGCCAGTGGAAATTAATTCTGTACCCACAGATGAGTATATATATATATATATAAGCTCCAACATGCCCCATATATATATATATATAAGCTCCAACATGCCCCATATATATATATATATATATATATATATAACTTTTAGTCGCTACCCATCGAAGATCGCTCTTGCAGACGCCACTCGATACTTTAGCTGTGCGTCACGTCATCAAGATGCACCAATAGGCTAGCTATATATTATCAACGACGCAAATCGATAACTTATAGGCTGCTAACGACTATATATATATATATATATATATGCCCAAGAGGATCGCATATACAAGAAAGAGAACCAGCCGCGTGATAAACGGCTTAACATATATAAACTAATGCCGAAAGGGTTCATGTATACAGGAAGAGCGGGTCGTAGTGTCGCGTCGCACTGATATTTAGAGCAGCGAAACAATCAATGATTGCTCTAAAGTTGTTAGCTCACGAGGCATCTCGATAGTGCCAGCCACACAGGAAAAAAACACAGGCGGGTAAACAAAAACAATGCAAACAAAAAAAATATATATAAGAGTATAAGTAATGTACACATGTATATCACGTTTAGATTTGTCGATGGGACAGAATGGTGGAGAGGTGAAGGGCCGAAGCCTGAGACCTCGCGAGTTCGAACAACCCGGCACACGTTACACCGCCTTGAACCGATGGACTACCCTACGATTTGCAGATTTAAAATTAAAAAAAACATATTAGAACTAAATATCAATATCAATATATACGTGACGAGTATGTGTATATGTGTGTGTGTGATTGCACGCTCAGTATACAACGCGGTTGCTTATGCATTATATGCCTATCTACGATCTCGTTTCCTTGGACATGTACGCGAACAATACATGCTTACCAAGCTACGTGGGTGCATCCAGTATACGCTAGTAGGTATGTAGGTCTCTGCTTATGGGATCTCACACTCATGGCAATATTGCGGTCAAAGAAACACAGGCAAGTCGTATATAAATATATATATATATACGCGCGCAGAATCCTACACTCACGCTGATATTGCGGTCAAATAAACACGGGCGAATCGTATATATATATATATATATATATATATATATATATATATATATATATATAGATGGGGGTGTGTATACAGGGTTGGCTAGATCCACGCATCTCGTGGCATTTGCCACTGCAGCTTCTGTCGTACTGCGCGAGATGAGAGCGCACAACGGCGAAGAGAGTGCAGTGTCGCCGTGCCACCATCAACTCTCGGCCGCTTTAGATTGTCCTGTTGGCCTGACTCCACCCCATCCTCAGCCTGGGAGCCTACTTAGCCAGACCAAGTCACGATCGTCAGTGTTGTCGATCTCGTTTTTGAATTTGGAATTCTCTCGCGCCTTTTCAGAACTCTCGCTCGCTTGTTCGCTCGCGCAGACGCCGCGCCCCTTGATCTATATGCTGCTCTATGTCGACGGAATGAAACGACCGGCGGAAAAATAGCAACATAGTGCATACCGGGAACAACGTCACGAACAACACTAGACAATGAGAGCTACAAGAAAACAACAACAACAACTGCAGCAACAACAACAGCAGTAACAACAACAAGAACAACAACAATAGCAACAAAAACAACAATAGCAATAACAACAACAATAACTACAACAATAGCAACAACAACAACAACAACAACAACAAACCCAAAAGTATCACGCACGCACAGCCAGCAACCGAAATAAGACTAACACTGAGAATGCCTAGCATCGATATCCTGTATGCAATTCGAATACTGCAAACACACTTGGCAGGAACACAAGTCGAGAGGATTATTTCAAACCTCTCGAAATGACCGGCATAGGCGGAGTTGGCTAGGTGATAACATAAGAAACAATGTATACAAGCAGAAACAGGCAACAGGCCGGAATCCCAGCGTGCCAGAGGAACAGCAAGAAAGCAGCTATGGTTTCTTTTCACTTTTCACAAAATGATGGTGACTTAACGGCGTACGCTACTCGATTATGCACGTGCCAAAAAAAGGATGCCGATGTATGAACACGTCTTTAACATCCTGGCTTACTAATACAACCACGGTGACAAACATTTCTTACGATCCAATGGATCAAAGGTCAACATTGTGTATGGTTTGTATTGTGCTCAGCAAGGAAACGCTGTGTTCGGCCGAAGAGTATAGTTTTAGATCTGGGTGAGCGACGACCAGGAAGACAACAACAGCAACAACAACAACAACAGCAGCAGCAACAGCAACAGCAGCAGCAGCAGCAACAACAACAATAGAAGGAACCACTAATCAGTACCAAACAATACAACATCTGACTAACACCATTGCTCCACCTAGCAGGTAAGGCCTCCGAGGGAGAGCTTTTGTGGCACGTGCACGCAACGGCTTTTGGGGGGGGGGGGGACAAAAAGGGTAAGATGGATACCCATAGCGGTAGGCACCCACGATGGGGTCCAGTGAAGAACTAAAACGTATCCTTATCGCTGGAATCCTGATACCTCTCTCTTGCGTCTCATTGCCAATTGTCAAAGCGACGATTCGTCAAGCCGACGATCATCCCCGAAGAGAAAACGGATTGCCGCTGCATTCATTTGCGTGCATACGATCGTCGTCTAAATGGAAGTATGACACACAGAAAAAATACGCCGCTTCGCACTCCTAACCGTTGTGATCAGGTCAGTTCTCGAGCGTCACAAATGCATACATATGTGACAAATGACATCACGCCAATAATGAAACAACATCTATACGTTATCTATGCGTCGAGTGAAGATGCGAGATCGGAGCAGGACTGAGGATAGGGACCGTGGCAAACGATCACAACGAACGGCAAATAAAACGAAACATGGCGAAAAAATTGCCAATCGAATTAATTAGACATAGTTAACGTATAGTGGTCGTCGTTGTCATCTTCGTCTTCGTCTGCGCACACTTTCTTTTCTCCGTTTTTTTCTCTATCTATCCACTACGATGGATGGCGGATCGGATTTGTGCGTCACCGCCTTCTTCCAGTGGACCGCCGCGCCGACTCTTGCTGAAAGACAGAAAACAGCCGTAACGAAATGAGTCACAGCGGGGCACTACCACCGAAACGGGATGTCCAGCCGTGTGAGAGACCTCGTGGAGGAACAGACAGTTTGCTTTCCTCCGGCGGGATTTAGAGCAACATATATATATATATATATATATATATATTCAATAATTACAGGCCAAAATTGCACTACGGTTCCCCCGGTCTCTCTCGCTCTTTCTTCTCTCTCTTGCGGATCAGACACACCCATTGCCCGTACTCAGAGAACGTGTCATGCATTTCTAAGAAGAGGAACAGGAAAGTCGGACATGAAGCCGACGGATTTCAAGGAACACCACGGACACGTAGTCCAGCCTAGTCAACCTGGTATACTTGATGATCGCTTTTGTGCGTCTTCCTCTCCAACATATATATATATATATATATATATATATATATATATGCGTGTGTTTATGTGTGTAGACTACTCAAAATGTAAGCAACAAATAAACAAACGGTTGTTACTATTACCACGGTTGTTTAAGTGCTTTCTCATATGCTCTCAACCGGCAGAGGCGATGAGTGCCGGAAGCAAAACTGCCGCTCACAGACTGTTATAAAGTATACAGAGTATAAAACACGCTTCCGCTGTGCGGTGCTTTCAGCAAAGACTGGGGCAGAGCAAATAATAATTTAAAAAAAGCAGATCGGTAGCCAAAGATGGAAAGCTCTGTCCTATTAGGAGGATGCTGTTCATCCTATCTCGCGCTTCTTCCCCCTCTCTCTATATGAATTGTATTATCTACAAATAACATCTATCTTATGCTCTATCTAAAAATCGAATGCAAATTTGCCGATACATTTTCGGGCTTTTCATCATTCGTCCATGGTGCCGCTTTCACTTGTTTCGAAATTCCTCTCTCCCATCCCTCTAGATGTGCTCCTAACCCCATATGCGCCACGTTGTGTTCGTCGGAAACGGAGGTCAAACTGCTCGCCTAACGAACTAAGTCGTCGTAAAAACAGTCGGGCTAATCCAATTTGCGATTAATTTTCAATCTCACGACTACCCCGCAATAAGACCCGAAAGACCCCAGAAACAAATAAAACGTAACAATTTTAATAATGACAATAATAGTAAACCTTATTATCATTATTATTACAATTCTGAGTTATGAACGTTTAAGCCAGGTTCATCATGTTCGGCTCGCTACCTGTCAGTTCATATCGCTTAATGAACTAAGTCGTCGTAAAAACAGTCGGGGTGATCCAATTTGCGATTACGGCGATTTTCAGTCTCACGGCTGCCCCGCAATAAAGCCGATTTCCGAAAGACCCCCGAAACAAGCAAACTCCAATAATTATAATTATAACAATAATGGTAAACCTTAAAAATACTTTTCCATGCACCAAGCCACCGGGCTCGACAATAGTAAACCTTATTATCATTATTATTACAATTCTGAGGTAGAGAACGTTTAACCCAGGGCTTCCTGTCAAATCATGGCGTATATAGTAGAAGCCACGTTTTCCCTACAAACGGCCAAAGACATCATCTGTCTCAAAAACATTGCCTCGCATCGATTACCCGCAACGTTCTCTATACGTTTTCTGACATTGTATGACAGGTACAGACCTGGGCTGATGAGGCCGAGTGTCTCCAACGTAATGAATACGAATAAAATCAATCCATTTACTCAATATGATCAATCATTAACGCTGGGAACATAGCAACTGGGTCCCTATAAAACCTGTGATGCGATGGGTGCGAATTATTATTATTATTATTATTACTATTATTCGTTTCCTACAATTAACATCGAGTATGCAATGTAGTCATCCTCAAGCCCAACAGACCACTGCAATATAACTCAGCGGTCTTGACCAGTGTTTTCTTGGCCCGTTCCTGCCTTCTCTCTTTCTCCCTAGACGTGGGTGAACAAGTTTGAATGACGGTAGACTATCCCACGATCACTACCCCGCACCTGACTGCGCTAGATTGTAGGTAGTTAACTCGCTTTGTGCGCATTACCAGTTATAGGCCGTCAATCCCCGGGGCAACTTACAGTGTCAGCCCAAACCGTTACGCACGTTATACATGTTAGGTCCACGTCGGCCCTGTGCTGACGCGACGGGTGACCGATCAACTGCTGTCTGTTTGCTTACGATGGTGGTTCTCACGCTCACTGCAACCTCTGTTCTGGTCTAGTCACAGCAAGTAGCACGGTTTAATAGTTGAAAAGAAAATCGCCGACATTGCCATCATACGAGTAAATACTACAGGTAGCGCCAAGTGGTAATGCGACTGAGATGGAAGGAGCTGGCAGGAACTATTGGGTGTCCTGGAGGCAGGTGAAGTATTGGTTTTCCTGGAGGCAGGTGAAGTATGTTCATTGACGAGCTACAGCTAAGGCCAAAGACCAACGTAAAGGAGCAATGCCCCGTGGAGCGCACGCTGTACGTAGAGGGAGCAGGACAGAACAGCGGGAGGTCGCTAGACTGCTAGCGGCATCGGTTCAGGAGCGCTGGGAGATTACTCGCAATACGCATCTGTCGAGCCTACAGGACGGCGACGACAAGTACAGTGTCTGCCCTGGCTAGACTGACACCATGGAACTTTACAATACGGAGACATGTTCGTCGCAGGCAACCAGGCAGAAATGGAAGATCGCCAGATGAAGAAGCTGTCCTCCAGCAGGAAAAGCAAAAGGAGAACACCGACTACTCGAGATGATCAAAGGGACTAATACCTAATACACGCGTGTGGTACCTAGAGGCCCCATAGGGGATGACCTACAATTCAACCTAGGTGTTCAGTGGTCACGGCTGTCTTCAGCAGTACCTGCACCGCATTCGAACGGCGGTTTACCGGACTGTCCAATGTGTGGCAATCAAGAGGATTACGCGGCAGATACGGTGTTCAGATGCTAAGGACTCAATAAAGCAAGGCAGGGTCTACAAAAAAAGATCGAAAGAAGAGAGTAGTTTTCACCGCAGAACGTAGTAAAAATAATGTTGGACAGGTGTATGCATGTAAGCCACATTGTCCGACAGATTACGACCAAGCAAGACTCGCCGGACGGATAAGAAGAACAGAGATCCAAATAGACCCTCCCTTGCGACCAAAGGAGCAGAGACCAACTACCACGTACCAAATGTTATTTCCAGAAGAGGTATTCCGGGCATGTCTAGGCTATAAAGGCCAAAAGGGGGCGTTTTTTAGTAAGCATTACATGTAGCCTGTCGAGTCCCATGCTATCCACCAATAAGATATCGGTTGAGTGTGCGTAAAAGTGTTTCCTTATCTCTAGTTGAAGAAAAAAAGAAACAGTACTACAAGTAAGTGAACAAAATGGCAATCCCCCACTAACCAGAAAAGCGGCCCGATTTTGGGATTACAGTATATTGTCTGTTTCTGTGCGTATCTGTCCGTCCCCGAGAACACGCCGAGTAAACACGTCGCTGTTCTTCTTGGCGTCAACATACGTTTGTCTCAGAGCAGTTGGTTTTCGCTTATGTTTGCAGGGGACCGCAGGGGACCCCCTCGCCCGTTGAATGTGCGCGACTAGCGAAGCGGAATTGCACCTTTCGAGGGTGGGCTTTAACATCATCCACGACAACAATGCAGGTAACCCATAACTAGACGGCGTAACTCTATTGTCCTGCACCAAGACGTTTCTCGACTTGAAACCAGTAAGTCTGGTTGCTTTCTATCTTTCCCACGCAAATCTCACACGTTGCACCGTAAGGGTAAGATGTGTGGGGCCAGGACCGAACCCGCAACTCCTCATGGCATAGTCGCACTCCTTGTCTCCGTCATTCCCATCATCCCATCATTATAATATTGATGATAAGTTAAGCATTGCAATATAGTTGTAGTAAATTTCCTCACAATCGATAAGAACGATCCCGGGGGTTGTGACGGTTGAAACGGCCGCATGGTCGGCAATCAGAGGCTGCAACGCATCTGAAAATAGTCGTTGCATTGCCATCAAATCGCGCATTTGTATGGCTAGTGCCCCCCCGAATCCTCTACAAACAGACATCCATGAAAGGACGGGACAGCATATTAGCGGGCTGGGTCTCCACAATTTGCCACATCTGGCACGGTTGCTCTATTTTCACCGACAGCTATGCTAGCGAGGCTTAAAAGGGATTCTGAGTGCGGTGCGCATTTCACTCGAGGTACACCTATTTCGGTCGTATTTAAGCGTTTCCCGCTCCCTGGAGATGGTGTTTCATTGGGCCGCCGTCGGTTTAGAGGCGAGCCTGTACCCAGGGGGGGGGGGGGGTTGACAGCTTAACAGCGAGCTCTGCGACCAGTATTGCCATTCCCAACACCTGGCAGAGAACGTATCACGGATCTCTGTGCCGGGCATAGCTAGAGGCCCATAGAGATGTCGTCTCTACATTCCGTTGATGTATAATGATAGTAGCCAAGAAAAGCGGCAAAGGAACAAGCGTGCCCTGTTTTCCAGGGCTCTCGTCTGGAAAGTTATAGCGATACACACTGATACCATTGAATATCGTATGTCGTTATATATATATATATATATATATATATAATTGTGACGCTGTGGTCTAGGGGACTGGAGTGCTAGTCATAATTGTCATCTACCGAGGTGGCGCCGGTTATCCGGCGGTTAACCGGTCCTGTCGTTGATCAAATTTTGTTTGGGTGACGCTCATTGAAAAGATCGCTGAGTGTCAGCGGCCATGCTGGCATTGTTTTAGGTGTCAGCCACCCGTGTAGTCCTTGCGAACGACCAAGTCTATCCAGCCAAGAATATATATATATATATAATATATATATAAGAAGGATGATTATTTATTAATACATCCTGCTTTTCGGTATAATATATATATATATATATATATATATATATATATACATATATATGCAATTTGTTTGACCAAAACAGCCCCGATCTAATCGACATCTTCGTAAACTCATTAACGGCAATCAATTAGCTGATTGTCGACTGTAGCGGTAGTAATCAATGTCATAACAACAATAACGATAATCAAAGAAATAATAAGAGTAATCTTACGATAAGAATTATACGAATGAGTATTATTATTATTATTATTATTATTATTCTCGTAGCAATTTGGTTTGATGGCATGGATGGTTAGTCAGAGGCAGTAAATAACAATTCCTCGAGTGTCATCTAGGTCATCTAGTTCTGCTGCTGCTGCTGTTTTTGCTGTTATTGGTCTTGGTACAATCGTTGTTGGTATTGTTGTTGTTGTTGTTGTTGTTGTTGATGATGCTGCGGCTGCCGGTGTCGTCGTCGTCTGTGGTCGATCAACCTCTTCATCCACTGACAACATCGATTTAGCGCAGGGAGACAGGCAGGCAGACAGCCAGCCACTCTTACGACCGTCATCTTCGTCGTTGCTGTTGTTGTTGATGTTGATGTTGTTGTGTTAATGTTGTTGTCGTTGTTGTTGTTGTTGTCGTCGCAGTTTTTAATTGTTGCTGTTGCGTTTGCTTATTGTTGTTGTTGTTGTTGTTGTTGCGTTTGCTTATTGTTAAGTGTTGTTGTTATTAGTGTTGTCGTCGTTGTCGTAGTTGCTGTTCTTGAAGTTGTTCATTGTTGTTGCCGTTATGAATTGTTGCTCTTATTGCGTTTGTTAATTGTTGTTGTTGCAGCTGCTAATTGTTGTTGTTGTTGCCGCTGTCGCGACGACCACGCTGCCGGCACTGGCTAGCCGCTTTGAGCCCGGCGAGAACACAAGCAACAAACCTACCGGCTCGCGGCCGCGCCACCGACTGCCAATGGCTGTGGAACCGTCGTCGGCGGTGTAGACCACCAGCCGGCGGAAAATCGCGACACACAGCTAACAGCAACAGATGGTTTTAGTAGTGGTGGTGGTGGTGATGGGAGTGGTGATCGTGGAGATGCTGCAGCTCTACTCGCTAGTAGTAGTAGTAGTTGTAGTAGCAGTTCTGGCAGTAGTAGCCCGTCTTGCGACTTTCCAGAGGCTCAGCATAATGGTGGTCATCGTGGTCATCGCCAGGATGATTACTATTATTACAATTATGATTGTTCTTATTCTGATTATTATTATTATTATTATTATGATCACCAAACCCCGCCGGCCGTCATCAGCACAGCCGCAGCCACACAACGAAGCAACCAGCCAGCCAGCCAGTTGATCATAGTGGCAGACATCTATTTTTCTGCACATTCGTCACGCGGGAAGAGACCCCCGCGGGCCATGGCGAGCACCGTGACGATGCTTTTCCCCTGGCGTCCATGCGGCCGCCCATGCGTCTCTGTCCATCTGCCTTCGACGCCTGCCTTCGACGGGGTACAACGAAGCGGCCACAAGGAACAACGCGTACACGAGGTGTACGGGGCTACGGCGCTTGGCGCTAGCGCTGAAGTCGTCTCGAGAGAGCAAGAAGAAAAGACGAGAGCGCGAGAGAGAGAGAGAGAGAGAGAGGGCGCGCGAGAGTCAAGAGAGAGAGGGAAACTTTACCTCAGAACAACACTGAACGAAGGTGAAGAACAAACGAAGGCATCTGAAGGCGAAGAACAAACGAAGGCATCTGAAGGCAAAGAACAAACACAAAGATGATGTTTTCCTTCACCTTTTCTTGTCGTTGTTCGGCTTCGCCGTCGTCGTCGTCCTGGTCATCATGTTCATCTTTTTCTACGTCTCCTCTTCCACACTTGCTCCGTCTTCCTTGTCATCTTATTGTGGCAATAATCATGATAATGATAATGATGATGTCGTCATGTCATCGCAACTGTGAATCATTGTCGTCCGATAAGATTGTCATGATTGGAACACGGCAATCGCGTTTTTTCTTCTATCCACGCGTTTTGTTCTATCCACGCGTTTTCTCCGCTGTTTCCCTTTTTGTTTGGCTGCTTCCGGTTGTCGGTGTTGATGCAGGTGGTCAGCTTTGTGTTGTCGTTGTTGTTGTTGTTGTTGTTGTTGGTTGTACCATTCTACAACTCGTCTAGATTTCGAAATGCAAGGCTGACAAAAGTATTAACAGCGACACCACCATTGTCATCCGCTTTTGTCACGGAATGCAAGCAATATGAGCCTCGTTGTTATTGTTGTGACCTACACTGTTAGCGGAACGTTAGTGACTCGAGGCTGTATATTCTGCGTGCATCTTGTGTCTGCACTTGCGCTTTGTTCTTCTAGACAAGCAGACAAAAATACAATAGATGAGCTTGCGACATGTAACACAGGCCAACAAGGATCTGTCCGCGATTCACCACCATCAGAGCTCTGAGGAGATCCATGGTTCATGTCCATCCATGCCCGTCGTATATGTTAATACAAAAGTCATGTGATGTCGACAGAGTCTCGGTTGCTCTATGCATTTACACGCGATCATATGCACCGTCGTACGTATTACGTATTGCGTCGTAACTCTCGACTTGCTTCATTGCTGTTGTTGTTGTAGTTGTTTCTGTTGTAACTTTATGGAGATCATGTCTGTCTTCCCTTGCACAATATGTGTATTTTTCAGGTGTAATCAAATCGTTTCAGAAAAGGGCAGATCGGACCGATTTCGACCGATATATAATATGTGTAAAATTTCACTGTCACACAGCCCAAACGTAAATTTGTACGGAAACGGATTCGAGAGACGGAACAGAGACGGTAGGAAATCGTTTACATATAAAAGAGGTCTGACGGCCACCACGTAAGTCTATAGTATGTTGTCCAGTACCAGTACTTTGTATGTACAAGTGGCACTTACAGATTCATGCACGTATGTATGCTGCCAAGGCATAAATCATCATTCAAGGCGCACCAAGGCAAGAATTTACATCTAGACTAACAATAAGTAAGTAATATTCAATGGCTCAATTTATCAGTTAGGAGGAGGAAAAAACATGGTGATACGGAAAGGAGAGGGGTAGCATATTCGATCGCAAAACACCACAGAGCAAACGAAACGGAATAAGAAACACACGAAATGGCGCCCTCTAACAGGGCGTGCGCCCCACATAGTCCAGTCGCGATGAGGTCAGTGACCCAGCCATCCACGGAATCGAAAATTTGTCCTCGATTGGGGAGTTCTCCGTGGAGGACAAAGTTCGCTACCCGCATCAACCCTGATGCTCGACCCTCACACGCACGCAAACTCTCCACGGCTTCCACGGGAAACAAGAAGGACCTCGTTCTCTTTCTCCCCGGAAAGACTGGAGGAACAATGGGAAAAAAAGAGCGAGAGTCCTGGGTTCTCGGGGGTTCTCTTGAAAAGACGGATGGGAGGGGCGCAATAGATGCCCCTCGAGTGTTCCCCTTTCCTGCGACTGTCCTGCGACCAAAACAACGGACCAGGACCGTGGCACTTTGTTCTTCTTCATGATCGACGTCGTCGTCGTCATCTCTTATTCTCTTGTACTATCGATCTCATATTCTCCTTCCGATCCGCTGTCGCTGACAAACTCAGATATCTAATTTCATCGATTAGTTAGCTATCGTTTACTCTAGCAGTGGTTATTATCTAGACCACTTTCTCACTCAAAAGCTCACTTTTGGTTCTCGTTAGTAGTTTTATTCTGCTCTTTACCTTATCTCGTTGTCTTTCCCTCTTTTTTTGTTAACATTGTTTATCTGCATTTTTTCCGATCGGGTCGTTGTGTTAGTTTACGGTGTGCGAATACGGTACGAGTCGGTGGAGAGTGCGCAGCTCTGTCGAATTTATACGGACGGCGTGCGAGTGCAAATAAAGTTTGTTGAATCGTTCGCTTATAGCAACAACAACGACAACAAACGAACGACGACGACGACGCAGACGGCATCAACTCAGCGAAATGACAACCTATAACGGTATCGGTCGACTCGTGTTCATTGTTTGGACTTCTTGGAGGCACACACGGCTGGGCTGAAAGACGGCGGGCATGACGCCTGCTTGCTTGACGAACAGCAGTCGTCTACAGTGCCTCTAGGGCGCTAACCTACAACAAACGGAACGGAGACGAAGATGACGTCGCTTTGGGGCGTTGTTGGTTTCTCCTTTTCTCTCTGTGTATATGTGTGTCTCTCTCGCCAGTCGCTCTCGCTGTTTGTTCGCCGCCCCGCCAACCAAGCTGACCCCTCGTCAGTTTCCCGTCCAACCAGCGGCCCGCTCACAGTAGCAGTACGACGGACAGATACGGATAGCTAGATAGATGCCACTACTACAGCTGAACCCCCGTGGCCGCCTCCGCCTTCACATGCCGGTGCGGGGCGCATGACGGGCAAAGGAACAGAGGACGGTGGGGGGGGGGGGGAGGCTGCGGGCGGTATGGCGTCTCCGCCATGTTCCGCCGAACCAGACGGCATACATGTCTACAATACGAAAAGCTCTGCGATAGTTGAACGGCGCGCGAGGCCTCCCATGTCTTCTCGAGCTTTGACTTACTTGTATTTCCCCTTATTCCTTGTCTTCCACCAACATCACAACGCCATGCAACGTCAACACAACTACTGTCGTCGTCATTGTCGTCAGCAACAGCAAAAACAACAACCGCAGCAACGACAACAAAAACAACAACAACAACAACAACAATATCAATAATAGCAACAACAGCAACAATCCCCCTCAATAAATCTACACATACGCACGGGGCATGTGTCAATCTAGACGCATATGCGTGTTCGCGTCTGCGAGCAGGTTCCAAACCATCGCCGTTCACCAAGACGATGGTCGTGACGCCGTAATTATTATTAAGTGCTATGGTTAGTTCATTAGCGTGACTTTATATGACGCATAAGTTACATGCACGTACGACGCACAATGGATACGATACACTGCATACTGTCTGTTTGCCTCACTGTCACTCATTCACGACCATCATCACAACCACCACCATGATGATGATGATGCTGCTGGTGCTGGCGCTGATGTTGATGGGGATATTCCTTCCCGATTGACTACCAACAACATCTTGTATCATGACACACATATCTACCCGTAAACAAACGGGGTTCAACAAAAAGCAAACAATCACCCACACCTAGCCACCAACCCAACCTCACAACGAACGTATCCAGCCAGGGATCTTGCACGAGAGCAGTACTAGAACATCGACAGTAGCCGTTAACCGGACGGCGGCACGCTACTGTGAACATTTGACATTGGCATGCTAGCGTTGTTTCTGTAGCGCAGCGCTCGATAAGTGGGGTTAATCTTCCGATTCCTCTGGTCATTCAGTGTCACTTTCTCACTCACTCACTCAGCCAGTTAGCTTTGGCTTTCGCGAGCCTGCCCGTTGGCCAGCGGGCAATGAATGGCAAACCAAGTCAAAGAAGTCCTGACATAAACGGCGTGCCGCTGACTTCTGCACCTCTCGTCTCGATGGAGTCGTCTTGTTCATGTTCATATGCCCTGCTTCCCTGTCCTGCTAGTGTAGATATCGACCGCACAGATACCCCGCGAGAGAGCACCGCGGCACAGATGGGAAGAAGACACATAGTGACATAGGTAGGATACATGCATGCCTGCATGCGAGGATGCGTGAGGTTGCCCATGACGATGAAGAACACACGGGTGGACGCGGAACGTGGATGGATGGACGGAAATCGATACTAGAACTGGCCGGGTTGGATGGAGGCGATAGAGGAACTAAAGGCAATGGGGAGCGGGGGGAGACGATTTAAACACTCTGATACTTCCTTCGTCTGCTCAACAACCCCAGGCCGAGCCAAGCCCAGCTAAATCCAGCATCATCACCAAATCAACAATATCGTCGTCACCACCATCATCAGCATCATCAGGGTCACTATCTTTCCTAAGCCAAAATAGTTCGGTTTCTGTCCCGCCTGTCGGGCTACTGACTCTGCTAATAATAATCCTCATATTTTTAAACAATAAATAAACGAACAATAACAAGAACAAAAACGTATGCCGACAGGCATAAGTATGACATTGTTGTACGTCATCGTCGCCATCATACGCCTAACCTCGTATTTTTCCTCCTACTCCTCCTATGAGCTTCAGCAATCCACACCGAACGGTGAGTTCGCGATACGCCGCCGTAATACGCACTCACTAGCTTCTAGCTACTACGACTTACCGTTAAGCACACTGACGGCTAGCCAATACAACCACTGCCGAGCTGCTGTTGCTGCTGCTACTGCTGTCAAGGCGTTCGCGCCTCAACTCATTGTTGTTTTCGCCCCATCAACGTACACCATCCGAACGGTGCCCGGACGCACGCAGCAACCACTGCAGCAGTACCGGAGCCCAGCAGTATCAGAGCCAGCCAGAACCAACACCAACAGAGACAGACCGAAGCTGACGTCCAACAACAGCGACGACGAGGGTGATGGCTGAGTTCGCCCCTCGGGGGGCGCTGGCTCAGATGGCAGTTTGTTGTTTCCCGAGGCAAACGACTCGGTGGTCGCAGACCGAGCAAACTCCCCCCGGTTTCCGGCTGTTGTTGTTGTTGTTGCTGGTGTCGGCAACGGCGCGACGTCGCAAAGCAACGGCAATGGCTGCCACCGAAGCCCCTGCTGATACCGCTACCACTGTCGCCCTCACCACCCCACTTCACTGTAAACTAAAGACTCGGCACTTTCTCTCCTTTTGTGCGTGAGGTCGGTTTTGCTATTGCTGTTGTTATTGTTCACCACTTACCACTGTTCTTCACGCACGTTGATGTTGCACCCCTTGGCTGCTGCTGCTGCTGAAACTCTCGTCGTACTCCGGTGTTTTTGCACTGTTGATGTGGCGGCCAACGACATCCAACATCACGACGGATTTAGTTGCTCATAGTATTCTTCGTCTTCTTCAATCACAATCTTCGTAAGAGTCGTAGAAGTAGCACTCTAGTTCTCCGCCACCAGCACCATCATCATCATCGTTATCACCCCCACCACCACCACCATCACCATGTCTCAGTGGTCAGTGGTGAAGTGGTGTAACATGATGATGAAGAAGATGCTCGCAGCCATGGCCAGTGAAGGGCTGGTGAGAGGTAGTGAAGCGGTGAGGTGGTGAAGACTGTAGTGCTGGTGAGGTCTCTCGTTCGTTCGTTCGTTTGTTTATCTCCGTATCTGTTTCGGCTTCCGCTGCTGCTCTAGTTATCCGTGCTGCTGCTGCTGCTGCTGCTGGTGGTGCTGCATCCGATAATTCTGACGACGATGACGACAACGGCGATAAGAAATCATAACAGGTCACGACCGGCCACCACCATCATCACCGTCACAACAATCGGCAACGGTTGTTCCAACGCCAACATCGATACCACTAGCCGCAGTAGCAGCAGCGGCGGCAGCCGCCACAGAAACGAGATTCTCAACGACAGCCCTCGTCATCAGGCGGCGAACGGCGAAAACACATGAACGATAGCCAGAACGATCTATTTAACACTCAATCTACACAGAACAGGAATATTTCAGGCAGGGCCTGACTTTGGTTGGTTGGATGGTTAGTTGGTTGGTTGGGTAAGTACACCCAGCAGAGCTACACAGTCACTGCACCGAGTGACTAGCCGTGGCACGGTCGGTGCAGGATTCGGTTACAACAGCACTGTCTTGCTTTCTGTCCTCTTTGCGGACGTCAATCAATCAATCAATCGCTGACCATGATGATGTTGTCGTTGACGTTGTCGTTGTCGACGATGACGGCGCTAGCGGACCGAAGCTCGCACAGGCGGCACAACTCGGCCACGACCACGACGACGGTCGAACAAGACGAACGACAGGGGGGATACCACGATAGCAGAGCAACCACGACACCCCAACAAGAACAACAATCACAGCAACAACGACAGCCTCAGACGGACTCAGAGGCGGACTGGCAGCTCTTTGGCTATTTTGCTCTGGCTACTCGATGAATGTAGTATCCGACGGCAACCCCACTCCTACTGCCCCTACTACAACCACCACTCCCGTTTCTTGTTCGTCTTCGTTTTCTTTTTCTTTCTTCTTCTAGTGTCGCTGCTGCTGCTGCTGGCGCTACGGCGTGCTTTGCTGTGCGCTGAGGCGCGTTCCACCACCCAATCCAACGTCGTCGTTCATTTACTCACTATCCGCTTTTTCTTTTTGGTATCTGCTGTTATTTCCCGTTGTCGTCGTCGTCGTCGCCTTGTTCTTATCCTTCTCCTCCACCTCGTTGTTCTTGATATTCCTCTCACTGTCTTCTTCGTGTGCCTCCCCCAAGCTTGATCTGCTTGACCGCAGCAGGCGAGACAGACAGAGAAAGAGACTCTGCTTACGGCGGCCGAAACTACAACGACCAGAGAGAGCTGCGGAAAGCCTACTGGCCTCCTAATACTATGCCACAAGCATTTACTATGACGATTCCTTCACTACCCGGCCACCGCGGTCATCATTATGATAGTGGTGCTGCTGCTGATGATGATGATGGTTGTTGATGTCGATGATGATGAGGGTGGTGGTGCTTTAGTAGAGGTGGTACTAGTAGAGCTTCTGTCGCTATTGCTGCTGCTGCTGCTGGTATCGTGGGGGCAGCGACAGTGAAGTCAGTGGCAGTGATCGGTCGTCGAGACTCGAGCTGCTGGGCCAGCAACCATCATCACCAACCACCAATGGCAAACGCAACAACGGCTGGAGGAGAGTAGGGAAGCCGTGTGCCGGCTACGCTCGTCATTGTCGTCGTCATCGTCGTAGGTCGTAACCGTCGACCCGCAGCTAGCCAAGCCCTGCTAGCGATCGCAGCGTCAGCAGCAGGCAATCTGCTTCTCGTTCTTTTCGATGTCTTTGCTTCGCCTCGTTGCTCTATATTTCCTTCTCTCTCGACCTCTCTCTTTATATATAACTCTCTTTTCTCTCGTTCCTACCATGCCAATCTCTTTATCGATCTTCCCTATTCCTCTCGCGGGTTTTCCGCGGTTTCCCTCTCGTCCCTTCCATGTCTACACCTCGTTCTCTCTTTCTTCCCTCCGCTCCCCAGATATTCCTCTCGCTTTCTGGCGCGCTCTAGTCGTTCGCGGGCTACGAGTCTCCTCCTCTCCTCGCCTTCGTCGTAGGTTGTGAGCTGTTGGGTGAGCGTCGAGGTGGCGGCGACGACGACCAAGATGGCGCCAATCGAGGCAGCGACATGATCCTCCTTACTCCCACCCTCCCTTTCTCGGTAGGCGCTGCTCATGCGCCCACCACTACACAGGCGGCCGGTAGCAGCGGCAGCAGCAGCGCCGGCAGCCTCAAGCAGAGCAGCGCCGTCACTTACAACCACGGCGAAGGCGACAAGGAGGAGACCCAACGATGGCTACTCCACTCCATTCGGTCAGTTAGACCGCTTGACTGTTCCTCATCCAGCAGGCGCTCGATCGAGACGTGCCACCGTTCATTTACCCACCCGTCCACCGACTGTTCTGTCGTAGATACACTCTCTACGACGACTGCTGCTGCTCGAAACTATTCGAAGTAGCAACGGCAGCACCAACCCGCAGCCATGCAGTTGTCAGAAGCCCAAGTTACAGATTGTATATAGGTAGCACCTACTCACAGCACGACGACTATTACGCCGATGATTCGGGGCGGCCATGCCGGCGAGGGTGCGGAGGCGAGCGCGGGGTGGTGGAGTGAACCAAGTGGGAAAGGGCACCAATCAAGGGGCGAGGGAGAGAGAGGTGCCCGCCCTTCTAGCGGGCAACAACAACGACAAAGAGGAAAACGGCCGCTCACAGCGGCGGAGGCCGGAGCAGCGGCCGCTAAAACAGCAGCGGTCGCTAAAACAACGGCGGCCGCTGTAGTGGCGGCGGCTGCGGTGGAGGGGACGGATTCTTCGGATGGCTGTAGTAGCAGCGGACCAGCGACGGCGGCGGCGAGCTGAGCATTCGCGCGCGGGAAGGGAGTGGTTGTAGCCAGCCGCCTAACCAACGAGCAGCACGTAACTAGCGGAGCAAGGAAACAAACAAACACTTAAACGACCGACGGACCGACCGGCGGGTTGGATTGGGAGAGGGTCTTGTATGTCAATCTGTCGGTTCGTCCGTCCATGTGTCTATCGATCCGTTTGTCGTCGTCTGCTGAAGAGAACAGAAGAGGGAGGAGAGAGAGCCAGAAGAGCATGGGTGTCAATCGCTCTGTCGAGTGTCGACTTGCTGTTGATGATGATGATGATGGTGGTGATGACAATGTTAACTATGTGTTGATGATGGTGATGATAACAGTGGCAACGGCGATGTCGGCAACCGAGAGACGATGATAAGGGCGCGGCGCGATTCACGGTAGCTGCTGCTGTTGTTGTACTTGTCGTTTTGGTTGTTGTTGATGTTTTTTCGGACGTTCATGGGGGTGATTGCTGGCCAACGAACTCCGCCAGGAACGAGCATATCATCAGCAGCAGCAGTAACTTCAGTAGTATTAGTAGTAGTGAAGCAGTTAGAGGGCGTCTTCAGTGATGTAAAACGAAAGTGTACCGCTGGAATATGGTTATATGAATAAAGAGGGCGTCTGCTATTGTTGTAGTAGCAGTAGAAATCGTAGTAGTTACCGTAAAAGTAGTGCGGGTAATAGGATCGGATGCCACTCCCACTGGCAGGGGTGGTGGGATCTGCAGCTGTAGCAGCATCAGCAGCGGAAGCGGCAGCGAACACATACGAAGCCAGAGCAGAGAGTGTGTCGGGAAAGAAGGAATGGGTAAATTGGTGAAAGTGGAAGCTAGCCCATTAGTAGTACTCCGCGGAGCTCGGAACTCTTCCGGCCGTCGCCGGCTCCCGCGACGAGACGCATACCGTCCGATCCAGCCACCGCCAGGTCGGCAGTGTATCAGAAAGGAGTGGCATAAAGCACTCCGAACATCAAAACGTCAGACAAAAATCAGAGAACCCAGCATTCGAGTCTGATTGGAATGCGTTGGCAGGCTGTCCGGCCAAGCAGACGCTAGGGTGGGCCACGCGTTACGCCAGAGCGTCCCATGCTAGGTGTGGGGTGCGGCCCCGGGACACTGGGACATGCGCCGTGCGGCACTACGGTAAGACATTAGCCACCGCCCCCATGCCTCCACGACACACACAACAGCCAACATTCCCGACGTATTCGCAGACGCGCAAACAAACGGTCGAAACGTGGTGGCTGGGGGGCCCGCGCACCTATGTGTCTGGAAGAGACACATAGGTGCGCGGGTTCGAGCCCCACCGTTGCACATTTGTATTTATGGGGGTCCGTCTATAAAGCAATGTGAAAAACAGTTCCGTGGACGTTAAATCTTGGCTGAGAGTCAGCCCGAAAATTGTTAGACGCACAAACAATAGGAGCGATATACAACAGTCAGACAGACATACAGAGACTAAGACCGACCGATAGTAAGTGATAGAGAGAGAGTCTTGCAGAAAGAAGATCGCGGCGGTTTGTCTTTATAACGATAGCGAAGGCGACATCGGACCCTCATAAGGTCGCCGTATATGACGGTTAAAGCCACGCTTGCTGATCGGTTTGCAGCCGGCATCGCCGAGGCGTGGAGGGACCGCCGATGGGGGCGTCGATAGGGCTTACATAGGCCGACCATCCGCCAGGAAGAGAGGCGCCGAAAAAGCGAGAGGCTGAGCGCCGATAGATTGACCTCTGTGAAGTAAGTAACGTTTCTCCGAAACGCTCTGATGATGATAGCCGATACACCCACACCAGATCCGCCCGGACGCCCACAGTCGAATCATCGCCACGCCACTATCCTTTACCATTAACCTCAACCGTCACCACAACCTCCGCTCCATCACCATTGTAAAGATAGGGCATCATCGCATTTCGCCTGCCGACCCCCGGGGGCCTGCGCCTACCAAATGCCTAGGAAGGGAGGCGCAATTGAAATCAATAGTTGGTAGAGATTCACGCGTAAAATTAGACACCGCTGCACCGGTGGCAGACATGGTGGTCGACGGCGGCCCACGGCGAGAATAGACGCCATAACATGCGGTACAGCCTGCCTATGTCCACAAGCGCCTGACAGCCGAAAAGCAACGTTTAGAATCAGCTTATAATAATAATAATAATAATAATATATAGGTGGATCAATACGTTTGTAGCATCGTCTGTCTACAGTTCCAAAAAGATCTTGCCGATCACAGCGCCGAAAAAAGGCGTTCTTCGGATGTAATATAAATATTATATGGATTGGTTTTAAGTTGCTTTTGTTGCAAGTCGCGTAACTGTAACATGCCAGAACTTGGATAGAATGTTCGATCACAGTGCTGTGATCAAACATTCTTTCATTAAAATTGTTTTTGAAGGCTTAACTGCAACGCAAATTAAAGCCAAATTAGATTCCTCACTCAAGAACGGGAAAATGCTGCGAGGGAATAGACCGCAAGCGGCGAAAAACTTCCCACCTTGGTAGAAAGCACATCTCGACCGAAATTTGTTTGACCGTGGTCGCCTATTGCAACTTCGAGCTATCCGAATAATCGCTGGTAAGGTTCACTTTACGAAAAACAAAAGCAATGAAATTCAGCCGAAGCTTTTGCCGATTTTGGACACCTTGACACCCATAGTTCTCATAGGAGTTCTCCTTTAGGAGAATGCCGCATGATCTAGCCATCTCGTGCAGTTTCTTAGAGTTTATATATATCTCGGAAAATGCAAGTGAGTTATTAAAGAAACAATATATATATATATATATATATATATATATATATAAATATATATACAGGTAGTTCAATAAGTTCTTAGAATGAGCTTTTTAGAATTCGAATTTTGGCGCGCTTCCACCGCTATTAGGAACTGCAACTTTTCGACTGCCAGCAGTCAAAATACTATGGTGATTGGCCGTTGCGATTTCGTTTGATCGCTTTTCCCGTGCAACGTATCGGCGTGATTTTGAAAAATGGAGAAAAAGAGTTTCGAGTGGTTATCAAGCATTTTATTTCAAAGGTTGGAATGCGACCCAAGTGAAAACTGAGTTAGACGAGGTGTACGGTGACTCTGTGCCATGTTTTGCCACTGTTTCCAACTGGATTAATGAGTTAAAAAGAGGTCGCAGGAGCACCGGGATGAACTACGTTCAAAACGCCCAAAAACGGCAACTGATTAGGAAAACGTGGAAAAGGTGCGGAAAATCGTTGCCGCAGATAAGCGAGTGAGCATTAGGGAGATAGCGGAGGCCTTGGGGATCAGTTTGGGTAGTGTGCATTTCATCCTGCACGAAAACTTGAAGATGAAAGAGCTCAGAGAAAAATGGCTGCCGCATTTGCTCAACCAAGGCCAAAAAAACGCGCCTGTTTTCGCTTCACAGCGAAATTTGGCCAAGATGTCGAACAATCCGTCGGATTTTTGGCGCAGATTCATGACTGTCGATGAAAGCTGGGTCCATCACTACACTCCCGAGACCCAAGAAGCATCTTGCCAATGGTGTGCACCTGATGAAGGACCTCCGAAGAGGGTGCGGACAACGGCATTGACCGGAAAGGTGATGGCTACAGTTTTTTAAGACCAACGTAGAATAATGCTGGTCGACTACCTTGAGAGCGGTAAAACGATCACAGGAGAATATTAGGCAAGACTGTTAGACTGCCTTTAGCAAGAACTCATCGTGAAACGGCCCGCTTTGCAGAAGAAGGTTGTCCTGTTTCACCAGGACAATGCTCCTGCACACAAGTCCCGGCAAGCATCGGCAAAACTGGCCCAACTGAGGTTTGAACTTATTGAACAACCTTCCTATTCTCCAGACCTGGCCCCCTCTGATTATTTCCTCTTCGGACATTTGAAGAATAGTCTCGGTGGAAAGCGTTTTTCCAGCATTGAAGAGGTTAAGGCTGCTGTCAATGCCTATTTTCAGTCTAAAGACGCGGAATTCTACTTAAGAGGTATAAAAGCTCTGAAATCTTGGTGGGAAAAGTGTATTGAGCATCTCGGGGAGTATATCGAATAAGATAAATTTAAAAACATGATTTGGAAAATTCTTGGTTTTCATTCTAAGAACTTATTGAACTACCTGTATAAATATATATATATATATATATATATATATATATATATATATATATATATATAAATATATTGCATATTCTCAGATGAATGGGCTACATTGGGGTGTGGCCTGAAGCTGCGCTCCGGTTCAACCGTGTACCCTTTGCGTTAAAGTAATCTGGGCACCTTGTTATTTAAGTGGCCACGACGTTTTATATTTTTTAAATGGGTATGAGTGCATAGCTACACAGTGCGATTAAGCGTTAGCAGCTTACGTAATGCCTGCAAATGGCGTTTAAACGTATACGGCATACATATGGTCATCTCGTTCTGACCATCATTTTTCATTCACCACATCGAAACCTACTATTTACACCATCGAATCAGCACCGATTTGACACCAAAATGGCAAAGTTTCAAGGCATTGAACGCAAAGACGACAATAAAAAAATGTAGCATAGAAAACCCGGCCTGTCATAAAATGGAAATATTACACCAATTTATTTAACCATGTATACGACAGCAACTGCACAATAACGCAGTCGAAGGCAATGCTTCTAGAGAAATGTACCGCGGAGATAAGCTAACCAAATAACCGTTTTTTGGCTTCTGTAGGCAACATAAAACATAAGGAAAAGTAACCCGGTGCCCTTCACAGAATATAGGCTTTTGTTTGTAATCGAGGGCTGTGTATATGCGTGCACTCCAGTGAATAATGTAACTACACACATAGTAACATAAAATCTTAGTTGTAAAGATGCAGTAAAATGAATCCTTATTAAGGCCTGTCGAAAAACGTTTGCTGTACGAAGTCACATTTGCATTGTTCGTGCAAATATATTTATAGTCATCCTATCATATGAGTACTGTTTTGCTTAAAATGCTTTTTTGATACAACTACTTTACGTGTACGTCAAAAAGATTTCTTACAGGTTTTCCCGGGCCCTCAGAGCATTCATATGTAGAAACAGGTCAAGATGGGTAATGATGTTCCTGAGCACCATAAACGAATTTATGAATTCCAGACCAACAGACTCCACCGCAGTAGTTGCAGGAATAGCTTGTATCCATTATTTGCTATATTTTTATAAATCTTATTCAACATAAGGTAAGAACCTAATGTCGTACGAAAGTTTGATGGACTAGGAAACTGTAATACAAATCAATTTTACATTACAGTTTCATAGTATATATATGTTTCAGCCCCACTGGTTCTTAGAGGCACACACCAGATTTTAGTAAATAAGATAATAATGCAGCATCAAACTGGGCCGAAAAACACGGCTCATGTGTTTATGATGAGTAACCGTAATAACCATTATTCATGCGGAGCGCTATTCTGCCTAGCGTTCGCTGTAGGAGAGCCTGGTAGTTGACACTGTAGCTTAGCTCTATGTCAACACGGCATCGTCATGGCCAAAGCAGAGTTCACTAGGCAAATACGGCGTATCTTTATCTTAACTGTCCTCATATCGCCCCGTTAGTTTTCGAGCACATTTGTCTGACCGTCGGAACGGTCGTATGAATGCTGATGATTTATTAGGTAGAATATGGCACCAATTACGGAAAGTGACGGGAGCATTTTGAGGGCTGGAGAACCTCTTATGCAGAATGAATATCACTACGTCCAGAGCGACAGTCATGGGGTCATGGCGGCCGATGCTATAGCAGATGATGTGGTAGAGTTCACCTTTATTTAATGTTCGTTTATTCTTTCAATCTAGACTGTTTACCAGAGTCACCTAATCAGTAGTTAGTTGTAAATAAGCCGTGACACTCATTATATATACATTACACGATTATTCTCAATATTTCAGGTACGAAAAGTGTTTTCACTGACACCTCGTTTGTGTAAAATAGAGAGATGCCTGATCCAGAAGGTTTCCGCAAAAAGCTTTTAGAATGATAATAGTGCTTGCGTCAGAATCTGTCAGTACAAAAACACTATATAACTTTTTCGTCGTTAGAAAGCGCTTACGCAAACGTGTTTTTTAAAACAATCTTATCTATTTTTCTTTCCTTTTCCCTATATATATATATATATATATATATATATATATTACTCGAGCGTGTGCACAACGGATGCTTCTCGCATTGCTTGTATCATGAATAAGTAAAATCTAAATATGAAAAAAATAGTTTTTAAGGGACCGTCTTCTCTGAACGGCAAATGTGTTTAAACTCAGCGACTCCTCTTTAAGCTTAAAATATCCATAACGGCACATTTTCAACAATTGTAACATTTAAGGGCATTTTGCAAAAAATGCTATCTTGTGGGTGTGTCAACATCCTACATATTACGTAATGGTGTTTATTTGATTTTTGGTATTTTAATTGTGCTGAGAGACTCACCCAAATATACATGTTTTGATATGTCCGGCGAAATTAAACAAATCTGTTTTTAAGTCTGGTTTTGCATTTCATACTTAATAATTCTAATACACATCTAAGCAGATGAGGAAATCTAGCATTTACGCTTAGCAAACTATAATTTAGCACCAAATAATTTGTCAAAAGCCCTGTAGATGGTTGTGTTACAACATTGTTTACGGCACTTCTGGTAGGGTAAGCCTTATTAGAAGTAGCCCCAAAAGGGGTACGGTTTCTGTTGAAAATGTGTTAGAATGCTTTGAATTTTACAAAATGCTTTATATTTTCATCGTTTCATGTGCTCTCAGTGGTGGCCCTGTAGGTCAATCCAAATATGTTTCGTATGCATCTTTTCTGAAGAGTCACTCTTGGTTCAACATTCGACTTGAATGAGGCACCGCACAACAAGACGCCGTATTTTAAGTGTGAAAGTAAATGCATATTACACAGATTTGTTTAATTCGATTAATTTATGGAAAACCCCTGGTCCTAAGTTTGTTTATCATATGCTTGATATGAACTTCTCATTTTATTTTAGTCTGGAACATTAGATCAAGGTATTCATAGTTGTGTACCTCACCAATTATCGGACAATTGTTGTTTACCTCAAGGTCTAAGCTCGAGTAGGCAATAAAGACAAGGAATATTCAAATTATACTTTGTCATCTCATAAAAGGGGCTCCGCCAAGCCCTTACTACAAGCTATGTGCTTAATGGAGCTCGAAATTAACGTGTGCAAATATCTTACAAAAAATGTCAATAAACAAATCAAATTCAATAGTCTGGTATCATTACATCTGTTCGGTGGCAGATTTTCAACTTTCGTATTAGCACAGCCACATAAGGAAGTAGATGAGTGGCAGACAGTAGTCTTCAAGTATGTCGTATTTTGTCTTGTCTGGCCCTAAAGCCTTCAATTTATTTACCAATTGTATCCAATCTACATGATTGAATTCGTTCTGTACGTCAAAAAAGACCAGACAAACTGGTTTTATTCTCTATCATTGCCTCAATGAAAATTCGAACTTCAATCATTGCATCTTCAGTACTTCGTATTTCCCTAAATCCGAATTGTCACCTTTGGTCTGGTCCTGCATGTGACAGTCGCCGCGTATACACCAGGTACATTATCAATGGGTATGTGCAAACGCAGCCTTTCACGAGGAGTATGAGTTGTGCACCTGTCGGCTCTGTCTGCAGAGGTGTACCAAGTACCATGCAGCGGAATGCACAGCACTGGATCAAAAATCGTTGCACTACTTCTCTCGACGGCAGAAGAAGATAAAGCATTTTGAAGAAACCCATTTGAACTGTATATTATACTCTACTTGAGTGAAATAAATATAAATCAGTCAATAAATCCGAACTTTCCCGGGCAGATTGTGTCGTTTTTTGTCAATGGAATTAGCTAAATTATAGTTTACATTTTTTCCGAGAATTTTGCCAAATGCAGTCGTAATAGAAGTAGGTCTAATGATATCAAGGCAAATCTTACACCCTTTAAAAAGCGGCGTAACTAATTATGACTTAAATATCATGGGGGAAGTCCATATTGTAGACACAATTTGTTCTGATGTTCCAACTATGGTACCATAAGATCTGCATTTTATCTTACCTGTTTCGTAGAGATCCTAGCATGTCTCTCAATTGCTGTGATTTTTAGAATTTTAATATTTTGCTACACTTTGAAGGCTGGTGTTTCGATGCTTATTTATTTGTTAGGCCTTTAAGATCAGTCAGAAGTGTTCTACTACTGGACTCTGCGGATTCCGCAATCTTAGTTCCAGCCCTTGCTAGATGTCTGTTGAGATAACTGAGTTTGTCGTTAAGCGATCCTTCAGGAAGGTCTTGCAAGTCTCTAATGGAAAACTATTTAGCATTGGAGCCCTTGAACCCGGTTAGCATTATCTTGCAAGCTCATTTCGTATCCTTCTTCAAAGCTTCGAATTTAGCTTTTAGATCGTCTTCACACAAATTTCATGGTTTCCTTAGTCTTGCTTTGTCGCACAGTTATTTCCGTTAACATATTTCAATGATGTTTTCGACTGATTGAGTCTGAATGAATTGATTACATTGTTTAATTAATGTCTCGTAGCAGTTTTTAGATTAATATATATATATATATATACATATACATATACATATACATATACATATATATATATATATATATATATATATATATATATATTATAATACGAAGGCCACTTAGTTGTATGAAATGTATCACTAACTTGTTCAAAGTTATATATATTTCTTGTCTTGATATACTTAACTTTTGGTCTGGTTATTACGGAGATCGAGATTGCCATATATATACTCGTATATATATGTATATATATATATATATATATTCCATGGGAGGATTTGCAAGGTTTTATATTGTGGGTGTTTGATTTATGGGCTTGTTTATATTAATGGCGCGGCTGGCGTCATTATTCATTCACGTGGAGTCATCCAGAATGAGCAATATGAATTCGACGTTAGTTGACAGAGCACGTCATCGGTGGTTTTACAAATAGACCGTAGATGACAGAGAGACGCTGCAGCGGTGGCAGGCAAATTATAAGAGTAGGCTCCGAGAAACAAAGGACGTCTACTTCGAGAAACAGTTTTCAGCTGTCAATCGACTTGCAAAACTGTGGGCGTCTCTTAATGAAATCTGCGGCCGTGGTTAAAATAAGGCCAAAATACCAAAGTGTCTGCTAGTCGATGGCCAAGAGCTTGGGGTGATAGACGCGCTAAATTAGTTTTTTATTTTAATTGTGCCAAAAACCGCGGCTGGGCTTTATCCACGGGATACGAGTGGATGACGCCATTTCGGGCATGTAGAGACACATTTCAACATGTCCATCAGGACCGGGGTGTGCCCAGAACGCCTAAAGACATCAGCGGTAATCATGCTATACAAAATCTAGGCCGATAAGAACCAACCTGGAAACTATCGACCTGTATCGCTGGTGTCATTCATATCTAAGGTCTTGGAGGGACTTATTAAGAAGCAGCTCGAGGAATACCTAAACATGACTTTTTTTCTAAGAACCAATTTGGTTTCAGGAAGTCGCGCGATCAGCGGAGTTGGATCAAAACCATATCTGGTGAAAATAGTGAGAGCTATATGGGGCGCACCCTTCTCGGAACCCTGCACTCGCTACGAGCGATCTAGAACAATGCGCCATTACTGGTCTGTCTCGTCGGGACGACGTGTCGCCATGGTACGGCAGACTCGGACTACTCAAACTCGATCAGCTAGCACAATTAAATTTAGCCGTGCTTGCGCATAAGGTGGTTAAACCCAACCAACCTCCAGATTGTGAATTCAATTTCAAATTGACCCCCTTCAGGTCTTAGCGATATGAGCGCCAACTGAGGGTTTCCAGACTCAGGTTGACCTTAACGCAGCACTCGCTAGCCTGCATGCTGCCAACAGTATGGAACGAGCTATCGTAGGACCTCCGAAATACGGAGCAGATCGGCGTCTTTAAAGACGTTTGACCATGGAACTAAACGCAGAAAATAACTGTTTCTTAGTTTTTAAATCTGTAAATTGTTAACATTATACAAAATTCACCCTATGCAATGAGTACACAGCAAAATAAATGTAATATAGGTTTGCGTGTATGTGTATAATATTGTGGTTATACTTCACAGATGCAGGTGCTACAACAATAGGTATTTTAATAAAATATGACTTTGAAATAAATTATGACAGATTGCCTGTAAAAGAGCATTTCAATAAAACAGCTGATGGTGATTTCGAGCAGGCCGTTCAACTGTTGCTGCCTACAGCATCCTAATATTTTCTGTGCGCTCAAAGCGGAAATAAATCTGGACAAAGCTGAGGCTACAGATCAGCGTATCCAAAGATCATGAAATCCTCCATTTAACCGCCGCTTATTCACTGATTTATTTGCTCCGATTAGCAGTGCATGGGATTAGGGCTTCATCACGTTCTCTATGCATCCAATGGCCGCCACGACCCACAACCGTGACGTAGATGTGTTTGATATGGAACATTCTTCCGGACGTATCTTGGTACGACTTGCGTGGATGTTGCTTCGAGCCGTATATATATACCAATCACTGCAGGGTTGCAGGGGTCCCGTGACTGTTGCTTTCTGAGCGGCTTTACTACAGAGCAGCTCACGAGCAGAAGCAGGACAACGCGAACTAAGAGAGAACGTGAGAGATGCTTAATTTAAATATATATATATATATATATATATATATATATGTTTGGCGTTGTATTGTCCCAAGACTGTGCCTTTTATCAAGATGTTGATTTCAAGGTAGCAGATGGTTTTGACGAACTCAAGTGCAGGCTAAGATTGTCAAGCTGAGCATAACCGGGTTATGCTCAAGCGCAACCTGGTGGTTTCGATAACGGGCTCATGTTCATAAATCGCGTCGTCAAGAATGATCGAGTTCGCCTGGAGAGTGCTGGCGATTAGGATTGGCGTCTTGGGGCCAACATCTGCATTGGCGAGCTTCTGGACACATCATTACGCGGAGTAGTGTCAAAAGCGGTCTTCATGATGTTATCATTATTGTTTTTTATATATTTTTTGCCCCTATAAAATTTTCTCGGGAATAATATCAGATAGACTAGAGCATGACCTCGAAACCAGAAACGCAATACCAGAAGAACAACATGGGTTCAGAAGGTCGAAGTCGACCCATACGGCCCTGTGCCAGTTGCTGGCAGAAATTTGGGAAACTCTATCAGAACCCAGAAGACCGTTATACGCAATATTTATAGATCTTAAAGCTGCCTTTGACTTAGCGCCACAAAGTAAGATTATAGAAAACTTAGCCTTGGAGGGAGTTCCGTATCGCTTACTAAACTTTTAAGTACCATTCTTGGGGAGACTACAGTATACATCGACAACGGTATAGGGATTGTGGGAAGAGTAAAGCAAACTACAGACGTGGCCCAAGGAGACGGACTTAGCCCGTTGCTTTTTTCGGTACTATTGGGAGGGCTACCTAACCGGGTGAGGCAGGGGTGTACCCGAGAGTGGGCAAATACATTAATGTATGCAGATGACATTGCGATCTATGGCAGGAGTTTATTTAGGGTTAAGCAGGGACTGGAACGGCTAATCGATTATATGGACGAGATGGGACTTAGTATCAACTGGCAAAAGACAGTAGCAGTAAAACTTCGAAAAGGGGGTCGATTGGCGAAAGGCGATGTTCCACGAGCCAGGGGTATTACAGTAAGTTTTGTTAATAAATTTACCTATTTAGGGGTCATTATAACGTCAAATGGTAGCAGTTTTCGAAAACATATTGAAAGCAGAGTAGGAAAAGCCATTCGAGCGGCAGCAGCAATTAAAAACCCGCAAATGTTGTCAATACATACCGCGTCCGCCCTTTTCAAAATTAAAATAGAACCAATAGCAACATTTGGTGTATCACTATATGGGAGAAATTAGGAGAGGCAGATCTACAGTTACTAGATAGAGTTCGCTTTTTAATCATGAAGCGGGTTTTGGGGTTAGCTAACTCTTGTAGGAATGGAATAGTTCGTATATTAGAAGGGGGGCTCTTGTGACACAGGAATTACAAGTAGAACAGGGTTTACCTAAGGCGACGGCCTCCGTGGCCTACACTATGAAGTGGGGGGAAAAATTAGACATAGGAATATACACGACGATAGCGATGAGGAGTACAACCTGGCGAGCAGCCGGATATAAGAATAGGCATCTAAAAACGGCATTTGCAGCCCACGGGTTCCATCACGTGTTATGCAGCACACAAGAATTCCACAATCCTCAGGAGTGTTGTAGGTGCGCGAGATGCTTAGGCGATTGTGATAGATACCACGCCGCAGCATGTCCAGCATTGCAATCAATAACTGAACTCGCAAGATGAGGGAAGAGCCGGTGACGCAGAAAAACCACTGATTGAGACTGATATACTTATTTCAAATTTACCCAACCTGGGTGTTAATAAATCATAATAATTATTGTTTTTTAAGTATTAACATTTGATTTTTTTTAGTAATGGGACAAAAGACTATGAATCTTTGATAGAGATCATATACATTACCTTAAACTAAATTAATTAGGGCAATTAAAATATCTTTATTATAGGTTTAATATTTAAATAAATGAAAAAAAAACTCTGGAGAACAGCCTTATTATTTTGGATAGTTTATATTGATAAAATTGTTCGCAACCTGAATGTTGAAATAATTCACCAATTTGATAAAGTTACTAATTTGATATTATAAATGCGATCGTCAAGATCGGACATTTTTTAGGATCAACTTTTCTTTTGGAATAACCTCAAGTACGCATTCCCGCCATGTTGCCGGGGCATGGCCCTCATCTAAGCATCTGTTGAAGATTGCAAGTAGAATACGCCAAATATGAGGAGCGCCTTTGAGGTGTCATTTCGGACAAGATCGGGGCCGAAGACTTTGTTTCTGTTCACGTGACCAGTAGCCTGAGAATCTCGCTGTCACTAATGGGTAACTTCGTTGCTACAGGGAGTACTTTGATTTTAAAGCAATTTATAGCTATTTTTACGTCCACTTCATGCATTTTGTCTAACAAAAACATTGCAGACGTAGGTTTTGCTTGTATCTCCTTGATATGTCTGCTTAAAGAGAGTCTGGGGTTAGTGTGACGCCTAAATATGAGAAATGGCTAACAAATTTGAGTGGTCATCCATAAACTGATAGACCATGAGTCCTGGCCGCGTATGACCCTCCTCTGCTAAAACGTAAGACCTTTGACTTTTCGGCGTTAATTTGAGTTCGTTCTCTTGGCACCTATTCGCAGTTTCGTTGAGGTAAAATTGCAGGTGGTTACGAGATTTTGCTAAAATGACGAGGTCGTCGGCATAAAATGCAAAATAGGCGTTAAGATTACGCAGTACGTCTGCGAGTCCATTTATATACAAGATAAAAAGAAATAGACTAGCTGAGTCTCCTTGAGCTAGCCCGATAGTTTGTGTTACGGGAGTTTGTACATAGTGGTCGCCGTTTTTGACCCAAATTAGACAGTGCGCTTATATATTATGAACGAGGTTAAAAGGGGGCCTGTTATGTTAAAACTTGTGCGAAGCGTGTCTAATAAACGATCCCTTGGCAGGCAATCGAAAGCAGTTTGAAATTCAATAAACGCCGCATATACAATTTCCTTGTTAGAAAAGCGGTTTGATACATGGTTTAGAACAAACTGCATCTGACGCCGATCGCCTCTTTAAAAAACCGTATTGTTCTGCCGGGATTTTGTCTTCTACGTAAGAGTACAATCGACCAACGATGAGCGACGTTAATATCTTGTAAAGGACGCTTGTAAGTGCGATGCCTCTTAATTCTTTGAGTCAGTTGCATCCCCTTTCGCTTAAATATAGGTTGTAGATAACTTTCCGCCACTCATCAGGGATTTTTCCTCGTCGAACACATTCACTAAAAAGTTTTGTCACAATAGGGCACAAAGCGTCGATGTTAGACTTCAGATGTTTATTAAGATTACGACTAGGTCTTGCTGATTTTCCGTTTTGCTTCGATAAAATTGCGGCTTTGACTTCGTCTTCAGTAAAATAATAAACATTTTCTAAAGGGTTCTGATCTGGCAATAAAACGTCTCTCATTAAAAGACCACCAGGTACATAGTGCATGGTTTTCAGTACCTGGTATGTTCAAACGCAGCCTTTCACGAAGAGTACGAGTTGTGCACCTGCCGGTTCTGCCTACAGAGGTGTGCCAAGTACCATGCAGTGGAATGCACAGCGCTGGACAACAAATCGTTGCAGTACTTCTCTCGCCGAAAGCGTGAAGAAGCTAGAGTATTATAAAGAAACATATTGAACAGTATATTATATAAATATAATTGATTAAAAGATTTATAAAACGGGCTACCCACTCTTAGTCATTTATCAGTGGTTTTGAAGCCACTGGTCTCCTTGGAAGAAGTAGCCATGGTTTTTGCAAGCTTGCCGAAATTAGCCTATTGCGCTGTTGTTCCTCGTAGTGCCGTCTCTTTTTTCTTTATATATTTAAACATTCTACAATTGCACCATACCTGACCCTAAGCCATTTAAAAAGTCTGGACAAACGAAAGGCCTATGTTAAGCGTATACTACGGCTTCCAAAGTGCGCATCGGCAACACTTGCCTTAGAGATGTGCGGAGATGAAGACATAGAATTAAAAAAAAATTTAAGGAGGTCACTCATTGAAAACCTGGCACTTAATAACACATCATTTACAGCGCATATTCTAGATTTATATCGATAGAGAGAACAGAAATTTAAATTTTTTAGCGGGGAACTATGCTGATGGTCCGTCCTTTTGTTCACAGAAATGGAAAAGAGCCATGCAAAAGAGCCGTTTGCTATCTGCCGAACAACTTGGCACGGGTATCACCATCACATATGCATGAAGCCCAGTTGTTGTAATAGTGAAGATTGTGTTTGTAGCTTCTGTGGAGAGTGTGATATTGGACGCTATCATATATTTGTATGTGCAGAATTTTGCGGAACGTCCTTATCATACAAAGTTAGATACATATTGTGAGATCAAAGTGTCACATAGTGATATCTACTAATTTAATGGTGAAATAAATACTTAATTGAATTGAATGAATGGGTAACTTTAGATAAGCTAGAGCCTTCTCAGATCCTCATAAGGTTCTACTGCATTTGGAATTTACCGAGGAACTAGATTGGTGGAGGCAAATATTCCCTCGAGATGTTTATGAAGTACACTTTCAGGAATTGTGCAACTGCGAGTCAAATGCGCTGTCCGAGCGACAAGTTTGGGTCGTTCAAGTGCTTCCATCACGAATTGTTGTTCCTGCTTTATAAGGAAATCCTCTTTTTGTTGTAGATGCAAGGGACCGACAAATATTGATAAAGCCTATAAGATTCCCGATCAACCACAATGCTACAATTTACGGGCTGACTCCACCACTACCGTTAAATGGAAGTCAACGACGCAAGGTAACGGATGGGACTTAATCGAATGAGGATTCCACTCCGCAAAGTTCTTCAACAGCAACTTAACATAAATCCCCTTGGAGACACCTCGTCTGCTAGGAGCTGTAACTGGCGAAGTCAACGAAAATTAATAAAGACGGATACGAGTTTCTTTAGACCTGTAACCGTCACTTGTTTATACCCTTGAATTTCACATCATCTTTGCAAAACAAAGTCGCAAAAATTTCAATTGTTGACGTCCCAGGACGAGTTTGCTTGGCAATGTGCACGGAAATCTACAGAGAATGTGGGAGTTTGCCATTTATCCAGAAAATGTGGCGGCATGGTCTAGGGGACTGGTGTGATAGTCATGGTTGTCATCTACAGGGGCGTCGCCGGTTCGTTCCCTGTTGTTGATCGAATTTTCTTTGAGCGATGCTCATTGAGAATAGATTATAAACCATACTGCTGAGAGTCAGCGGCCATGCTGCCACAATGACTGTTGAGAAAACCCTAATTATCTTAACATGCCTAGCCCTCGGTGCATTGAAGATATACCTCAGGTTAAGTTTCAAGCCCGTAGGGGCCGGAGGATAGTCCAGAATTAAAAACCTTCTAAAAATGTTTTTAATTCTAGACTTATCCAGAGACTATACTGATGGAGAACATCGAAAAGCACAGCCGTTCTTACGGACGATATAATCAGGTGGCAGTTGAAGTCCACGGCAAGTATGATTAGATCAATGCTTGGAATTCTTGAGAACGCAGATCAAAGTTTTCTACGAGGTGCTCAGTCGAGTCTATAGTACGGCTTCTACTGTTGTGCGTGTTCATTACCATCAAAGTTAACAATAATCCCTGTAGCCGCAGGGTGGCAGGGTGGCAAATTAGCTGGTATGCAGATTTCCCCAGCCGTTCTGCCCACTGTTCTAGAAAAGCAATACGTTCGTATATACGATCGATAGTATATCTAATGTCTCTTAATCAACGTTGGCAACGTTGGTATAGTTCACTACGGTGGCGAGGACATTTTGAAGGTGATATTCCCTGTCGCGGAAAGCAGCGCAACGTGGCGTTGCCGTATTTGTTAAGAATGATGCGCGTTTTCCAGCCACATATGTATAGCCTCTTTTAATTCGTGTTTTTGACAAAAATCAAATAGAGAAAACAATTTTTATGTTTTTATTTTGTTCCCATTTTAATATTCCATGCAATCCTGAAGCGGGGCCTGATCCTCTAATTATACTAGTCGGTCCATAAATAACGTTTACATGAGGACAGCAGTATGTATGTATATATATACAGGTAGTTCAACAAGTTCTTAAAATGAGCTTTTCAGAATTCGAATTTTGGCGCGCTTTTACCGCTATTGGAAACGGCAACTTTTCGAATGCTAGCAGTCAAAATATTATGGCGATTGGCCGTTGCGATTTCGTTTGATCGCTTTTCCCGTGCAACGTATCGGCGTGATTTTGAAAAATTGAGAAAAAAGAGTTTCGAGTGGTTATCAAGCATTTTTATTTCAAAGGTTGGAATGCGACCCAAGTGAAAACTGAGTTAGACGAGGTGTACGGTGACTCTGCGCCATGTTTTGCCACTGTTTCCAACTGGATTAATGAGTTAAAAAGAGGTCGCAGGAGCACCGAGGATGAACTACGTTCAGGACGCCCAAAAACGGCAACTGATGAGGAAAACGTAGAAAAAGTGCGGAAAATCGTTGCCGCAGATAAGCGAGTGAACATTAGGGAGATAGCGGAGGCCTTGGGGATCAGTTTGGGTAGAGTGCATTTCATCCTGCACGAAAACTTGAAGATGAAAAAGCTCAGAGCAAAATGGGTGCCGCATTTGCTCAACCAAGGCCAAAAAGACGCGCGTGTTTCCGCTTCACAGCGAAATTTGGCCAAGATGTCGAAAAATCCGTCGGATTTTTGGCGCAGATTCGTGACCGTCGATAAAAGCTGGGTCCATCACTACACTCCCGAGACCCAAGAAGCATTTCGTCTATGATGTGCACCTGGTGAAGGACCTCCGAAGAGGGTGCGGACAACGGCATCGGCCGGAAAGATGATGGCTACGGTTTTTTGGGACCAACGTGGAATAATTCTGGTCAACTACCTTGAGAGCGGTAAAACGATCACGGGAGAATATTATGCAAGACTGTTGGACTGCCTGAAGCAAGAACTCATCGTGAAACGGCCCGCTTTGCAGGAGAAGGTTGTCCTGTTTCACCAGGACAATGCTCCCGCACACAAGTCGCGGCAAGCAACGGCAAAACTGGCCCAACTGAGGTTCGAACTTATTGAACAACCTTCCTATTCTCCAGACCTGGCCCCCTCTGATTATTTCCTCTTCGGACATTTGAAGAATAGTCTCGGTGGAAAGCGTTTCTTCAGCAATGAAGAGGTTAAGGCTGCTGTCAATGCCTATTTTCAGTCTAAAGACGCGGAATTCTACTCAAGAGGTATAAATGCTCTGAAATCTCGGTGGGAAAAATGTATTGAGCTTCTCGGGGAGTATATCGAAAAAGAAAAAATTAAAAACAAGATTTGGAAAATTCTTGGTTTTCATTTTAAGAACTTGTTGTACTACCTGTAGATATATATATATATATATATATATATATATATATATATATGCGGGCCTGACAATGTGTTTGCAATTTATATGATCAAGTATAAACGTGGTTTTCTGAAAGCAGAACTTGTACTTAGATTTTATCTTCACATCGATGGCTTCACGCATCAAATAGATAGATAGGTAGGGTTTATTATTCTCATAAGTAGTTTACGATTTTTGTTTACTAAATAAGCTGGTTACTAAATAGGCTAAAAGCGTTATTACTAAATAAGCTGGTAGCTTCACAAACGTGACTCTGGTTGCGGCGATAAAAGCGAGATACCTACTGAGCAGAGTTCTTGGGAAGTTCGAGGTGGATCGTGCAGGATCTTATAAACGTCTCTTCTAGCGATGCATCTTTGATGTTCGAGTTTTTGCACACGAGCTGCATGTTTGTCGTACGTTGCTATCTTTGGACGTCCTTCGCAGGATTCGCCACATTTTTCGGTTCGAAATTTCTCGTGCCATCAATATGCACTTCTCAGGAATAGGGCTTGATCCCTACATCTTTCTTGGTCATCTCGATTTTTGGTATTGATGTTGTGGCATCGATAGGCTTGTGCACATTTTCGTGTATTATTGTCTGTGAGGGAATTGACTAAAATTTTCTAATAAAAACATCAAGGAAGATGGCGCTATCTACCAGCTGATTCGATGCCTAAATGTTTAATATGCTGCCAATACTATATCTTGTTAGTTGCTAAAAGCGGAGCTTAAATCGCCAATTCTTAATGCTTTGTCCTCATAAATATTTCATATGATCATTTACTACAACAATGCCTTATTATTAAATATTTGATACATCTACAAAGTTACATCTATAAAAACTAGACATGTTAACTTTAGTTCACAAGCTCTCTTTATAGCGCACGACACCAGGATCCCATAGGGGCCCGGCCTATGGGTTATAAAAGGCAATTGAAATATATGTACAAATTTAGCCAAAAACCTCATGTGCGAAAAGGCACGGATCGAAGAACTAGTTGATTCTAGTCTATAACTAAACAAGTGTCTCTTCTAATTTACTGCATATGCTTAACAGGCCGACCGTCCTAGGTTAGATAAATTATGTTTGCGCGTATTTATACGTGCTACCGGTTTTGGAGCGGTACATTTCAAATAAGCAGTCGATGCTCTAACGTTGGTCGAGTCGACGCTGTAACGGTACTAAGCGGACGTTCGCTGGAGACAATACAAGGCTCATATTGTGGCGAGGTTCTCCTTCCTTTGACCAGTACGGCGATGGTTCAACCACGCACTACACGGTATACGCGTCATGGCACAACTCAAACAGTCCTAACCGACCACGTCCTACGGTTACAGCGTCCGCGCCAAAACCTCAACGTACCAACGTTCACCGACCGATACATGTCTCAACCCCACAAAACATGTTTCAATCAGCCAGCAGAGAACAGCCACAGCCTTTCGCGCCGACACCCCCACGTCCTCCACCGTCCAAACGACCATCGGCCGACACCGGGATGGGTCGACCTATGCCGCCGCTCGATCCGAGTCAAACCTTAACTTAACCACCTGCATTCCTACACGAAACAAACACAAATTGCTGTACATTTTGACCGATTTGACAGCGGAGGCTGACTCCCTTTGGGGTACCAGCATAGTAATATCGCATAGTATATTAGGCAACATAATACATCCTTTATCGTGCCCTAGTACTGCTCTTCCGCAGGAAATTGACTAACCGTTGCAACAAGTCGCAACGTGTTTGAAGATGTGCGAAGTCCACAGGCTAATGATAGCACCTCAGTAAAGCGCTACCAGATCTGCGGTCCAAACCCTGGGAGCACCTTTTCCTGACGCTTTGTCTTGCTCTCTAAATGTATTCGAACCTTCTCCAAGTGGTCGGTTGATTTGAATCGAGTCCCTTTAAGCGGCCTTTTCAACTTGCCAGAATTCTTGGAGGTTTGGGTGGTTATAGATTTATTGACGTAAAAAAACAGAGAAAGAACTCCAAAGGCGTTAAATCGCACGATCTTGGCGGCTAACTCTTGTCGCTCAAACAGGATATAACATGACTAGAGGATAGCTCGTGCAATTATTCGATTGCTTCGTGCGATGTAGGACCAGTAACACCGTCTAATTCGAATCATATGTCTTCGAGATCCATACCATCGACTAAGGAGTCAAGAGCTGGGTTATCATGCCCCGATACCACTCCTCATTGACTGCTTGTGTGTTCCCGGCAGCATCTATGAAAAAATTGTCCAGCCCAAAATCCGCACTAAACAGTGTCAAATGTGAAATTTGTTTTGATTTTATTGACGAAGACGAGTGAAACTCACGTGGGCTTTTGTCTCTCCGAGGCTTTTGTCACAACTTTGCTTGATTACGAAGCCCCTAACTTGAACATGGGCCTCGCCGTTCTTCTAGTTATGCTTGTTTGTTCGGGCAGCGGGTCAGCTTGCGCTCGGTTTGATAGAAATGCTCCGAAAAGATGTCCGATTTGGTACTCTATGGGGTGAACACGTTTGTGCAGTACGCGAAATGTCCGGAAACATAATAATGGTTGTCGTGGTAAACAATAGTAGTCTCTCTCTCTCTCTCTCTCTCTCTCTAGAAAACCTATAGAATACTGTCTCGTAGCTGAAATTAAGCGTATACTCCTTGGAGTGCATCCAAACTTATTTCGTCTGGCAACATCAGCAACACCCATATCTACAAGGGGTAACGCATCAAACCTGCTAACTCTGTCACACGCCAACTCCAACCAGTCAAAACTATTAATCAGAAACCTTGGGGCCTCCTATTGGAACAAAGTACCGGCCTCCGTTAGGCAGACAAAGTTCCTGCTAAAATTCAAATGCGATCTCAAAGAGCATTATCTTGAAACTTTGGTATCTGGTTAAAAGTGATATGGCATATATAAATTATACATTGTTATCCCATAAAAGGGGCTCCGAACAAGCTATGTGCTTAATGGAGCTTGAAATTAATGTGTGCAATTGTCTTACAAGAAATGTAAATAAACAAACAGTTGAGTTGAGTTGAGTTGAGAATGTTGGCCACAATGGCCGCAACCTAGTTAGGTCCCTATGTGCAGGCCCCGCCTAAGCTGTTCAGGGCGAACTTTGGCACGTCTTAATCTGGTATTTTCCTTACGGATAATATTTTCACACTGTTATCTTTCATTCCACCATTTCCTAGAACGCTTCTTGAGGCGGTGCATCCATGCATCAGAGCACACCTTTCAATGCTTCGATTTTTACCTTAGTGTCTTTTTCTCAATTCTTTTTCTGAAAAAAAAAATTTAAAAAATGCATGGTGCCAAGTCAAGCGAACGTGCTTCGTCCCTCGGCTGCTTGACTCTAGATGTGGCGAAAAAAGCCTTAGTGTTTTTAGCCCTGTGGCCTGGCGTGTTCTCGTGATGAACGAATCATCGCCAACAAAGATATGCATTGTAGCAGCTCTCCTCCAGCAATGCCTATGTTATGTTTGAGTATCTTCAGTGAATTGCAGCTTTCATACGGGCCATATTTTTATTATCCGTTGCTGTTTTCAAACGATTTTACGGAATTTGGCGTGCATATTGAAATTTACGGGTCGAACTGTTTCCCACTATCCTGACAAACTCCGCAGCTATATCGTTTCGTTTCTAATCAAGGTCGACCGAAGCTCTTCGAAGTACACAATTGCACTTAATTATCGCTACAAGTGAAAAACATAGCCGTACACAGCTCAATTTTTGAGCACGGCTATTGTAATACCGACATGCTCATGTTCTGCCAAGCATCAACAGCAATAGTGATTGCTCTCCACGTGCTCGATATGAGCGAAAATGTTTGGCTATCCTGTGTAGTTTTGAACTTGAAGCTATTTTCTAAGTAATGCAACGGTATTGCTGCACTATTGCGTTCTTTAGAGCTCCTTCTATCTAAAGTTGCGTGATTGATTAACGTTGAGAGTAAAACACAGGCCAGTGCAGAAGATACATTGATAGTAGCCTATTTTATGCCAAAATGACTCGCGAGCCTACCGTCGTTAGAACCTGTCATTTGGCGCAAGGGCTGGGGTTATTTAGAGTTGATCGCTGTAGACGCAAATCGTGGACGGGACAGACGCCGAGAAAATCAGCTCTAAGATGCTTCACGTCAATAACGCCGAATATATATATATATATATATATGTATATGTATGTATGTATATATATATATAAATATATATATATATATATATATATATATATATATGTATATATATATATATATATATATATATATATATATACATACTTTAATACTTATTCTCACCACATATCTCGGCACCACAAGTGACCGTCGGGATGAGTGAAGTGAGTTTAATTAACCGTAAACGTAAGCTCTCGCTACTTTTTCTAACATTATCTGTGTCATCTATGGTGTGATAGTTCTGTTTGCCTTATTATACCCATTGAACTTTTGTTGTTGTTGTTGCTGCTGCCTTTCTTACTAATCTTGGGCCATGTTCGCTAGGGAATGATTCGTTTTCAGACCCCACCCGTGCCCAAAAATAAGGGCCAGATTGTCACCCAAAGTCTGACAGTATCGCAACGATAGCAACATTGTGCATGACGAGAAGTAACCCCGATGGAGACCTTCGGCGCCCCTTCGACAAACGACACAGACGGGAAGGTCGCAGTGGACACACCATGACGCGACGCCTCCAGAGAGTTACCTCATTAATGTGGCAAACGTTGGTTGGCTCAGCAGCAGCACGCCAATATAATCGATTTGTCCACATAGCCATGGTTGCACGCGCTTCTTTATTCCTATTCTTTATACCTGAATGATATATGTATCTGGTAGTGCTTATATCAATCAAGATACACGACGCCATCGTAAACACTGTGTGAGTGAGAAAGTGAAAGTGAGAGACAGAGAAAAAGAGAAATGGATGAACAGAGTGAACTTAAATGCGTTTGAGCGGGAGAGCTGAGAAAACAATGAACAACAAATTTAAACGTCCACAAAATCTATATCGAGCTTCAAGTGTATCTGCGGCACGTCCTCGTACCTCGTTCAAGTGAGCGAATGGCATACACCAAGCAAGACGCCAAACGAATTTATTTATTATAATTTGAACTCGAATCTGCGGGTTATGATTTGTTCTACTAGAATGTCGCTGTTCATCTGTTCTTAATTTTGTATAGTAGCACCGTTACGGCCGTATCCTAGCCACATTTGTGCATGTATTTTAGTTTTATTTTACTGTATTATAATTTTATTAGATTCGAGCCTTGTCGCGCCTTTTTATAGTTATACCTCTTTTTTCTAGATGTTTTCTTTAGAAAGCCATTATATGATATGTATGGTATGTATCAGTGCTGTTTTTTCACCATTTCTACAGATACATTTGTTTACATCAAAACAATATCCCTTCAAGCAAATGCGCTTGTTGTAGCTTTGCCACGTAGTTCTGCGACTAATGCTTGTTTTAAAAAAAAACTAGATTTCTGACGGTTTCTCCTGAATGCGGGTATTCATGAGTAAATTTTTCAAAAATCCAAATTGTATTGCATTTCTTTCACGTTTCTCGAGACACACGCATGTTGCTTCTTGGCAGGCTATGTCACTCTGTAATATATATAAAAAATCCGCCATTCATCGTATTTAATAGACGGGTCTCATTGTGGTCGGTTTGATCGTGTATAACGTGTATTTACCTTGTGGAACAAGTTACCTAGTGGCATTAGGACACTAATATCGCTTAGTCAATTCAAAAACACTGCTAGAACGCACTATCTTACCTTACTTGCGTCTGAATAAACCATATTTATGTAATCATGTACACAATCTATAGATAAATAATTGCAATAACACGAGATACTACGGTGATAATGTATAAAATCTTACTGTAACTTGTACATATGCTTCGCACTAGCCTGTGGCTATATGAAGTTGTAACACAAATGAGAAACTACAATTAAGAATGAATAAACGTCATATCATATCATATCATATCATAAGAAGCCATAGTTTATCGCCGCTTAGCTGGATTAGAGCAACTTGCTATTTCATAGGTTTGCTTCGTCTCCCTAGTTGCTCATTTAGAAAGCCCTTTTGCCTAACGTTGCCAGATTGGTCTGATATATTATGACTTATCTTTTCTGATTTTTTTAAAGCCTCTAAACCATGATCTGTGGTATAGAGAAAACCGTCGGGTCCGCGTCAGGGTGGCGGTCTGTGTTGTCGCTATATACATATATTTGCAATCCCACTGGGCATGTTTTTAGTCCTAATGTGGTTGCCAGCGCTTGTTACCAAGCGCCGATATCTCAACAATGGCGCTTTTCATCAATGTCACCGAGATTGCCTTTTCTATCACACACGCCCACACACAATCAGACAGCTGAGATCCCTTGAGGCAGATGCTATTCAGCAGCAATGCTGCTGTTCGCGCGTAGTTTCGCTATTGCTCTGTCTTACCATGCCCTGGGGTCGACTGCGAGCCGCCTTGCCTTACTTAGTGATTGGCGACGTTCCTAAAGCCTTCGAGCGTTCTCTCGTACGAACTGCATCGTTGTAGCCTCGCTTTTTTTTCCGCCGGTCTTTTTACCATGTCCCGCGAAACAATTTGTCGACGACACTTCCACTCGTCTCGATATCGTTTTCTCATACTAGTTTAGCCAGCAATGCGCACACTGTTCTGTGGATTAACCTGGCCGAAATAAATTAATAAATTGCATCTGAGAGGACTACCAAGTCGTTATAATGTGAATAGTTCCATAAGTTATTTATCAGTGAAGCACCGGTATTCAGACCGGACTTGCAGAACAGGGTAGAAACATTCTTAGTGACACACTCAGCCTTTTTTGGTGTCAGTAGCGGCCGCCATAGACCTTATGCGATAGGGAAAAGGTATTCAGTATCCTTCGGTAAACACTTGGCATAGCGGGAAAGCGAGCGAAAATCCCTAGTGCCCAGTCTGGGCTTAAACGATCTTCGCAATCTTAATTTATGAAATTAATAGAAACACGCCTTACAAGCAATAATGTTTTGTAGGCTTCAATGTCTCTAAGAAGTCTCAAGCCATTTTGTTCAAAAACTTAGCCCAGGTACCTGGTTTGACCGTTTACCTAAAATTCAAGTACAGACATTAAACGCAGCGCCGACATCTTCCCTACCGGGCAAACAAATCAGCTGATGTGGAAATCAGACGAGCTTTAACACCTTCACCATAGAACCGTGACTCAATCTTTTTAAGTGCACTGCGGCCAAAATAGAAAATGTCTTGAGAATGCATAACACGCATGCGTCGCCGGCAGCCAGCAGTAGCCAGTAATCCTGCTAACCCTGGACTATTGCCGATTCCCCAGGCTCGGCTTGCATCGTATATCTGTGACATCATAGGGAAAGAGTCTCGCTTCTCCAATGCTCCGTGCTCTTCCGGCCTGGGGAGGTGCGTCGAGATCGCGGTGGAGGACTTGCTGCACTGTTCGCCCTTCGGCTTATCGTCTCCACCTCCTATTCGCTAGCAGTGATGAATTAGCTTAGGACTTACAAACCCGACAAAGTAGAGTTTGTAATTGACCTCCCCCCACACTCGGAATTGCGTTGCATTTCCAAGGTGTTCAGCTTACAGTTAGTTGCTCTGTGTACAACCCACTCGGAGTGTTAAGTCCACCATTTAAGTCTACTTTAACGACTACATTTCTTCGTCTCCATGAAAATACATGCAGCCCTAGCTCTCTGAGTCGCTCGTGAACATTAAAGTAAGAAATCGAACGCCTCTGTATCGCCTGTGATTATGTCAGTTCTGCTGGACGTTTTATCAAGCAACGCCGGTGGTGTTCCTAGCGTTTTAAATACAAGTGGTTCAAAGTCTAATTTGTCTTCTAAGTGGGCGTGTTTTTTGTCTGGAGCCGCCCGCTCAGCTGAACAACTTCTGCACTTCTATCAGAAGCGCAGCAGCGTGTAATTTTATGTGGCGGTCTACACAGGCCTTCCCTGTTTGGGGCGCCATCAATCGCTTGTAAGAAGACCTACCGGCACCTGCGTGGCGCGATCGCCGCGATGCCATCTAAAGGCATCTAGCTGAGGTTTTATTTATCTTATTATCGCTGCTTGACCAGTAATCCGGGCTTGGCTCTAGATTCATAATATGTGTTCCCCAAATATCCACTTTGGCGACCCCTTATGGATGCCTGTGCGTTTCTGTTAATCCGGCGTCCAACTGATGTACGGGTAAATAAAAGGTTATTGGCCAAGTAGAATATTTTCTGGCTTTAGTGGCCACCGCCGGTAATATGGCCTTGTAGGAAATGATAAAAGCTCCTGATAGGCCATGAAATCTCGACGCGAACACTATATTTTCTAAACTTGTCTGCTAGTGTTTGTCCGGGATAACACTGGAAGAATCCTGGATTTTCTCCCCGGCTTGGACCTTGGTACTCTCGAAAACTAGTAATGCTTCTGGAGGGCTGAAATAACTGTTTTTTTCTTGGATGCATCCAGCGGTGCGACGTTGACACTGATGTACTAGTAGACTAGTACCTGCTTAATCGACGCGCTTAAGACAAAACCTGTCGTGGCTTCAATTAGTTCAATAAGATCGTCTGCAGGGTAGCACACTTTAACAAGAAAACCGGAACCCATCAAACAAGTTTTCGGGCTAACCCTCTTAGGCAACATTTAACGTCCACAGGTTTGCATTTGCACTGCTCTATAAGACGGACGCCATACCCCAAACATAAGAGACCAAAAAATAATTTCCAACGCTGAGGATTAAACGCGTGCAATTGTGTGTCTCCTCCGGTCACGAGGCGTACACGAATGCACCACGTCACCGGGATCGACGGAACTCATCAACTGGGCTGCAATAGGCCCGGGAAAAGGGGGTGGACGAATCTTAATCTTAAAAGCGTTAACTTAGTTTGTGATATTTGGGACGCCGGCGCAATCGGATCAAGCGAATAACATGGCGTCGTTGTTCATGAGTTTGATGCAAGTAATGTCCTGAACTGGAAACGGCCTTACGGCGTAGCTCGTTCAGTGATTCTCACAAGCAAGTCTGTACTCAGATTCAACTTGAGGTAGCAGTTTCCTTTTGACACGCGCTGTCTACGCCTATGGAGGGGTGTGTGATCAGGACAGGCTAAAGATATTTTTCGAACGCTCTCCTTCTCAGCGTTTCTTTACGTTCTCTTATTTCCTCTCTTCTTTCCCTTCCTCTCTCATCCTTCCTCTCTTTTTCTCTCATGGCGCATGCAAACACGTTCATACCCTGGCTGACGTCCGGTGACCTTGTGAAGGTCGTCGGAAGTGATGTGTTCGCCGCACGCATACGACGTACAGTGGCGACGAGTGGTATGCGTTGTTCCGCTGATGTCTCGGATACTATATTTAGCAATACGATTAGAATTTTGAAATTGAACTTGGCTGAAATGGAGTAGGCACAGTTCAAACAAAAATCGTTGCAATGTGTTTAGTTGGCAACTGCAGGCCCCATATTGAACGTGCGTTTACTTAGCTACAGAAACGGGCACATTACAGCCTTATATGTTACCTTCTGTCTGTGAAAAATAATGGAATTTTTCTTATTAATTTTTTTTATGGCAAAATTGTTTGGCTTCTCATAAGGCATTAAAGCCATTTTCTGATCTACTAAATCAAACTAGCGTCCGCAAATACGAAAGCTTAACCACAATAACGAAGATACTAGGTTTGATGGGTACGCGAGGGAAGCGCAGTTTGTGACGTGAACAGGGGCTTGGACAATTTGAAAATCAGCTTTCCAGGTGTTTTAGCACATATAACCTAACCTTCGTAAGCGACCACTTAAATGTCCTATACTTCTAAAGCCGAAGATTCAAAATGCCAGGACAATTTAAAATATGGGTGTACAGTGTTTGCTAATTATATTTTGATTTTAAATGAGTTTTAAACCATTTTTAGTTCCAATTAAAGATCAGGTTGTCACGGGAGCCAAATTCATATGCCTACGAGCTACAACTGTGATTCTGATATAAGAATGTTGTCAAGTGTCTGAGTCCCCTACTATTTTCTCTCCCCATATATGACCCTCCCTCGCGCATTAAACAACGATAGCAATTCATGAACCTGACTCTGTATGCGGACGACCTCGCGATGTAGGAGAGCAGATTTCACGTACAACAAGTGCTTGCAACACTCAGCAGCTATGTTATCGACATAGAATTTGAAGAATCCACAACACTAAAACTGTAGGCCTAAGGTTTCGGAACGGGGGCAGACTCTGTCGTTCCGACGCGTTTCGTCTAGAGGATGAAAACCTGCATGTTTAACTTTTTTTCTTATTTTGGGCTAATATTTTCATCCACTGGAAGGCCATTCTCTACGCGTGTGGAAAGAGCTAGAAAAACAATCGTCAAGATAGTCTAGGAGAAGTTTTTCTCGGGACATAGCTACAATCGATAGAGCCAAACCGGCATTTCTGAAGCTGGTTCTGGGCCTTCACACGTCGACCCGCAACCATCTCGTATACTTATTGGTCGACACGCCTCTTATCGTTTAGGAGATCCGCCGAATGTTTGGCCTTGCAGAAACTGAGCCCGACTGCACGTTCATTATAGAAGATAGCATACTTAATTCGTATACTACCGCTGGTAATCTTCCTCTGCTCTCGAAAGGTCCGAGAACGTCTTGAAATCCGTTTTGCCGTCTGCTCGACACTTTTGCCAATCATTCTATGTGGGGGGTACCTCTCAGCTCTTTTTTCCAGGAGCACTTTACTCCCGGCGGACATTTTACTTCTGCGCGATAGTCTGGTCGCTTTGCTCCATCCGCAGAGAATGATAATTGAGTCGACCTAATTATCCTTCTCCGCGGAATCGTACGCTTACAAATTGATTGTAATTGTACGGTCCTGCAAATAATTAGAAACCAGTTGGGTAAAGTTTGAGATACTTTCTTCCTCTGAAGAGTTAATATACAAGACAGGCTGTAAAAAAACCGTCGCCGCTCTATGTGTAGCGGTTAAAACTGACCCGTTCTTGAAATCCATATTGTCGCTCCGATAGTAGTCCATAGTCCTCTGCAGTTTCGAAGTCGGGTCTCTACGATTGCTTCTACTCTCATGGCTAAACTCCAATTATACAGACATCTTGGCAGGACCCATTTCCTCTCGTCATTTTGAAAGCTTAAGATTCCCTTCGCTGGGGGATAACTTACCGTGCCGCGGCCAGGACGGACACGGCAGTCCGTTTCAGCGGAACATAGGAGCCTCTCCGACGTTCAGTAGCAGCTAAGTTGTGGATTGCTATCCACTTCATGATTATCCTTCCTCTTGTGTGCAATTTTTTAAATTCTATAGTTCCAAAGCAGCGGTTACTCCGGTAATTGCTAGCTTGGTTCCCGGCAGCACTTTTTTTAACGAGATAGTAAGGTCGTGAAGAAGAAGATGCATAATAATACACCCGTACAACACAACAATAACAACAACGACAACAACATAAAGCCTAATAACGCTGTACGGAACGATAGAGACGGGACGGCTTAGGCATATCATCGTCGGGGGTTACTGCGACGACGTAACTACTTGTTGTGTTTTCAAGGGCACGCGATCTTTTCCCTCTCTCTACCTCCAGCCTGGCTACTCTAACGCGTGTGCACCCAGGGCTACTAAGAGAAGACAACCTTCTTAACTGATGCAAAGTGCTACCGTTTACTTCGGCAACGGCGCAACAAAACGCAGCAAATTTATCAGTTACATTCTCAGTAATAATATTGTTACGGCAGAAAAAGTTAGGGACATTTGAAAAATAGCTCTGTTTGGACAACCATGCGGACCGCCATGCACACCCTTATATATATATATATATATATATATATATATATATATATATATATATATGTACAACATAAGAATAAATAATAAATATTACTTTTATAATATATATATATATACACGTTATAGTATGGACCCCTGTAAGCGACTCCGCCCACATGCCTCCAGGCGACCCCCTCCAGCGCGATCAACCTTGGACCGACCTAGCGATCGAGAACGGGGGGGGAAGGGGGGGCGAGGGTCCGGCTGCTGCTGTCGGAGGGGTGACTCTGGCTACACCGAGACCAGAGACTGCTGGAACACTGTTACAGCTGCTGCTACTTCTGTTCATGGCTTGCGTACTGGTGTGGCGCCTCTCAATGCCAAGGTCAACGTTGACTGGTTGTTGGCGCCCAACGGTCCGCTCTTGCGCCCCCAACCCAGCGGCGGAGCAAAAACACAAGCAGACGCTGGCTACGACTACTACTACTACTTCTACGACATCAAGAACGTCGTTCATCTCTGGTACCCGCAATGACGATTTGGACTATCATGACAACGACGACAACAGTGAGGACGATGAAGACGACGACGACGACTACGATGATGACGATCTGATGACGCCGATAGACGAATGGGCCGACAGGAGAATGAATAGCTCGAGCAGGATGGTGAGGTCGAGGACGAGAACGAAGTGCCAACGGTGACTGTGATGTCCTTCCTCTTTTTCCTACCCTGCCTCTTTCCCTCGTTCTCCACCCTCTCTTTCTCTCTATCGTTCTCAGCCATAAAGTCTAAGCGGCGTGCAATCGTACCGTGCTGGGTAACGAACGGCGATTCGGGCGATTCGGCTTTCGTGGCTGCAGAACCCGTAGTCGAAACTCTAGTTGTAGTGGTAGTAGCAATTGTATTGGCTGTAGTGGTAGTAACCTGTACAGTATTGTTGTACCCTCTCCCGGCAGAGGAGGCGGCAGCAGCAGCAGCAACAACAACAGCAGCATCATCATCCCATAGAGGGAACTAACACACCTAAGGCAGCGGCAAAGGAAATGAACTGAACGACGGATGAACAGACCACCGGTAGAGAAGCGGGCGGACGCACAGACAACAGAGCAACATACAGAGCGACCCACAGACAGATAGACAGACAGACCTATCAACCCAACACCATCATCATCACAGGCAGACCATCTCTCTCTATCTGGCTAGCTATTCAGAGCTCGGCTACATAGGCTGAGAGGTAGGCGAACCCTACACACCGACTCGAGTTCGATGGCCTGGCTCACCATTTACCACCAGGGACACACAAACGGTTGCGCTGCGCGGCCACCACGAGACCACTACCACCACACTCCGGATGAGTAGCGCTGGTAGATAGCAACGCTGATCTCAGCTGTCCAGCAGCAGCAGCAGCAACAGCAGTGTTCGCACTTGTGAGGGCAGCCTGGTCTTCCTTGTGTGAACGCGCCGCTGCCACCACCATCGCTACCGTCACCGTCACCGTCGTCCCTCTCTGAACACGCTCGACGAAGTGACGAAGAGACAGTTGCCGAGAAAGTCGCCTACCCCATCGTCAGAAAATAACAACGCCTACCCTTGCGCTACTCTTGCAACAACAGTCACAACTTAGGTTGTTGTTGTTGTTGTTGGTGGTGGTATTGTTGTTCTTGTTGTTGGTGGTGGTATTGTTGTTGACATTGTTGTTGTTTTTCTTCTTCGTATGGAAAAACAACAATAACAAAGGCCAATTCCACAACAACGACAGCAACAACAACAACAACAACAACAACAACTGCTGCTTCTCCCACAGTGTCCATCTGCCCAGTGTCCACGCCGGATATCCGTCGTGCTCTCACCGCCAAACAAAGTGGTGCTGCTGGAGCATTGCTGCTAAATCACAGCTGCAGGGTGAAACTTGACGTTATTTGTGGGACTCTACGTCTAGTTTGGTGCTGATAAGATAGTTTATTTCGTGTTACTACAACGAAAATGACTACTAACACTTCGTAGTAGAGCGAACGAGTAACTAACTCGTTTGCCTCGACGTGTCGTACCCCGACGTGGTCTGTGAGTTTTTCTATTGTTGTTGTTGTTGTTGTTTTTGTTATTCTTATCATTGCAGCTGTTCATCGTGTTTCGAGTAAGAAGCACTAGTTCTCTTCCGGCGAGGTCGAGGTGCTGCGCTGACGTCGCAGCCGTCAGACAGCAGTACTGTACGGAGTGCGCATGGCTCCTGAAGAAGGATGGTAGTGTTGATATCGATCGATCTTGCAAATATCTGCTTTTAGATTCTCTCTCTGGCAGTTCGAGGCGCCCTTAAATCATCAGATCGCGGGCAGGCGGTCGGACGTACGGTGGATTAACGGGCCTGACGCCAAAAACGGCAACAGCAACAAGAGCAACAACAACGGCAGAAGCAACAACAACAAAAACAATAACACCAGAAACAACAATACCAGCAGCAGCAGCAGCAACAACACCAGCAGCAGCAACAACAACAACCACAACAGCAACAAAGAAATGATGAAGAACACGGCGACAATGATGAGATGGCGGCAATACTGAGTGTCGGCAACGTGCCAGTCGGCGATCATTGTGGCGACCTGAAGGTTATCAGGTGAGCGCGGCGCTTCTCACTGCCGGTGCTCGGGGCGCGCGATTTCGTCGAGTCACCCGGGGCAGGCAGCGACTGCGACGAACGACGAGATTCGCTGAGACTGTCTGAGACTGGCTTGTTCTCAAGACCTGCTTGGGTTTACCGCTGTCTCCTCGTGCTCTCCGTGCTGCTGCTGCTGCTGCTGTGTTATTCACGACGGACGACAATCGCGCACTGCTATTGACTGCGCGATCTTGGCGATCTCTCAGTGAGGGCCATCTCGCGGGCCGATCTCCGCCATCTCAGCGGCGGCGGCGGCAACGACAACGACGACGACAACCACCACGAAAGGCTGCACTGCGAACATCGAGACGAACTCTCGCTGGGAAGACAGAGTCAAAGAAAGCGGTCCTCTCGCGGTAACAAAAAAAAACCGTGGATGCATAAGTGAATGTCTGCTGACTAACTGACTGATTGACTGATTGAGTCAGCACCAAAGAAGTTCGAGCATTAATAGTAGCTGTTGCAGTCGTTACGACCTGTGCAGACCTGCGCCAAAACGAAGTGCAGAGGTAACACGCGCGCGATTGTTCAGCGTAAGTTATCAGCTTATGTACGGCTGCCAATCAGATTCGACGCGTGCTACCGCGTATCAGAGAGAGAGAGAGAGAGAGTACTCTGCGAGCCAGAAAGTACTTTGTGAGCCAGGAAGTACTTTGTGAGTCAGGGAGTACTTTGCGAGTCAGGGAGTACTTTGCGAGTCAGGGAGTACTTTGCGAGTCAGGGAGTACTTTGTGAGCCAGGAAGTACTTTGCGAGTCAGGGAGTATTTTGCTAGTTAGAGAGTACTTTACGAGCCATAGAGAGAGAGAGATTTGTCGGTTTGTTTGTTCTGCGTCAACTGCAGTTCGCCAGTTCCTCAACAAACGGGTCGATGACGACGGTGATCAACGATCTCATCTCCCAGCTGATCGGCAGGCGCACCTGCCTTGCCTACTGTGTTGAAGGTTTCATATGTGCTTGTCTTCTGGTCGGTGTGTAGGCGCTCGCGTGTTGGGTTCGCGGCGTGGTACTTGGTGCTTTTCCCCTTGTTTCCCGTTGTCGCTTCCAGTGTCGCTTCTCTGCCACCCTCTCCCGGTCCTGCCAAAGTAAATAAACGCTAGTTGGTTGTAAGCAACTTGTAGGAGCAGTGATGTTTCCGTGAGTGGGATAAAGGTGATCGATCATAATGCAGATGACGGTGGTGATGATGATGATGATGATGATGATCCAGTCATCTGTACTCGAAGTCGCGACGAAACTGTTTGTCCGTGGCGTCCGTGTTCCTCGATTGTTGATTGACGCTTGTCTTCTTCATTGAAGCTCGGGCGTGTTCGGTAGTTCTTTCCGACGCACGCGGGTCGTTTCGTCGAACGCCGTTCCTGTTGCCGTGCTGTTGTTTGCTGTGCTGTTCAAGCCGAACTCAAGTTTGTCGTGACGACGCTGCTCTGCACGATATCAGCCGAAGGGAAACGATAGAAGCGGCAGAAGAAAAGACAGAAGTAGCAACAGTTTGCCCGGGGTTGACCATTTAACGGAGGTGCGGCGTACAAGAAAGACAATACAACTTAAAGCACAACGGCAGAAACAGCAACAACAACAACAACAACAACAATATCAGCAACAACAACAATACCAGCAACAACAAGTCTAACAGAAGCAACAGCAGCAGCAGCAGCAACAACAACAGCAAACAAATGGATCCTTCCTCAGTAAGGTCGGCGCTCAGCGAAATGGCATACCTGCACGTGCCGGACAAGGACCGCTCTGTGAGTCCTTCGCCAGCTGATTCGCTCGCTTCGTCAGCTACCGACATTTCGACGTTACCGATTCATGGACGCCACGGCTCGGATGGAGAACACGTGAGTACAGACACGACAGCGGGAGAACCCGCTACAGCTACTATCCCACAACACACGGGACGAAACCGTTTTCGTGGCCCGTAAACTGCGTCGCAGCTTATCAACAAACATTCGCGTATACGCCTACAAGTACTTGTAGGTCTAATAAAACACTATTTCGGAGAGCCTAGTGTTCGCGTGCACGTAAATAAATAACTACATATATATATATATATACATATATCTATATATATATATATATATATATATACATACATACATACATACATATATATAGACAGTATGGCCCCATTGTATTGAAGCGAGTGCGGCAAAAACACCGCCAGTGCTCTGAAGTGAGAGGTGGTTTTCACATTCGCAAACTCCGATAATGTCACTCGATAGCGCAGCAGGCTGAACAGGCAGTCGGGTATCTAGCACTATGTGGATCCTACGTGTTTACATCAAAGGCAGCGACGAGGGCAAGCCGTCGTCACTTAATTCCATTAGGCTCGACAAAGGCGGAGTCCTGCAAGTTCAACGACGTCGCTAACCACGTCGCCTTTCGCCGTGACGGGGGTAATGCGTAAGACTCACTGTACTTCAGTGAGGTGGTCCATCCAGTAGGCCGTTTCGTTATTGCGTCGCCACTCTGTTAGCCCAAGGCGTCGTTCGCTAAAATCGCAACCGACGAAACAGTTCTCAGTGGCCAGTGGGACTTTGGCGCATGACCGTGACCTTCAGCGAGGCGCGATAAATCTGAACGAAAGGAAAACCTTGTTGTTAATAGAAGCCGCTGACTACCACAGTGATAGAGGTGAAGGTGGTGTTGACGCTGATGATGCGAATATGCATGTACAACCCCTCGATCCGAGAGCACACGTGCTGTTACGATACAATGTTATGTAATATCTTAATAATAGCATAGCTCTGTTATACGCACAAAAAAGAAACGCTGTCAAAGCAGGGGGCAAAAGGAGAATGAAAAGAGAACCAAATGTAGCTTGAACGGCATCGGGGCATTGCACTTAAGCTATTCTAGATCGGCGGGATGAGGCCGAGATTCCACATCGAATCGAAGACGCATCATTAGCGTACGCTCATTCGGCATGACGGATCATTTTCGAACCCTTATGTGTGCGTACGTTTTCTAGTAATGATATTGTTATATTGGATGTTTTGAGAATGCGTGATACACATGTACCGCTATCACTTACCAACTACTGGCGGGGACTGACAAACCCAATAAGGTCCACCCTCGCAGGCTCGGAGTTGTATAGTATTACTTCGATATTCTGCGGAGGCGCTTGTCTTCTTCATTGAAGCTCGGGCGTGTTCGGTAGTTCTTTCCGACGCACGCGGGTCGTTTCGTCGAACGCCGTTCCTGTTGCCGTGCTGTTGTTTGCTGTGCTGTTCAAGCCGAACTCAAGTTTGCGCAAGTTCGCCCTTCTCTAGCGCTCTGTGCGCCTCGTTAATAAGCCTCCAGTCTAAGTGGATGCGTCGAGATCACGTTCGCTCTTCTTCGGTTCCTTGTCTCGATTCCCACTTCAAAGGGGTACGTTTCGAACCTAGCTCCCTTGTTTGTTTCAAGGCTCTTCTTGAATATCGAATTGGCGAAGATACACCCGTCTCCCCATCTATGTCTCCCATGGCATTATCATGAGCTTGTCCCCGAAGCGCCTGCCCGACCGATTCAGTAATGATCTGGTGAGAAAAGATCACTCTAGACGTAAGACATCGGACATAGTCGTAAAACTCTGTGAAGCGTGTCAGCCTATTAAAAAGCTACTGAATTGTGTGTTTTGTCCAACAACTTGTCGACTTGGATCTGGCCATTGGGACAGACAATCGGATAGTAATAGTGGCAATCATTTTAGTGAGTATAAACAGTTATATATACAGGCGATATCGAGTACACAAAGGTATTATTTTTGAGAAAACAATTTCGTGCACGTTGTGTGTGCCACTTTCTTTATATACTTATAATACTTTAATGACATTCTGAACAAGGAGTCTCATATTGGAAATCTCAATTTTAGTTTAGGATTTGTCAAGATGGGTCTACTCGAAGCGCATCTGGTCTGCTAATAAACGATAGAGTTGAGCAGTTATTATGTCATGGATACAATACTTCGTAAAACCAAACGTGATAGAAATACGCTAAAGAGCTATTTTTATACAATTTTCTGCAACTTCTGTTGTTAGCACACGTAAAACGTGGCACTGTTATGGTAAACAAGCTCAACTGCTTTAAAACCGCAAGTTTAAAAATAGCTGAAATGGAAATTGATACCGAAATAGACACTGGTATGTAAAATCGAGCTAAACCTTTGCGTCATAGACCGCCTTCGTGCTATTCCCGTGCCGCTAGATTAACACTTTTTCGTAGTTTCAGTTTCAAAGGTAAAATTTTTACTGGTGTGCACATCTCGGCTGAACCGGCAGCACTGACATACTTGATTATACTAGTCGGCATTCCGGGCCATACCCACTAAACCGGTCAAGACGCGATTTACTCCTGAGAAAAAGCTGTCCGGTATTGGTTTGGCTTGTGGCTTCCACACCGTAATTTCTGTCCTCCAAAACCGCTGAGGAAGGTAATATGCGGGCAGTGTATCAGCTACGTTTGACTGTTAGCGGTGATCTTTCATTTAGTTATTATTGCCTTTTTTCATGGCTTAGAAGAGTAGTAGATCTTCATACGAGTAGCAGGTACCTGCACAATACTGGACGTATCAAACATGCCACAAGGAAACGTGTGACGTGGTGTATCCCCTTCGGAGTGTGTTGACATTGTTTTTTGCCAGCCTATCATACACGTTTTAGATCAGTTGGGCGTTTCATTCGACATACGAATTACGTTACACTGCATCCGCGTTTTGCAACGTAGAGAAATAGGCGAACTTTAAACTTGAGTTAAACCACAGATAGTACAAAGTGGTGAATAGCCGCAAACAAAGACTTTCTAAATAGCAACCAAGAATTAGCATACTAAAAATGTAAACGTCAATTATGACGATGCTGTTTGCTCGCTCACAGAGCAGACTTGTTGGGCGGGGGGTGTGTGTGTGGGGGGGGGGGGGGTGTCGTTAAATACGCGCGCCTGGTACCACGGATTTTTTTCCATGAATGTCTTGCTGAAATCTTGACACCATCCACCGCTGCTGTACAACAATAACTCTAGGCTAGCAATTTGCTTTGTAGTTCTTCTGCGCAACAACTTTAGTCACGTATGCCACTGCCCCAAATTACCGTATTTTGCTTATAACGTCGGGCTGTATTCCCATCATGTATTTATATATACATGTTTTTGTATTATTTTTATTTCCGTCAATATGTAGTAGGATCATTTATCTTAAGTTTATTACATTATTTATGTGAGACACATATCACAGAGAATTGTCTAAGCCAATGTGGCTAGCGGGCGTGTATTGTGACTATCACGTGTTCGTTTCGCTTAGGCGACGCCAGTGTGCCCTGAACGGAGACCGCGTTTTCACGTTGTATGTCAAGATTTAGACGTTGTTTAAGAAAGGACGACAATGTGCTAGCACCGGTTGACATATTTAACAACGTGCCGACTTTGCGGATCCGCTGCTTATTTCGAGATCCAGGAGTACACAGGGATTCAAACGCAAGAAGGCAGAATTCGTGGAGGGTACCCGATTGATAAGTATTTTATTAACTTGCTGGTCTCCGCAAGATGGGCTGCATAGTCAGGTTCGGATGCGCCGCCACCGACCATAGAAAGTGCTAGGTAGTCGCTCATCCGTCTGGACGTATGCCGTCCTCCGCGCAGAGGCCCGGGGTAAAAATGCACGGACGACCGCATGACCTAAGAGCTCTGCTGAAAGTCTCATTAATAGTGGCATCTCTAGGGCGTCGTCGTGCGCTGGTTTTGCGCGCTAGGCCGTGGTGTCCCAGTTTGTTAACGGGGTTACCACATTGACACCGATGAGGGCTAACTAGGTCTGTCCCTAGTCAGTCATAGAGCCTACTGCTATGTGAATTGTCTCGTCATTAAGAAGGGCAACTATGAGTGCATTGGGAAGCGCGTGTAAGCAGGCGCCTGAATCCTTAGAGCACACGGCGTTCAGGTACGGCCAGGATCAGTAAATTCGGTACCCCGAGGCTCCCTTTAGAGACGAGTAGAGCCTGTTGCCGTGCGATAGGTGGTATAGATGTGCTTAGCAGGGTCTCGAGGGTAGAGAGTGTCAACTCGTTGAGCGTTTACAAGTTGTCGGCTCGATTAGATAGGTCCCTCGAAGGTGGATGAGTCTTAACGAAGAGGAAGAGGACCTGACTAAGAAGAGAGACTAAAAGAGTGAAACGAGCCACGTCATTTTCCAGCTTTACTCTCTAGCGCTCGATGCTACTGTGAGCCCTTTGAGGCAAATTGGCACACCTAGCAGCTCCAGGTCGTCCTTGACGGTCATCTTGCAGCCGGGCAGGAGGACTCGGAATAACTGTATACCGGGGGAGGCCTTATGGGTCGAGCCCAGGAGGCACACCTCGCATTTGGCAGGATTTAGCTCTAACCCAAATGTTACTCCAAAGTTAAGGACCCGTCAAATGTCCTCGGCTACTGTGTGAACGTTTCCTTTTAACAGGCCATCGTCTAGGTACCAGAGGTTCAGCGGGTCCTTAAAATAATCTACAAGATCCTTGATACCCAGGCAAAACCGAGGTTGTGCCAAGCGATCCTCCTGCTGCAGTCCGGTGGCAAAGGAAATTACATGCTCAGACAGTACCTGGTAGAAAGGGTGTCGATATGCTAGTCCGACGTACTGTAATAGATGAGGGGCGCGGGATGCAACGACTTTCATCAGGTGATCGCGTTTTATACTGCTAAAAACGTTTCTAAAATTGAGCTTCACAAGAACCCCTGGGGGTTTGCGCGAGTCAAGGCAGACACGAGTTACGTGAATGGCTACCTCGGTCCCAGCCGGCGTCGCGAATTTCAATTGATGTACACCAGTTGCGTGAGAAATAAAGACTTTGTTGTGGTTGCATTCGATCTTCGCGGCAAGCCTGCGTAGCGTAGACGAACACGCAATGGGACGTACCGATCCGTCCTGTTTCTTAGAGGCAAATAGTCTCGCACCAAAGATTAACGATTGGATGCAGGGATGAGGGTTGCCCCAAAAAGGAATCTCTACAATCTTTGCCAACGAGCATTCTTTCAGGACGTTTTTAAAATTGTAAGTTTTATTTTTTATTTTAAACCTGCTAATCCTAAAGAAGGTCACATTGAAAAGGTATGTGTCGCGCTACAACCGAATCTGGGACTTGTAGGGCAAGAATTGCTGGCTATATGGCTTACGCTCCGCTCCGTCCCGTCGATATACATATATGACTGTACTCGTATACAGAGATTTACGAAGTGTAATCATTCTACTGTAGTGGCTACACAAGTGCCAATCGATTAACAATTTCCAAAGCTGTGTGGTCGAGCGCCGCCAAGTCGTGTTTCCGATTATTAGCAAAAGTGTCCAAGAAGGTGTGGCGTGAGTTGAGTACTTGTGCTGACGAGATGTAAGTTACTGGCGCTCTTTTGCAGTCGGCCTACAGAGTTCGCTATGACATGTGGTGTGGACAAGCGCAGCCGCGCGTAATCCTGGTTGTGGAACTCAGCAAAGGACAACAGGACAGGACGGTCCAGGACAGACCACGACAGAGTCGGGGCATCTCTCAAAGACAAAAGTTTGGCCTTACTACAATACATAATGAGTTGCATTGAACAACCCCTTTACAGAGTACCTGGCTGAACGGAACCTTCTCCCAATCAAACGCGTCTCGTATCCAAGTATCCGGCTAGCCTTCAAGTTTGACCATGCATCCCGCGGGAAGGAAGGGATTTCTCATTATGCCTCGACCAACTCTGCGCGGAGATACGCATATAGACAAACATACACAGACAGATACACATTAGGGCAGGCTCAAGTAATACGCACGAGTATTACTCGCCGTCCGTCCAGACTCTGCATTCGAGCTGATTGGATAGAGCAAGACGAAAGCCGCCTGGCTTTACCGGTCGTAAAGCCAGATTAGATGTGGTCATATTATATATAGATATATATGTCAATTCCACCTGTCAGCATACGAGATGCCAAGACTGTTTGTCTATATATATATATATATATATATATATATATAATATGACCATGAAAATAGTGAAGACAGATAGAAGAAGGTCAGTACTTTTGCGCAGGCAGCGTTTTGCGAGTAACCTTGACAGGTCCCTAATAACCTCTCTTAAATCATTGCCATAATTGTCAGTGGTTTTTAGCAACCACTGGTATTTTGATACTGGATGATCAACAGAGGCAATAAAATAGTCGTGACGAATGATGACGAAGATAATCCATAAGATGAACATATTAGTTCATCTGAGCGTCAAGGTGCAAGCGGTCGCGCCGACGCAAAATGCCAAAAAAATAGTCTGTTTTGTCTTGACGAATAATATACTGCTTTCAGTAATTCTTGCTTTCCGCAAAAATAATTTTTTTAAGCAATACTATTTTAATAGTTTAGTCCTTTAAGTCGAGTGTGAACCCCTCCAAAAGTTACAACACTTAAATTATTGGTAAATAAAAAATAATTGATAAAGATGAATAAAAAACGAGACAGAAAATCGCACTCGACAAAATCAAAGAAATATGTATTGTATAAGCACCTTTCTTAAAAAAAGGTAATTACAATGGGTTATATTGCCAGGACTTTAATATAGCATTTTGTGCGTTTATTACAACTCCAAATAATAAATAAAGCAACACGGTCACAAATATACACGTATACAAAGTATTTCGTATAATATAGTCATAATACACAACAACTTTGGGTAAAAAGGCGTGGATAACTATACTTTTCCAGCCTGAGTGCGTGTCTCTTTAAACAAAGCAACAACACTATTCAGGCCTGTGATCTAGGCATACTTCAGATTATGCCTAGATCACAGGCCTGACTCAGACCGTGAAGGTAAAAGCCCCACTGTTTGTTTTACTGCGCGAACGGAGAGGTGCTTCGTTGTGAGCGTCATCTAATGTTTTTCGAAAGTAGGTTCTGATTTTAGGAAGGCGACTTGCAATTGCGTGTTGGTTAGACTTCAATGACACTACGAGCACTTCAAAAGCTGTTGCGCGCCTAACTAACGTTCGACTGGGGGGAGGCACTAGTATAAACATTATAAATTCCCTTACCGTCTCAAGTAAGGTTCCTAAATTGCTTTTATTATAACCGCAATTTTAGAGATAGCGGCGACGGCTGTTTAACTAGGCGTTTTTTCGAGTCTTTACACGAACTTTCAGAAGCAGGACCGTTCACAAGGTCAAACGCTTTTGGCATACGAGAAGCAGCTTTTTACCGAATTCGTCCAACGCCGAATTTACGCCGACTGCATCACAAGCTTCTAACCACGAAACATTTTGTAAGGCCAGTGTGATAGATACCACGCCGCAGCATGTCCAGCAGTTCAGTCAATAGCTGAACTATCAAGATGAGAGAAGACCCAATGACATGGAGGAAGCACTAGTTTTGTCTCATGTTTATGTTTATAATTTTACCAAACCTGAATGTTAATAAACCATAATATTTATGACGTCTGATCCTCCAAACCACGTCTACAGTGGGTTTAGGGCCAACTTAACAAACGGTTTAGCAGCCGCCAAGTTGTCAGAAATAGATAAGAAAACCGGGTAATAATGGATGGTGGTAAAATTTCTATAATGCGAAACAGAAGTGTGGTCAATGCACGTACCCGACGCGGATCTGATTTAGTGATCCACTACAAGAGAGAAGTGTCTAGCGGAAAATAATGATACGGAAGCTAACATTGGCATAGCCCATAACAATGACAGGAGTTAAAAGTATATATATACCATTATGAGTTAGATAAGCTCTGAGTCTATAAAAGAGTAAATATATATATATTGACGTTGTAGCTACTGCATGTACTACATAATCCTAAGAGCGTGGTCTTAATTTTTGACACTCGAGTTATGGGTATAACATAGCTTCGTTTTTATTGAGAAATGTTTATTTGAGAATAGATGATAAACCATACCGCAGAGAGTCAGCGGCCATGCTGCCAAAAACACTGTTAGGGAAACCCTAGATCTCCCTAAATCAACCCGATAAACCATAAAATCTCAACATGTCTGGCGCTCCGTGCATTAAAGATGCGCCTCAGAATTTCAAGGCCGTAGGGAACGAAGAATGGTCTAACTAAAAACAACGTCTTTAAAAACGTTTTGTTTCATTTCAATGTGTCAAGAGCGTCTTGATCACGGGGCAATTCAGTATAGTGTCTTTAAAATATTGTTTGGACTGAACGAGTCCCGGCCTTGCTCGCTGGGCTCGTTTAGCAATGCTCAGAAACAAATCTGTAATTGGATTTATCCTTGAGTGTACCGCCGTGTCTAAAGGTCCGGATGGTGTAGTCCTAGCAAAAGTAGCGTTTACTATGCTACCTTAGAAAATGCTGCTCTATGGCTTACACCGAAAATCGCGGTGTTTTCTAACTGCCCGGATCGCCAGTACGCACCTACGGAGGGGGCGCGTATTCAGACAGCCTTACGACATATATCGAATTCTCTCTCCCTTTAACTCCTTTGTCTTGGTGCCCCTTTTTTCCCTTTCCCTCTCTCAATCTCACGCTTACGCCCACACTCTCACACCACCCTTTCCTCCTTCTCTCTCACACTCTCTCTCTCGCAGCGCATGTACACGCGTCCATGTTCTGGCTGACAGACCTAGTGACCTTGTGAAGGTCGTTGGAAGTGGTAAACTCGTCGCGTGTACGACGTATTGTGACAACGAGTTGTGTGCATAGTTCACGGACAGCTATGGGAATCTATATTTAGCAACGCAGTTCGTAATTTGACGCTAAACTCGGTAAAAGCTTTTATTATTGACGTGCTTGTCACTATTATTATCATCGTCGTCGTCGTCGCTGCAGTTCCTGGAAAAAGTCAATCGTATGGCGTAGTCACGCCTGTCCGGGCGCTCGACGCGGTCCCGCAGGCTACACACAAGGCGGAAACAGATCGACAGCGGCTGAGAGGCGGTAGCTGCGCTGGTTAATCGTTTAATTTCCTTTCACCTCCAAAGTCATGTCGTACACACATACGTTACCTCCACATAATTGAGTCGTTAGCGTTAGGTACGTCTCGTGGCTTGGGCGGCTAATGCTGGGTTCTAATACGGGCACGGAGGTGTTGCTATGCGAACGGTCAAATCTTGCTCGGGCAGAATTTTTTCGTTTTCTTTTTCTTCCTTGGCTGTGTTGAATTTGAGGTTGGGCCTTACTTGGTTGTTACATTACTCTGCTGGGGAAAGCCTCAACAAGTTCAGCACAGAATGCTAAAGGTGGCTAAAGAGGTAACAATGAAATTATGGCATATGTTTGTCTCCTACTAGCAAACGCTCTAAGGAAGGGTGGGTTCACTTATGCTTAAACTCCACCTCCTCCCTATATACCTTGAACGCCATAGCCTCCACGGCGAGGTTTGGTGGCAGTTTGTAATTACCGATCAGCTAGAGCCGGTGTGCACTCTAATTAGGAAGTACAAATTTTGTAGTTGGCTTTCCGATAAATGCACACAAAGCACTATGCGACTCGCCTAATATATAATAGTAAACCTTGCATATACTGCTACTGTCCCGACAAAAACTTGCTAACGATTACAGCTTTAGCACCTTGTATAAATAAAAGCCACACGACGACTCAATCGGCCCTATTCAATCGGCAAGGCTTTGAATAGGGCGAAATAGCGCGCACCTAGGGCATGCTCAACTTGAGCTAAATGAATGTTTTACTTACTTACAATTACCTACTGGAAAAGGTCTGCGGCATTTTACTATCGGCTTCGAAACCCACCTTAAAAAGAGTGCCACACTTGCCACTGCTCGTTTTGGCCGGAGTTGTGTTGTCGTGCCACTAATAGCATCCTGCCATTGTCGAGTGGTGTTGCTTAAATACGGACCAGCTTCCGTATGACTCGATAACAAAATTGCTCTAGGTCTGGTGGGTATCAATGCACGTTAATATAAATCTTCCAATGTAGAGATTTTTTTCTCGGGCATTTTAGCATATGTTAATAGAGCTACAGTTTTCTTTACATTAAAGATAACGCTAATCTGATAGTGAAGTAGAATTGTTTAATTAGCCCAGCTTAGCTACAAATGACTGTCAGCGGTCATGCCGCAAGGGGCTCTGCTAGGAAACTCTAGATATCTCAACATGTGTCCGGTCCTCGGCGCATTGAAGATATTCCGCGCGGCAACTCCAAGCACGTAGTGAACGAATGATGGTATAGCCTGGATACAGAAAAAATCAATTAAAGGCTTTCGCAAACTCGCGGCTTAAACCTCTCCAAAGGCTCAACCGCTATACGATTTCTTCCAGAAAGCTAGCAATCGCTTTTACGTTGAAGCTCGTCGACACGAACTTAGGCATAATCTAACTTACGTACTCCTATTTTGCTTTTACTTTGTCAAATGCACGTATACTAGTACTTTGTCTGCATTTAGCTAACCAGTAAATGTTCTTACGCTAATGTATGATAATTTATTTTCGCCCAGACCCCCCGCCGCTTCGCAGCGCGTTCTCTGCTCTGATTAGTGATTCGACCCTTACTGACACGAGGAGAACGAGCCCAAAGCTACAGAATGTTGCTTTGATGCGAGCAACCACTCGCATCGCGCTTCCTATTTGCGCAGTTGTCGTCGAGTTGTACTCTAAGTGCAGCTAGAGTACAAGCTATCTGTGGTTTGTGACCGTCTGAGGAACAATGTTCTTGCTTATTCAGCATCTATGTGTACGGGTAACATTTTGTTTCTACAAAGGAATCGGCTTACCGGGGTGTTTTCTTCTTATGTCGGCGACTAGACGAGGAGCTTCGCCAACTGAGGCGAAGCTCTTCGTCATGTAGTGCTATCCTCTACCATGTGCCCTCTCGTCTCGCTCTTTGATGTGTGCATTCACTTACCAACCAACGTCTTTGTTTTGGGGGGAGAACGAGGGTAAGAACTTGCAACTGCAAGAAAGGGTGCAACTATAAGAGGATTAGTTCGAGTCAGTCCTCAACTTGGAGTTGCACTCCGATGCCCGTCTACAAGATCTGATGCCTGTGGTGCCAAGCTTAGCTTAGGAATCACGGACGTGATTTTTATGACGGACGTGGATATCGTCGCATCCATAGCTCTGGTAACTCCACCGCACATTCTCTGCTAGACGCTCCGGCCTAGGCTAAGTGCGATAAGTCACGCTTGATGAGATCAAAACAAAGTTTATCTCTCCTGTGGGGGATACGTGTTGCTAGACTACCCAAACGAGTTTTGGCCCTGTGAATTGTTGAAAGCTTTGCGCTGGCCGGGCACTATCATCGTGAAGTTGATTCGCTAGCTTGGCAAGATTTTTGTTTTCTCTTCGAGCGATAAGCGTGCTGAGGGGCTCACACGCTGAAGGCTCTCGCTTGGCTCTCAACGCGGCAACGACGCAGTGGTTCAAAGGATGCTTGCTGAAGTCTTGTAATATATGCACATATTTATGTTTAATTTAAAAGTAAAAGCATATATATGTTATTTATTTGAAAACAAATGCATAATTATAGGACTGTCGGTGTGCGCTAAATCTAAAGGAAAGGCTATCCGTATGTAAGTACGATACGACTAGCAAGAGAGAGCAGAAGATTTCGCATGCAACTAAGTTAAGATCTATTGGATTACCTCTTTTTCTCTTAGTAACTTGATATATATATATATATATATATATATATATATATATATATATAATATAGCAATAATTTGATATATATATACTTACATTTGAAATCGGACGGGACAGAAGAACCAACGCTTTGGCGTTAGGCAGACAGCATGTTTACGCCATCCACAAATTGCTACTGCCTTCTTTGTGGCGTTTTGACGTCCTCTGTGAGTTTCAAGTGGAGGACACACGAAGCTTCGTTCTGCGTATTGCTGCACTTATGATATACTTAAGTACATATTTAGCTGGCTTATATGCATACTGGGTAAGTTATTCCACATTTGGCCACTGACAAAAAACACAAAGAAGTTTTTCTGCACCTGACGGTCATACCGCCGTAATACAAGCCTATTGCTGGTAAGTCGTATCGCCACCCATCGCTTTGTTCGAGGACGTCCGTTCTCAGCGACGTGGGTTCATCTGTGCCCTGGGAGACGGCGATTCGGGCATCGTCTTTGCGCAGCGTTCACATATGCATGATTAGACGAAAAATATCAAGGTCGAAGGAATCACGTTGTTCGTGCACATATTTAATGGACGGTCGGAGGAAAACATTGCTTTGCAGTCAATTGTGCAACGTATGTTTGGAGTTCTCGTAGCATTGATCTCCTGGCCGGCAGCACACGCTCGCGAACCCGAGATGCGATTGCCTTGTTTGAAGCGCACCCGACTCAAGTTCGATTCACAGTTTGAAGTTGAAGTTGCAGATTTGAGTACGATGAGGCTTTTGTTGCCGTTGTGGCACCCTGTACTCTAAATGCGGTCGTTGAGCGCAGTGGTCAAATTTGGACAATCGAATCGAAACATCGAAATGGAATCGTTTGAAGCATCGACAGATGAAGCCTTTGAAGTTATTGTTCGTCTAAAATGGCGTTGTCTATTTGCGCGCCAATTTGTACTGTTCTTATGCTAGCGGTATGCCTTCTCATTTTCTGAATGTCCAAATTATTTGGCGACATTGCCGCATGACTATTTATATTAAAAGGAAGAATTGTGGGGAATTGCAGATACGCGGTGACCGACAAATTTGAAATAAATGAGCCTGTTAGAATCTAAAAAAAAGGAAGAATTACATCATTATCTGTATCTAATAATCGAATATTATTTAAAGATAATTCATTATTTGGTATTATAAAACAATCTAATAAAAATAAATCTAAAATAATCAAATATATATATATATATATATATATATATATATATATATATATATATATATATATATATATGGCTAAATGGACTCATTAAAAAGACAGTGCTGTGAAATTAATTGCTCAATGATACGGTAGCAGTGCCTATAGGCAGATCATTCTGTTCGGGCTATTTATATATATATGTGTGCGCGTCTAAGACGACCTGCGTGTCTTACACGGTCTTATATATTTACGCTTTAGTAACTCGGAGCCATTTTTCTACAGGAGCCGCTCACTGGTCGAAAGCTGCTTCAGGGCCAAAGAAGGTTCAAAGAAGGTTCTCAGGTAGGAAAAGCCAGCGGAAGCCAGAGGCTGTCGAAGCTCGGCAGCTCGAGTCCGCTTTTTGAACACTACTAACCCGTATGCGTGCGGTGCGTGTGGTGAAGTCGGTTGCTGTGAAGTCTTACTTACCTCGTAATCTGGTAATACCCCTCTCCCTTCCTTCATTGAACAGATCAGGCACGCCTGATTAATACAGCAGTATCTTCCAGGATGTGCACCATTCTGGAGGATGAATATATATATATGTATTATTTTTACATTGAATTTCGGCCTACACAGGTTTTATTTGTCAATATGAAGAAAAGTTGGACGAGGTAGACCCTAACTTTTCTTGACCGGGGCCACGACAAATGAGTCCTAGAAAGGTCCGGATCGTACGGACCGGCACGTTGTGCATGGTTTTCATCATCTGGTGTGCAGAACAGTGAGTTTTCATGACCCCAATGGACTATGTATTTGTGACAGGTCATAAACTGTGAGGGGAATCATGTTGGTAACTGCTCGAGGATATTCTCACTATGCAGCTCAGTGAATATAATGGATGTTTCAATGTTTTATGGCTTAAATGTATCTCTCAAAGGCAATTAATAAAATAAACAACTATTTTTGCTTTATATATATATATATATATATATATATATATATATATATATATTAATCATTGACAACACGTTTGCACACTTGCCTCGTATATATAGTTCGCAAAATAGTCTGAGATTTTTTAAGTAACATAAAAACAAGAGTATGTTTAGGATTTAAAAAAAATAATTTTAATATATATATATATATATATATATATATATATATCAGGAGAGAAACATATCACAGGAAAAGTCCAACGAAGTTAAATAAAAATATCTTGATAGTCAGCGAATGTCTTCGTTAAGTGGGATGACCCGCCCGGGTCATCACTTCAAACTCAAAAGCGCAATTGTCTCACCGGCTGTGTGACCCTATCTTGTCGGAACAAAATTTCACCCGCACCGATTCCGTATAAATTCACCGAAGTCCAATTAAGGGTCGTGCCGCGATATGCGGTCGCTATTCAGCCGTGGAGTAAGAAATTAGGGCCCAATAATTATTTTGGATTATAGGCTGCACCATGCTGTCACATATGACATGTAACACTGCTTAGTGAACCACGTAAGACTTCTCAATTTCCTAATATCCGCGCTATGTTTATTCGCACTTTCATTTATTCAGATAGAAGTGGGCTTCATGGGAAAATATTGTTTTCCTCACAATATCTCAGAAGCACAATTGGCAAAGCTTGACTGCTTTTGGTGTCCTGTGGGCTGGCGTCAACGCAATCTTATATGGGGATCCGACCTTAAATACACAAGGTTGAGGTGCGCGAAAGTCGGTTGTCGTCGAACCGATGTTCTCAAACACTGTGTCACACTGTCGATATTTTAGCGGAACGAGCGTTCGTTGGGCTTCTATGACTTAGTACGTGACAACTTCTGAACCTGGCCTAAAAAAATGTTTTTAAGGTTTAGACAACAAATGCTACTGTTTACTTTTCAATGTATATCAATCTGAGTGAGAGTCAATGAGTCTGTTATTCGACTGTACAGTCTCTGAATGAATCTATTAGAGTATTTCTTAAAACCCGTCCTTCACGCGCGCCTTGCGGCTCTGTCGACTGCTCGAGTTGAGTCGAAAGCACAGCCTTTCGATTATGAGCTTAGATAAGGGTTAGAAAATAAGGGTCTGCAGGTCTTAAGTTAGGCAGCGAAGTCGAGGAAAACATTTGACACAACCCTTCAGTCGCACGCGGCACAAACACACTAAGCTCACATAACACACGCGCACCACGGCCTGAGCTGGATTATCGGATGTAGTATTGTCTGACTGTCTCCGTCCATGACCGTTAGATGGGAAACAAATCTTCCGCAAAAAAGCATAGTAGACGCACCAGATATGTAGGTATGTATGTATTATACAATGTATGTATTATATAATAACAATGTATGTATTATATAATAGCATGCACATACGCATGTGCATATAAAGCTGTCCCAGACTTAGTCTCGACTGAATGTAGGCCCAGCCGAATCTAAGACAGTGTGGCAGCGTAAAACAGCAGAACAGAAGACAACAGTAAACTAATGCTCATTTTTTACATTATCTTCTGCTGCTGCTGCTGCTTCTGAGAGACGTAATGGGTCACGTGCAGCCCATGCGACGAAGTCAACGCACGTTATCCGAACTCGATTACTAGATAAAATCGTTAGCAGTTGAGCCGCCGTTAAAGGGCGACCTTGATCGGGCGGCAGTGGTTCATATCGCTGTTGTTGTTCTGTTTCTCACTACGATTCGATTTGATGGCAAGACATGTCACCCAGTTGGGCCACATTTGTGCGTCGTCCTCTTATCGTAGGACAGGCCGTCCTGCGTCGTGCTAGCACGAGAAAGTGATGAACTCGTTGAGTGTTGTCCTTCTGGACCAAACATGGCCGATCATGGTTTATCGGCCCTCATTGTCTGGCATTGATTGCACATCTGTGTCTATTATTGGTAGCCACAAGGGTCAGCTAAAGTGGCAACTGACGACGACGACGACGGCAACAACATCAACAACAAGAACAACAACATTACAACAACAACATAAAAAACAACAACAACAACAACATCAAAAACAACAACAACAACGACAACGACGACGACAACAACAACAACAGCGACAACAACAACAATAGCAACCACAACAATCGCCACCAATATCGATATTAATGGTGAACATCCAGGTATGACGCTGTCGCGTCTCGCACCTCTGGTAGTGGTGGTGGTAGTAGTAGTAGTAGTGTCACGACGAGAGACGGCCGGGGTGGCCGCGGCACGCACGCCTGCAACAGAGCGCGCTAGCAGTGTTTTATGATGGCGAGTTCAAGGAGGAGGAGGAGGCTACTTATCTTTCAATGGCTACAGTACACGTTGATACATTGTACTCGGCCATATGCTCTGTCCTCTGTATGCATAGTGCTGCTGTTCCGGTTTAGGTGTGTGTGTGTGTCTTTGTATGTCTTTAGCATGCACTGCATTGTTGCTGTGCACCCGTTTCGTTGCTCACCCAGCTGTGCGGTGGGCAGTGCAGCCTTAATGGTTGTTGTTGTTATTGTTGTTGTTGCTGTTGTTGTTGTTGCTGCCGCTGTTGTTGTTGTTGTTGCTGCCGCTGTTGTTGTTGGGGCGATCGTTGTACGACCAATACACGCAAGGCTGGCTATATTTTTAGCATCACACACTCATATCAGACTTATCGAGCGCCTACCACGTTGCCTACACTCTCACAAGCATTCCAACGGCCGAGTGTTTTTTTAGATTTAATACCACTTTACATCTGTACATGCTGTATAGTGATCAAACTGTATAGAGTATTTTATTTGTTTGATATATAGACGACAGATAAACTCTTAACTTGCAGCTGAATAAATAATCTGCTTGAGTTTTGACTAAGGAGGGTCCTCGCCGGCGATACGTTTTTTTATGTTAGTTTTTGTCCTCACTGCCGAATAGTACCTTCTCTATCAAAATTTCGCACATGAATGCTCCAAGTCATATCATCAGCAGAAAACCCTTCCGTAAGTTCTCTTTTGCGTTCAGGTCATAGTATGTTAGTAAGTTCCCGCCTCATTCATCTTTAAACTCTATATGTGTTATGTTGCTTAAATAAGCTTGAGGTCAAGACGTTTCTCGGCGGAACGTGCTAGCTGTGAATCAGATTGAATTAAGGAGGTCCGCCGCTCGAAAACGTCGATCTTCATTAGTGAGCCAATGATTGACGGCTTAATATCGCAATGTTTTATGCACCCGGGAGGTGTACATTTGCTCGATGCTCGTCTTCTCCTATTCGCATTGGCACAGAAGAGTCAAAATCATGGCATCGTTTGTCGCTATGTAGACTAAGATCGTCATAACCATCTACAGTCGTGCGATTGACACCGATAGTGTTCGGCAAACCATCAAATCGTGGCTTTGTCGACTTCACCGAGTGGTCACGATACCGCAGGAGACATCGAGTCTGGGACGGCTCGCTGATCCCGCCGTCGGCTCGCAATACGTTCGAGGCCGGCGCAGGCTAATCTCGTTCATCGAGAGACGTCCAAACTTGGATCACTTAGAACGTAGCCGGGCAATCGACGAAATGTCTACTTTTTGCAACATACTTGTTTACATATTCTATATGGAATTACAACATTTTTTACATACCCAAATCGGGTGAATTTAAAAGAAAATAAAAATAAAGTAAATAAATACATTTTTTGGCAACGCTTCCACCTCTCACGCCTAAGCATAGGTACGCTGTTGTCCGATTTGCAAGTGTCTCGACGTAATCTGGGTCTGATGGAAATGACCTGCGGCTCTGATCTCATGAGCAGGTTGTGGGTTTGATTCCAGCAGCGTACAGATACAGACGACCTGTTTTTACATATATATATATATATATATATATGAAACGGGTCGTATACCATCATTCTGTATTGAGAATGATATTGATAATGATTGATAATAAGTTGTATTAGATATCATAGTAATGATGGTGACGAAAGTAATAATAATGTTAATAAGAATAAGGATGACTTGTTTTAATGAGATTTCAATACGCTTAAAATATGACGTTCCACTATGCGTATGTACGCAATTAGCTGCCACTCCAGCTGTATTTGCTGTATATATATATATATATATATATATATATATATATATATATATATACATATATATATATACATACAGGTTATTTATTTATTTTTATCTATGGTTTCCGCGCAACTGCCGTTACTGCTGTTTGCCATAAATATGATTAATCACCCTCGTCCCGTAGAAACGTTGCTGACCGACCCGAGCTATGGACTTTTGCGTTGTCACTTAACTGCCCCGCTTGAACAGCAAACCAAACATGACTGAACGTAACGGAACGTAACACAACGATTATCAACAATTCTATTACAAAACCCTGCTGTGGTCGACAGCACAGTCTTCATAGACAAGGATCTGCAGAAGCTGCTGATACCGCTCTAAGTCCTCTAAAGCAATACGTTTTAATTAAAAATATTTTGCGGTTGGTTATTGCGGTGGTTAATGACGATGTCTAATGACGCTCATGGCCGTGATATCCGTTGAGGTAATTGCTTGCTTCAATTAAAATAGCGACAACAGCTGTAGCTGCCACCACCGCTGGCGTATGTACATACACGATCACAGTTCGTTACAAGACTACGCACTCGATTGCTGGGAGTATCAAAAAGCGAAAACAGAAACAACGATTTACTTGAAGAACTCATTGTAAATCGCGTACCACGTCGCCGCGTTTAACAAATGTTAAAATATCAAAAATTTTATTTAGGTCCTTTAGTTGCACATAGATTATTCTCCGCCGACTCGATTCGGCTATGAAAAAAGGAAAGTCCCTTGTCTGTGGGCAATGAACCCATTAGCGATGCAGCGTTTCCGCGTTGAATTTCAACCGGTTTTCTTTGTAGCAAAAACTGCCATTGCTAGAGAACTAAGTAGAGCAGTAGAGTTCTACAAACACTAATGCTCTTAGTTGTCTAGCGAGAGGTGCTGGTGTTGACGGGTAGCGTAGACGGGTGCGTTGCATTTGCTGACGACACTAATTCATATTTGATTTAATATCATAATTCTATATTGATAATGATTGGCCATAAATTAGATTTGATCTCATTGCGATAATGATGATGATGATACTGACGATAATAATAGTACTGATTTATTTCAATGATTTTTCAATTAGCGTAATATATCGGGTTCCATTACGCGTATGTACGCAATTAGCTGCCACTCCGGTTGTGTTAGCGGTGGCAGCGGCTACGTATGTATGTATATATAATATATATATATATATATATATATATATATATATATATATATATATATATATATATATATATATATATATATATATATATATATATATATATATATATATATATATATATATATTGGCGGTACGGTTCTAGCAAGAGTCGTAATTTGTGCGTGAATCAAAGCCCCGTAGAGCGCGTCGTGTTAGGCCTCCCTCTTTCCTTCTTCACTTCTTCATTCTAGGCTTATCCTGTTCCTTCTTTTTTTCTAATGAATGATGACTCTGTGGCGCCTCGACGACGACGACACCAACAACAACAACAACGTCCATGAAAGAGGAAGCAGCCATAACGTCAACACAGCATTGGCGGGGTGTTTATATTTAGTACCGTGTCTCGTCATTTCACGGTCACCGCAAGCGCCACATATCGCAGTGAGTAAAGTGGTTGTTGTTGCTACTGCTGTTGTTGTTGCTGCTGCTGTTGTTGTTGTTGCTGCTGCTGCTGCTGCTATTGTTGTTGTTGCTGCTGCTGCTGTTGTTGTTGTTGTTGTTGTTGGTGGTGGTGATGATGACGTTGTTGGCGTGAGTGTGCATTTGAATGTGTCTATCTTTCTTTCCATACAAAAGGTTCAATTGTTCCTATTGCGTTGGCAATATGTTGGTCTCTCTTGCGCATTGTGTCTGTGTTTGCCCCGCCTGCAATAACCATGCTTGCGCACGGGAAACCGCTATACACAGTCGCACACATATATATATATATATATATATATATATATATATACCGCTACACACACATATATATGTATAACTATATATATATATATATATATAAATGGAACGAGGGCAAGGGTGACACAATCAAGCCGATGGCTTTTGGCGTTTGTGCCATCAGCCAATCGTCAACCGTAGGCAACTCGTCGAATCGTCTGTCATATACGTATAGATAGATGGGTGAGGTGTTTACATCGAGCGCACTCACCCCTACAGTTCGATGAGGCCAAGCACGGGCCACCGCCGGCCCGTGGGACACCCTGGCTAGCGCAATGCACCGTCATCTGAGCACCTATCCGGGAACTCGCCCTTTCTATATATATATATATATATATACATGTGCCGTATAAAATGTGGGGTGATCTCTGCCATCTTCTCTTCATATGCAATGGTTAGGTCAGACTGGAAGGGCACGGGCAGGACAAATAGGCGCATAACCGCCCGTTTTGCTGTGCCGGTTTTCACCACATCCTAGCCAGAAAGACGCTTATCATGAACCCTGTGACCCATGCGTTTGTAAATATTGTTGTCTATCTGTGTGTAGGATATCATGACAGTGAGTGCAATGCAGTATTCTCGCTAACACGGCTGGCGCTGAGCAATGTTTACTATTAATATATATTCGAGGCTGTTATGATATTGATCATAATATCGTACATTTGACCCAAATTGATGCGGAAATAAATCATGTGCTATATTTATTTATTTATTTTTATATCTAGCCAGTAACACAGTTAAAACGATCAGCCAGTGCTCGTCTAGTATACAGTAGTCACCATCAACCATCCGCCGAGGCAAATTTGTAGCAGCCCGTTTTATTTACTTTTTCTATTTGCTCTTTCTGTAGCTCTATATATATATATATATATATATATATATATATATATATATATATATATATATATATATATATTATATATATATATATATATATATATATATATATATATATATATATATATATATATATATATATATACACATTTGTAAATATATTGCGCATACAAGCGCATTGCTCATTGTACCATGGTGCGTACTTTCGATGTACCTGCTTTAGCCAACAGCCGCTACCGGTCATGACACTTCGAAAATATGCTGTATGTATCGCAAATATATAACACTTTTTTGAAATCACAAATAAAAAAGAGGACATTTGCATCGCCGAGGCCGCGATCTTCATCCGACAGGCAAAGATTGAGGTAAAATCTACCTCTCCCAGATTGATATTCCATATCAGCAATAACGTTAGCTCATATGCTAGTTCACTTAGGAAATAAAAAAATAAAAATGTACATCTCAGGGATAATATATATATATATATATATATTAGGTAAGTCAAAAAGTTCGTCGGCTTTCTGGAACCACATTTTTGAAATTCCCGCGCTCTGCAGCAGGGCCGCCTGAGAGTGCGGCTGGGTGTTTACATTCAGGAGCAGACCCGTGGCGGCGCGACGGTATACCGGTTCCAACTTTACCGTTTTGTTTGCGGAATTGGCAGCTGTTTGCAATAGAGGACAAAAATACGCATTTTCGACACATTATGTTGTTCTCCTACAGTGAAGGCATAAGTGCAGCGCAAACAACCCGGAGGATATATGCAGTCTACGGGGAAAACGCAGTACACAAAACCACAGTCGAAAAGCGATTCGCTCGTTTCAAAGCTGGAAACTTCAATGTCGAAGATGAACCGAGGTCAGGACGACCCAATGTTGTCGAGACCGACGAAGTCATAAGCCTGGTTACTTCGAACCCAGGTTTGACCATAAAAGAAATTGAAGATGTAACGGGAGTCTCCCACGGAACCGTTTGGAATCGCCTCCATGATGCAGGTTTCTCGTGGAAGCGGAATCTGGCTACCACACGACCTCAATGATAGGCAGCTTGAAGGGCGAGTCGATACCTGTCACGCACACCTCCGGAAGAACTCGAATGAACCATTTCTGAGGAGATTAATAACCGGCGATGAAAAATAGATACTCTACAGAAACGTAACACAGAAAAGAAGTTGGGTCCCCAGAGGTTCTCAGGCCGCAGCTATCTCTAAACCCGCAATTCATCAGAAGAAGGTTATGCTGTGCTGCTGGTGGGACTGTAAGGGCGTCGTGTATTTTAAGCTGCTTCCAATGGGTCAGACGATCAACTCCGTCGTCTACTGCAGACAAATCGAAGATTTGAAGGCTGCAGTAGCAACGAAGCGCCCGGAATTGTCAAACAGGTGGGGCGTCACTTTTCAACATGATAAAGCAAAAAGTTTGGCCAGCCGGCAAAAATTGGCGGAGTTTGACTGGGATGTGCTGCCGCACCCAGCTTATAGTCCCGACCTCGCACCATCTGATTATCACTTGTTCAGGTCTCTCCAGAACTCCCTTGATGGCACAACATTTGAATCTTTGGAGGCTATAAAAAATCACCTCACTCAGTATTTCGACGAGAAGGACAAGACGTTCTGGGAGAAAGGAATCATGGATCTACCGAGGCGATGGGCGAAGGTTATCGATCAAAACGGTCAATATATCATTGAATAAAAATACTGTTGTCTGCATAAATAAGGCTCTTTAAAATCGGGTAAAAAAGCCGACGAACTTTTTGACTTACCTAATATATATAGGGTGTTGCAGAATTTGTTTATAATAAAAATACGGAATTGTAGAGCTCGTTAAAGCAAATATTTTTTCCAATGGAGCATGGTCTCTGAGAATCAGAAAAAGCAGAATTTTCTCAGGAACACGACAGTGTGTTTAGTTTCTGTCTACGGGGACTGGTTGTCTCGCAACGGCACATTTTATGCTCCTATGTCGGGCAAAAACACTAGTGTCACAAATTGTAGTCATTTTGCTCTCACTCCGAAACAAGACTTCTGAGAGACCATGTTCCATTGGAAAAAATATTTGCTTTAACGAGCTCTACAATTCCCTATTTCTGTTATAAAAAAATTCTGCAGCACTCTGTATATATATATATATATATATATATATATATCGAGAGAACGATCAGGATCGTATCAGCAGGGAAACAAAAAACTTAAACACGTACATTTGAAAATATATATATATATATATATATTAAGAGAAAGAGAAAGCGCGCTTAGGATCGTATCAGCTGTGGAGGGCAAATTATCTGTTATCCTGGCTCACTTTACCCAGCAGTAGCCGAACGCCCAAACGCACCTTGCGGAAGAGGAGATACGTTTGCTGTCTTTTGTTCGTGCCGCCCGCCGTCGGTAACGACGCAATTCATTTGTTGGCCGTCGCTGTTTAACGGTAACGTCGTCGCCGCCCCGACCTGTTTTCGCATCTTGTTCGCATCTTGACGCAGTCGCCGTGACGCGTAACCAGGAACGCGCCACGGCGACGACCTGCGGCTGGGAGCCTGACGCTTGGCGAAAGCGATCCACAGAGAGATATAGATTATCGCTAATATGCCCTATTATTATGAGTAGTGTGGTGTCGCCCACCATGACGTGGTCGTAATTGCGTAATCGCTCTCTCTTTGTCTCTCTCTCTCTCTCTCTCTCCCTCTCTCTCTCTCGACTAGTTACCATTAACCACAGGAGCGTTCCTGTGGTTCATGGTAATCAAGTACTGGTAATAGCAGCCCCTAACGCTAACAAAGTCTAACAAGTAGACGCCGTTTCGCGCTGTGGTGTTCCAGTACACCAGTAGGACCCCGGGTACTGGAACGTAGCATCACATTTGATTGCAAATCTACCCCCAAATAGCCACACGTTTGTCGTCTTTTCGCGCCGCTTGAGATAGAACAGTTAGAGTTCTAGTAACGGATTCGTAATTAGCAGTGGTCGTGATACATTCGCTATACGAGTGATGAATCGTCTGCTTTTGTTTGGAAAGGGCACGCAACTATTTAAGCACTCGAACCGGCTATTACGATGCCGATTGAAGGGTACTTCCAGTTCCTACCAAGTCAGGGAGTCGATGCGCTCGTCGATCGCAAGTATCTCGGGGTCAGTCGAGCTTGGTCTGTTTTTTTTTCGCTCACACTTCCATTCAGATAGCAATGGACTTCTTCGTCGGAAACGAAAATACTATTCTACGCAACGATGCTCGTGGAGTCGTCTAAACAGGTATATTTAAAGTTATTTTTGTTGTCGTGGTCTCATACTGTGCTTGCTTGTTTGTTAACGTGTACGCATATTTTAAAAGGGTGCAATGTGCAACTTACAAGCGACAGCAAGTATGGCAAAAAATAACGACATACCATCGACAACGACAGCGGCAATAGCAGCTAAAAAAACACACAGCAATAAATGACAAAACCGCTTTTGTATATATATATATAATGTAAGCGGATGCACTCCACTTTTTATATAGATAGGTTTAGGGGATCTTAGTTTGGAATTTACTCGTATCCTGCAAAACAGTGATATTGTAGTTGTTGTTTTGCTCCCACCCTACCATACAACAACTTTTGTTCCACTACCTTTCTTACCTTTTAAGGTGAACTGGTCAGAAAGTTTCCCTTTTACGTGACCTTGTGCTAATTTCGTTTAAGCTCAAACGTCTCGGATAACGAAACGAAAGTTCATCGCGATCTGAATGCTGCAAGTTCCCGGGTCGAACGGATATGCAGAGGGCGTTCCGTCATTGGTGAGACGTTACGTCGTCAAACTGCCTTCACATGTTGGCCCTAGCCGAGTCGTGGTATATATGCTATTTTTGGCAGTTGGCCAACTGTATTTATTCATTAAATAAAATAATAAAATAACATATATATATATATATATATATATATATATATATATATATATATATATATTGGCCAAATATACTTATCTATTGAGTAAATGGTACACAATATGCAGTAAGGAGCTTAGCATTTGTACACGCACCAAACATATAGAAGACATCGATGCAAACCTAGCGCGATGAGTCAGTGCAAAAAGCTCGCCACTTCGAGCACACCGGCAGCGACTTCAGAAAAAAAAAATTCACTGTACAAAGTGATGTTCAGTGGCGAGGCATCGAATATTTTTTGGGATTGCCGAGACTAGATTACTGACAGGCGAGGGCATGGCTATCAGATCTCAACGACAAGAGAGGCATTTTACAGGCCGTGGCACGCGTTGGCACGCGTACTCGTGTTCGTTACAGAGACTAGTGGAAACGTAATCTGTCTATAGGTACAGTTTCTCGCAACTCCTGAAAGCTAATGCAGCTCACCGCGGCGTGTTCACTCTATCGACAGGCAATAGACCACAATAGGCCAATGGGAAAAAAATGCAAAGATCTCGGACCGTTTACGCCCTACAGAATGACTACGTATCTTTGTAAAAATAGCTCTAAGTGCGTCATGCTGTAGTAGTATGCAGCTCAATTTGCAAAATTGCAGAGAAACTCGACTTCCAATTAATTTTATTATTCAATTTATATTACAATCCTGTGTAAGTGAACGTGTTAACTTTCAGACTATAACAGCCCTGGTGTGCACCATTCGGCAAGCGATCTCCCAAAACTGAGATCGCGTTGCCCCGCTGGACGTCAATGGAAAGTCTTTGGCGCAAAAATTGTGCGGCTCTCTTGTCCCCAGTAGTTATCTTTAATCGCTCGCCCAATTTAGTAACCCAACTCGACTTTGAACGGAACCAAGGATACATGGTCCGGCAAAATTTATAGAAGCAAAATCACTGATAGCCAGTAGTAGGCGGCTTCTTTAGTAAAGAACGACAATACAGCTTTTAAATTATTCTTTTTTGGTGCTACGACGACGATAACAACAACAACAAGAGCAACAAAACAACAACAATAGCAACAGCAACAACAATAACAACAGCAACAATAGCAACAACAACAACAACAACAACAACAAGAACAACAACAACAATAGCAACAACAACAACAATGGCCGGCCAGTCATTGGCTGTCAATCAATACCAAACAGGGCGTATGTGCTTGTTGACCATGTGTCTCTTGGTGTGCCTTCACGCGAGTTCCAAAGCCAGACAGGGCTAATTTTAAACACTTTGCTGCCGCCTCGATGAGTGATGGTGGTTTTTTCATTGCTGATAGTGTTCATTCGTCTTTATTTGATTACTACTGATGCCTCCGGTCAGCGTGTTACTGCTGTTTTTTCCTTTCGTTGTTGTCGTAATTGTCGACAACAACACCAACAGCAACAACAACATCAACAACAACAACGTCCCGCTAACACGGCTCGAACGTGTGTCTGGCAATGCCTGCATGTAGCGAATCACAAGCATTGCGTATTTAAGGGTTGTCTTATATTTATCGATCTGATGGCGATATTTCGTATAGCTATTTTCTGCGCAATGGTGGCAATTAGAGTGGTCACTAATTTTGACTGATAACCGGTGGCTGTCGAATTGTGATTGCTCTCTTTGAGCTGCTACATGACCTTGTCCAGTACATGCCATAGTTATTCAGTTTGCTGTAGAAGGAAAAGGTGTCTTTTTGTAAGGAAGGAAAATGTCGTTTTGTCTTAGTAGTTGCATACATAGGCAATAATGCAGTACGTAGCAGAACCTGCCAGAAAGAAGGTGTGTAAATGTGCCCTCGTGTGTGATGAGATGACCATACTTTTGCATATATCTCTAAAGCATGTATGCAATGTACGATGCAATGCGAAGTTAAGGCATCTTCATGCCTCTATAGTATGCGTGTAAAGTTACGTGTGAAGCTTAATCACCTTCGCTAACGTATGGCCGAACAAGTCTGGTGTAGGTGTTTTAGCTGGCAGCCGTTGACCTTTGTTGCAACTACCGTTTCTGTGCTTTCTGAAACTTCTTTTTTGCTATGGCAAAAGCAACAATATCAAAAACAACAACACTAGAAGTAGAAGTCTTCGTAGTAGCGGTACAGTACTGGACTGGATTCTTTGGGGTCGCCAGTCAACCTCTGCACAACAGGGTCAAACAAACCCTAGCGGATCAAGTCAAAAACCGAGCAAAATGATGAATCAAATAAAGATTGTAAAAAAAAATTGCGGTAACGAAAAGGGGCAGCTGATGTCATATGTAGTTTCAATGGTAACACAGGCGAGACAGAGAGATTGAAAAATGATGATGAGGACAGTAAAAACAATAGCAATAACAACAACGACATCACTAACAACCCCATCACCACCAAGATCATCGATGATGAACAGCAACAACAATAGCAACAATAACAACACTAACAACAATAGCAACAATAACAACACTAACAACAATAGCAACAATAACAACACTAACAACAATAGCAACAACAACGACAACAGCACACGCAGATGCACCGTCATAGACAGGCAAACGAGGCTATTGAGCGACCAAGTGGAGAACTGCGAACAACATGACCCGTTACTGAACGAGCTTGACTGCATTGTACTTACTAGCTGACTGACTGGGCGGCCACTGACGAAACGGAATCGATCTAGCCAGCGCCGTGGATCGCGCCGCCTGGCGGTGGTGGCGGCGGCGGCGGCGGTCACGCGCTTGCTCGAGATGCGCTCGCGCAGACGGCCTTCAGCGGCCTGGAAGGCAGGCAGGTTGGCAGGCAGGCCGAGGTCCCGGTGAAGGCAGCTACCGCAGAAGAGGTCGCTAGGGGAAAGGCATTGCAGCAGCGGACGTCGAACACACGTACACACGGGTGGTAGATGTACATATACGTTCGTATGTATATGTATATATATATATGTATATAAAGGCGAGCACTGCCTAGTGTGCAACCGTATTGTAAATGACTAATAAATTATCACAATATTTTCTATATATATATATATATATATATATAATTTATTTAACAATCCATGATATCAGGCTGACAAATGTACGGCTGCAACGTATCTAGCTATGTATCTACAAGCGTAAGCAAAATCAAACGGTGAGGCCTCTCTCCATATGTAAACGACGACGACGATGACACGCGATATATTTGTTCTTAGTGGTCGACCACTCGATTTGGGAACGCGATGAACGACCTGGTACATGCAGAGTACAATGTCCTAGTATTTTTTTCGGCTGAAGGAGACATATGTATACATGCGCATAGGGTTCGATTCCCGTCGTTGCACACTTGTATTTGTGGGGTGTTCGTCTTAGAAAGCTGAGCGAAAGCGATTCTGCTGACGGTAAACGTTGCCTGAGGGTCAGGCCGAAAAAATTTCGTTTTCTTTCGTCAGCCACATGTTTGTTGTGTATTGCTATACACACAGGTAAAACTCGGAAAGCCGCGACAGTACTGAGCAACTACTGGAGAAGAGCAGCATTGCTACGAGGCGTTCGTTGGCGTTGGATAGACAATACTGTTAGCTGGAGATCTGAATAGCCGACTGGAGCAAGATTTCCCAAGTAAACAAACGAAAAACAACAGCAGCAACAACAACAACAACAACAACATCATACGCGGGGGTGAATTCAGAAATCACTGATTGCACTGATGTCGTCAGTATGTGGGCGGTAGAGACCACCGGTGTTGTTGACCGTTGACCAGTGGCAGGCCCCGCTCTCCGGGGCCCCTCTACAGAGATGACGCCAGAAGCATCAACAACGGGCTGGGGCCAATCTCTCCACGACTAACACTTACATGCTCATCTTCCCTGCTGCTGTGGTCGATGTTGTCATTACTATTATTATTCTTGAAGTCCTCCTTTTTCTCATTCTATTTATTTGTTGTCTTCCCATTCGGAGCTGAGAGTTAGTTATACAGCAATGATAATAATAATAATAATAATAATAATAATAATAATAATAATAATAATAATAATAATAATAATAATAATAATAATAATAATAATAATAATAATAATAATAATAATAATAATAATAATAATAATAATAATAATAATAATAATAATAATAATAATAATAATAATAATAATAATAATAATAATAATAACGTGGCTTCCATTATAGGCGCCATGAACTGACAGAAAGCGAACAGAGCAGGATAAACATGATTTAAACGTTCATACCTCACAATTGTATAAAGTAAATAATAATAATAATAATAATAATAATAATCTGGTGCAAATATGGGTTGTTCTTGGTGCAAATCTGGGTTGTTCTTGGTGCAAATCTGGGTTGTTCTTGGTGCAAATCTGGGTTGTTCTTGGTGCAAATCTGGGTTGTCCTTGGTGCAAATCTGGGTTGTTCTAGGCTGCAAATGAACACGTTCACTTAGGACAAAATTGTATAATAATAATAATAATAATAATAATAATAATAATAATAATAATAATAATAATAATAATAATAATAATAATAATAATAATAATAATAATAATAATAATAATAATAATAATAATAATAATAATAATAATAATAATATGTGTGTCCACAAAAGAAGTGTCCACAGAAGAAGTACGATCGCCTAGCAGCGAATCAGCTCGGTGACTTAACAAACATCTCAAAGTGCTGCTCATTCAATTTACTTTATATATTATCCTATGTATAGTGGTATTGGTGGTGGGTAATTTAAAATGGCACGGGTAGCGGATAATCGATTATGATTCATGGGACTACGAATGCTTTCACTTGTATTCCTCCACGTCGTCGCCGTCGCCATCGCCATTAGTGCGGTTAAGAGGATCTTAGAGGAACCGCCCCGGAAAGAAGAAACACAACAAGCTATCAATCTAGCAGTGACGGCCACTCATCCCCAGATAGAGTGCGTCTCCGAGTTGGCACTTAGAAGCCTATGCCGCCACGACCGTTTGGGATGCTGTTGTATGCGCCAAAGCAGTGGTTCCACGGCGTATCCGAATGGTCGGCTCGGCTGCCAATACCACAGTACGAGCGACCAAACAGACAGACCAACTACGATTATTGTTGCTGCCTGCGTGGTCTATCGATATCCAGCCAAGAAATCCTCTATCCTACATCTGCAGTACTGGCACAGTGGTAGCGGAGGCGGCGGAGGTGGTGGTTTTAACGATGGCCGGTTGGTTGTTACCGTGCACTTGTTCCGTAGGCGCAGGGCGTGTGCATAGTGTTCTCGTCTCAAAACAGTCTTCTCAAGAAACAGAATACAGACATGGTGATGATGATGATGATGATAATAATAATAGTAATGATGATGATGACGATGATGATAATGGCCTAAGTACTCGTGATTAATGTCACCTATGCAACCACCACACAACGTGACAAAATATCGGGCCCATTTATCCCAACAAAACGTATTCTAAACGACCTGTTCTTGTGAACAAGCGAGGTAATGATGTTACACGCGCAGCCTTTACAGAGGCACGCTGTAAATTTACAGTTGGCCTTGAATAAAGCATTTTTATCATTAATATATATATATATATATATATATATATATATATATATATATATATATATATATATATATATATATATATATATACACACATATATTAACGCGCACTAGCAACAACGGTAACTGTGGAGTCAAACACGAGTGACGTCGTGACTTTCAAGACCAAACGCCGACTCGAAAGCAAAGCGTAACCCAGTAGCAAGCTTACGAGGCGGACGCCAGTGACTAAATTAACATGACCTCTACCTATTCATTGAGGGGTTTGCGGTCCCGGAAACGTATGCGCGACGATTACAATAATAATAATAATAACGTCGTTGATGATGCCACACATTGACGATGATGTGATGCGTAACAAAATTCTATAACGTTTAGAACAGGGGAGCGTCTCTATCTCTCTCTCTCTCTTTCTCTCTGCATTCAACTCTATTCAAGCTGTTTGAGCCAGCCCCAAGCATGCTACATCGCCATCCCATTCCTGTGCTTGAATGCGACCCCCAATAATGGGCCTCTAGGCTCAATCATTGAGCGAGTGTTTTCGTTCAATATCGTTCCGATACAGAATGTGTTAGCGCGGCCAGCCTTCACCAGCAGACAGATAGAGGTGGTGAAGGTCGAATGCTGGCGAATCTGGCTGGCCAGTCGATTGATTCTTGGATTCTTGCCGCGCGTGACACAATTAAGTGATTGTGATTTATGGTGGTGCTCGTATGTCATTACATAAAGTCACACACACACACACAGAGACCACACGCATCGTCTACGCGAAGACATCGCATGCGAAACAGGCGCGCGCGAAAAGGCGACTGTGTCCCGGGCTTCCTCCAGCCTCCCAGCTGGAGTCTCTGAGTGCACACTCCATCAAGGTGGGGCTGATAACTTGAACTGCTGGATGAAATAGAATCGGCTTTTGCGGTCCTACGCAAACCAACGCCGTACTGACTGACTGACTGACGCTTCATCCAGCTTATCATCTGGCTAGATGAAGCGTCCCTATTCCATAGACATAACGTTGTAAGGACGTTGAAGGTGTTTGTTAGCATGCTGCGACAGCTTGATAGATTCAATTACGGCTCGAATTATCCCCCGCCTCCCTCGGCAGCCGTCTGCGTGGAATGCCTGAGGCTGCGAGAACTAAACTGTCCACAATACGCGCCAAGCACTGACATCAATCGGCGATTAGAACAACAGGAAATCCCGATCACAGGGGAGGAAATCGTGGAGGAGACGTAATAGAGACGTGAGCACGGAAATATGTCTTCGGAAGTATGTTTCTTTGCGTTGCTAGATGAGGGGGGGAGGCGTACGAGGAATACAATACTGTGTACGGTAACGGAATACTTACTGATTATGATCCGGAGATAGGCACGCACACTTACACACTGTCGTGTCGAAACTATTAGGTATTGACTCGAAGAACCATTCTGCGATTGTGACAACGGAAGCAAAACACGTCGCAAGGAACGATAGTACCTAGTTATAGAAGTAATAATCGAACGTTATACGTATATACCGCTGAATAATAACTCAACGACGGCGAACGAGAAATGCGGACAGAACGCGAAAGATAGTTAAGGTAGTTAGATAGAGATATTGAATCGCACTGATTGCCCAAATCTCGAAATATTGCATTGTTGCTGTTGCTGCTGCTGCTGCCGCTGCTTATGTCTCTTGCTTGGGGCTTGGGTCTACTTCCCTAATCAATGACGACGACGTGGATGGTGATGGTGGCGGATTTCTACCGGAATGCTACTCATGGCGCTCTTTGGCCCAATTCCATTCGTTACATTGCGTCTAAAGAGCATCTTCCATAATTGCCGAGCTTCGACGGTTTGCAGCAAGAGGTTTTATCAGTGATCACGTTCGTTGCTCAATCATTCGCTTCAATAATTGAATTACCTCTTCTACTACTACTACTACGATATTACTTTAGCTATAGACGTACAGTGAAGTTTGGAATGGCAACAGTTCTCCATAAACTATAACGATAAATTGGTGGCAACAGTTTAAAATGGTATTTGCATTTGTTTTGGTGTATGAGTAATTGGTCCTGCCTTTTTACGCAATGACCCAATAAACAATAAGTTTGTGTAATTGTTTTTCATTTATTTATCTGAAGTCACTCGTCGTTTGCTGCATAAAGTAGTCGATATGCTATACTTCAATAGTAATATTCACGACTATTAGTATGATTACTTTTCAAACTGCTTCTATGACTACTTGGATTACTTTGTAAGTATAAGGACCAAATATTCAATACATTCACTATTGATCAGATTAGCGTGGTAGCCTTGATCTTGGCGTTCTTCAGTCTGCCTATTTAAAAGAGACAAGCAAAGGTTATAATATATATATATATATATATATATATATATATATATATATATATACGCACTTTTTAAGTGGAGTATTGACAGCACGGTATGTGTGTAGAGGCGCTAAAGTTTAAATATGATGCATCCTTCAGCATAGTTTGTGCAAATGGTGCAATTCCTTATTCCACATCGAGTGTCGAATGAACGAAGCGTAAGCCTGCTATGCTGTCACGATTAAGCCGGATTATCATGCGATTAGGAGGGCTACATGAAAAGAGGGAGCTCAGCAGGGATTCATTCACAGACCCATAGCACCCATAGCGGATTGTGATGTATTGTGTGCACGTGTGATGACACATCGATAATGTATATTCGGCGACTCGGACAAAATGTGTTGCCTTTTCCCCAATGCCTCGATGGCTTACACATATAACCGCATATCAATATCGTCGAGTCCGGTGGCGTGGTGCATGCATTCGCCTGGGCCTCGCATCCGGAGGAGACACATAGGTGCGCGGGTTCGAGCCCCACCGTTGCACATTTGTATTCGTCGAGGTCCGTCTATGAAGCAATGCAAAAAGCAGTCCCGTCGACGTTAAATCTTCTCTAAGAGTCGTCAGCCCGAAAGGCTCAATACGTAGTCAATGGCACACACGTTAGAGGCCTGTTTTTTTTTGTTGCAATACATTATTGCCCTGAAATGCAACAAACATACAGGCGTGGTACGGCGAGTTTTGCTTCAAATTGATCTCTGCAGGTTGACAAAGAGTGACACTACCTAGGATCACAACTGCAACCGTCGACGCCGTAAATAACAGGAGAATTTTAACGTAGCTGAATTATCTAGAAATTCCTAACGGTAGAAGGAAGCAATCTCTGCGGAAAGCCGAACGGTAGATAATTGGATGAAAGTCTGTTAGAAGCCAACCGGCAACGCCAAAATGAACATCACTTCTTCAAGTAGTAAGAAAATTAACCTTTACTGTGCAAAGAAAGTTGTGGCCTTCATTTACGTTCGAGATATCGGCACCTCGTTTGTTGCCCAATGTCTTGCTTTAGGCAGCCTCTTGGTGCACTTTCGGCGAGTGATGAAATACTTTTTATGGCCTATAAGAAGACATGTAATGCAACCACTTCATAGGTTCTGATGGCCCTGAGGAGCTGTAAACCTCTGCACAAATGTAACCCACCCATGACCATAATTAAACCTGCCTATCAATTAATTGGTATTGCTCACGTGGTGGACTCCGTAGATAGACCGCGCTTGTGTCGCAGTGCCCCGACTTGACCTCTCTCTCTCTATATATCTATTTATCTATCTATCTATATATATATATATATATATATATATATATATATATATATATATATATATATATATATATATACATATATATATATATATATATATATATGCGGGTTGCTACGCTAACGTTCAGGATTTTTTTGCAAACGGTACATACTGAGATTACGTTTACGTGCAAAGAACAATAGTATCTAGCAATATAAGTATTATATTTGCATATACGCACTCACTCGTTCATGACCTTGTACCTTGCAAAGTTAAAAAAAATGCCTTTACAATGCATCGCCGGTCTGCTCGAAGAGGTGAGCTTTTGAACTAGCTGGCTCCCTGAGCTAAGGGTATAGGTGTTTTGCATACGAGTACGTTGGTATGTGTACAAATGCTAAGGTGCTTACTGCCTCTTACTACTACTGTACCACTCTCTGCTCAGTGGATATATATATATATATGAGCATTCGTATGCGTATAGCTATATACAAGCACATAGCTCTACACAGCTCATATATATATATATATATATATATATATATATATGAGCTGTGTAGAGCTATGTGCTTGCTACACATATGGGCAACACCACACAGCACCCACTTGGCTATCGGCGACCACCAGTTCGGCTCCAAACGTTTCCACTTGAGCAATACGACGAAAAAAAAGCAGACGATTAGCCGGGAACGATTACCATCGTTCGGTCGGCGTTATCGAATGTGCGGTGGTTTCGCCATTCGCCACTTTGCGGCGATTTGTTCATTGTTGCGAAGCCGTCGGCGTATTTGTTGCCGATCGTTGTTGTCGCCGCCGCCGCCGCCGCCGCCGATGGCATGGGCGGCGCGCCCAGCCTTTGTCGCTGCTGCTGCTCAATTTCTCAAGCATTTTCTGACCGGTGATATGGGCTTGCTGCTATTTCTTCCTACAAACACACACAATTTCTTCTGCTGTGTTGGTGGCTATTTTTTGTTGTTGTCGGTGTTGGTGTTGTTTGTCGCAAAGGCTTGTTTCGGCATGTGTCCGTCCTGTGTCCGCTTGCTTCTACTTACACGAGCATACACATGTAGTAGTTAGTAGTGATTGTGGGGGCGGCACTTGAGCGACATCGTCATCATTAGCAGAGCATGGGAGAAAAACCAGTAAAATGAGACGCTGCGCCCTTCTTCCTTGTTGCGCTTTCATGGGCAAACATGACGACCAGGGTCAGGTTGTTGTTGCTGCTGTTGCTGTGTTGTTGTTGTTGTATTGTTGCTGTGTGTGCTGTTGTTGCTGCTGTTGTTGTTGCTGTTGTTGTTGTTGTTGTGTGTTGTTGTTGTTGTTGCTGCTGCTTGCTGCTTATTGTTGTTGCTGTTGTTGTTGTTGCTGCATGCTAGTGCTGCTTGTTGTTTCTTTTGGTTGTATTTGCTTTTTTGTGTTCGCGTTCTTTACCATCTGCTTCGAGCGGCCTCACGCTAATGTCCGTACGTTAATCGTTGGACGAACTGCCAACCTGGCAGACCATTGAACGGAGAGGCACGCCTGCAGACTGCAGTGAACTGCAGTGTGTGAGCGTTACCGTGAGCAACCGTGTCGTAATAGCAGTCCGCTGGGCTCAGCTCTCTACACCTTATCAGGATTTCTCTACAGCGTTCGCAGCGGGCTGAACGAGAAGTGAAATAAAGTGGCGAATCTGAACGTTTGCTCTAATCACCACTGAACGTAACGAAAAACGGGCGAGCAGTCGTGACAGTGGTTTGACACGCTGGCAGCTAGTAACTTGAAATAACAATGCGCTAATATACTATATATATATATATATATATATATATATATATATATATATATATATATATATATATATATATATATAAACGATTCATTATCCGTATATTACCTTAAGCATTTTTCTCTTCTACTCAATTTATATATATATATATATATCTACGCCCTACCCTGTCCGCAAATTAGGACTCTGCAGCTTGCTGTTGACCTAGTCCTGCCCCACTGATGTCGTTGTGGTGATTTTGTGGACGCATTAGCCCATCATGGCCTGTCATACGCGGCGAGTGCAGGCGACGTCGAGCACGTCAATCCGCTTTAAATGATACCTTTAGTCACGCACTTAGGTCTGCCGGCTTCCCGTGTGTTCTAGAGCCCCCGGGTCTATCGAGGGATGATGGAAAAAGACCTGACGGCCTGACTTTGACGCCCTTTGAGGGTGGCCGCATGCTTGTTTGAGACGCAACTGTGAAAGAGCGCCAGATCAGAATAAACTGTACATAATATTGTGCGGAAGAAAGCGGTTAACATAGATGTTATTGGGATTTGATGGGACATCAACTTAACGACCTTTCACTACGTACCGTAAGTTTACAGACGCGTTCGTCAATAAAAGAGCAGCTTTCCTTTATTGACGATATTTATAACGATATCGAGCCAGATCACGTGAAGCACCTCTAGTTTATCGCGCTGGACAGAAAATAACTGTAATTTCTCAACTTTGAAATCAATTATTTTTTTTTCCAGATTTTTTTGTTGACAGAATTAATTGAAGGAGACGAGTTAACCGATTTTATTTAACGAGTCTTTTGTATTGTTGGCCACAATCCTTCCTTATCTCTAGACCAGACTAGCGATTTCTATGGTAAAGAATACTGGTTTCCGGTAGTCTCGAAGAATGTCTCCAAGTGTATTTTCACTGCTTCTGATGAAGTGCACTTTGTTCTCTGTAGATAGCTCTGCAGGTCGAGCCCGGTGGCGTGGTGGCTTAAATCTCCGCCTCGCAACCAAGGGAGACGCATAGGTGCGCGGGTTCGAGCCCCACCGTTGCACATTTGTATTTATGGGGGTCCGTCTATGAAGCAATGTGAAAAAGAGTTCTGTGGACGTTAAATCTTGACTGAGGGTTAGCCCGAAAGCTTTACTAGATAGTTCTGCAGGCATCTGAATAGGTAGTAGTCCAGCGTTGCGATGTCCGGCGAGTAAATTTGATGTAGCAAAGGATGCCAATTGAAGCTTGCTATCTTGCGGAGGCTGGGTAAACTTACATGCGGCCTCGCGCTGTCTTGATGGAAGATAAAGCCATTTCTATTCACGAGACTGTATCCCTTTCTTCGGTGTGTCGGAAGGACGGGGTAAAACTGATCACAGTAGACACCCGTGCTTATCGCTTAGCCACTAGAAAATAACTCGTGGTAGACAATACGATGCCTATCCCAACAAACACAGAGAAAAATTTTGCCACTTTTGGCCACAGAATCGATTAAAAAACGGACACTCGTTATGTTTGATAAGCTAAGTAGTGTATTTTGCTAGCTGTTCTATATCGTTGCTCGCTCAAACAATAAGGCAGCCATTGGTTGTGTGACACACTGTAAAGTCCATGACTGATTCAGGTGAAGTCACTCGGGGTTCTGTTGCACAGTTTCGCTCAAGTGACCTACCTTGACCGTAATAAGCCTAGGTCCCGAACGGAGTTCATTCAGAAGGCTAAAGTTGCCGGAACGAAACTTAGCGAGCCAGTTGTAGCACAAAGCCCTTGAAATGCTGTCCTCGCCTAATACGCTCTAAATAGCCAGTATTGTTTTTAGGCGAGGGCTCCCCGACGTGTCTCTCTCTCCATATATATATATATATATAAATATATGCGGGACAATTCTCTGCATTGAATTGCGATATAAACTGGTAGATTACCTAATGAACTGAGTAGAGGACGACTGGCGTCACGGCCAGCTCAGTAAAGGCCACATGCGCGACAGCGTGGAGACTTCTACGTCGTTATTGAACAGAGAGAGAGAGAGAAGATAGAGAATCAGCAAGAACGAGAAGAGGAATGGACGAACCGTCACGAAGTCGGCAAAACTCGGAACCTCGACAAAGGTCCGTTCCATAAAATAGTCCCGCAATTGGAGTTCCACTGACGGCATGGCGGCAGACCCGTTGCCTAAACAAACCATCGTAGCTCGCAGTTGCGCCCCCAGGGGGTGGTCCGAGCCGAACGGCTCGTGCCGCAAACAACGGGACTGCGTTGTTAATGTTGCTGTTGTGTGTACCGCGGTCGCTGTTGATGGCATCGGGTCGTCCGTCGCCAAACAGGCCAAAATGAGTCAACTTGGCCCGATCGGGGCCCTGAACCCCGTTCGGCCAGGGAGACAAAGCCCCCACACAGGTACATGGTTCATCGGTTGCGTACTTGAACTTGACCGGCAAGCTGGCTGCGCCAAGCCATAATCGGCGGCCCGGTGAAATCGCATACGAAACTTCATTTTATCGATCCTTACTCGACCCTCGCCGAGAGCAGTTGTTGTCGTTGCTGCTATTGTGGTTGTTATTGCTGCTGCTGTTGTGGTTGTTGCGGTTGTTGTTGCTGCTGTTGCTGTTGTTGATGCTGTTCTTGCTTGCGCCGATGGTGATGATGATCGGGACAGTGCTTTGCTCAGGAGACATCGCTAGATCGCGTCTCCCTCAATGGCTGGCCGACGGGCACCACAGTCCTCAAACCCTCTCTCCGCCCTCAATGATCGCGCCCCGCCCGTTGAGTATTGAGGGCTTGTCTTGTTGTTAACGAGTAGACGTAGTGGTGGTGGTTGTTGTTGTTACTGGTGCTGTTGTTGTTACTGTTGTTGTTGCTCATGTTGTTGCTCATGTTGTTGCTCTTGTCGAGGTTGTTGTTGCTGCTGCTGCTACTACTACTACTACAACCGCCTGCTCAATTGGTTTAGGCAGCCACTATGTGTAAGTCGCACTCTACTTGCGCGACTACGACGGAGCTGGTACAACGGCGAACAGATAGATTAGTTCGTTTGGGTGGTGGCTGTGCTGTTGTTGTTATTATTGCTGCTGCTACTGTTGCTATCATCTTGGACGTTATCGTCGCAGTGATTCTTGCGCCGGTGTTGCTGTTGTTGATGTTGTTAATGTTGTTGTTCACGGAGCTCCTCACCCACCAGGAAAAGCCGTTGTGTACGTACTTGGGATCGAGACAACGGATGCACACCCTTCGTGTGTGGGTGTCGTTGAAGACGCACGCGTCTTATTCTCTGTCTTCCTATGTGTACTCCCTTTCTTCGCGCTCCTTCTTCCAATCTTTATCTCGCAATTCTCGCTGTTTTTACTCGTAGCCAGGCTTGTATCTCAAATTGGCCAAGCTCGACTAAGTAGCATTCTTCTTCTTCGTAGTAGTAGTAGTAGTAGCGGTTGTAGCTAAGCAATAACATCAACGCGAAAGAAGGAGAACGCCAGGTGAAGAATCCAGCCATCCCAGAGGTTGGCGGCGAGAAAGAAATGACTCGCGTTCTTCTCCGCCCCACTTGCGCTCTCCTCTCAAGAGACACCCGCGCGTCTGTGAGAAGGGAAAGCCTGCCCCTCACTTGACAGCACCCCATAGCCAGTAGGAGTAGTAAGAAAAGCAGCAGCACACATGATGACCGAGTGAACTTATGAGCGAGCAGTTGTTAAACGAGCTTGTCCACTATGCGTCCGTCCAGCAGCAATCTGTGCGTCGTTCCGGCATCGATGTCCCTCGAATAGAGAGAGTCGAACCGAGCGAGGACCTCGAGTGCATGCTGAGGTTGATTCCAATCGAAAACTTGATTGTGGCTCGCCGTAACGTGGTGATCTTCTTGGCGGGCTGCTCGACGTTGGGTTGATGGATGTTGGCATGGTCCCCTTGGCTCTGTTCTGCTAGTCGGGTTCTCTGTGGAGTCGTACGGATTCGTCATTGTGATTGGGTACTTGATCGGGTACTGTGAAGCCGTTAGCATATGAGTGCGTGACTGTGCGTGACATTCTTACGCTGAGGCCTGCTGGACCTGCGCGAACGCGACGATCAGTAGAGCGGTAGAAGCCGGCCAACCAAGCGAAACGTCGCCATGAGCGGGAAAAAAGTCCAAACGGAACATAAGGTAAATTGATAAGCTAGTTTTGTGTGGCGTCGCCTCTATCTTCGGCATGCTGTAGAGCAATACAAGCGGATGATCGACCTCAGTGAAGCACACCGTGCGATGAGAAACTGTGAGGACGTCGAAATCTGCCTGCAAAGAAAGAGCACTTTGTAGATTGCCATGTTTATTGAATTGTACTGACTAGTTTAAGCTTTATATATATATTTATATTAATATTTTAAGATGTCCGTGCCAGTTCTCCTAGTGAGGCGTCTGTGTGGCACTCACTGCCATGCTATCTTGCACACTATCTGTTGTAATATTTACAAATGCATGTGTCACTTGGCTCGTGGACGTGTATGGTGAAACCCATGGACTGCGCAGCGTAGTACTGTCATCTGTCTATTCATCCTGCCTACTCTCTTCTACACTGAGTTTAGCATTGCTCCGGCGTTTACTGTGGAACTGGTCAGCTTTTTCCTCATACTGCTCAGTATACTTGAGGTACGCCGGGGTCTCTGGAACTGCTTTCTCAGCGTTTCTTCGAATAAAGGGTTGTTGTTAACAATACGATTATATGCGAAAGTTTGTAAGCCTAATACCTGTTTCAGAAAGGCAGGCTTTTTTCGCGGTAACATATTGCTAGAAGCAAGCCACTTAGCTCGCCCATCGAAGCTGAAGACCGTGTGAAGCAGTTGGTGTTGCTTTCACATCGAAGAAAGCGGACTGCTGTCTTAAATAAAGTCTCTGTGGGCTTTTACGTGTCGTTGACGCAGCCATTGTTTTCCGTGTCCGTTCTTCAATGGGCTCAGCAAATGTCTTGGCTGAGGTAGTTAGCGTGATTCTTAGGTTTATGAATCTGCTTACAAACATTCGTTTCTGCCCGTAGAATCACCATCTGCTGACCAGTCTACGTGACTGAATTTCACAGCGTCCGTTCTTCCTGTATTGATCCCAAGACCAACCGCCCTCAGCTAAACTGCTTGCTGTAGTAAGCACCTGCTGGAGGTTGGAACTGCTACGACTGTAGAGCACTAGATCGTCCGCGTACACTTCGATGTTTACGGTCGGAGATCAGTTCTGTATATAGCTCGATAGATCTGCGGTAAGCAGCTGAGGTTGTCGCCCTGCGCTTTGCGAATGCCATTCACTTCAATCTCTGAACTCTGAAAGCATAGTGCCCTTCTCGGAGTCTCTTTTTTCTACCCGACAAATCAGGTCAAACGACTCTTTTTCTATTCGACAAAAGAGAGGTCAAACGACTGAGGAGAAGGCTCGTTAGCAAACTTATACGTACACCTCTTCGTGGCGATGCCCCACCAGGAACTAGGCTCAGTCCATGCTCACTTACCTTTTGGAACATGCGACATGCACCATCTTTACGCTTCGGACAGTTTTCGGGTATTAGGGTAACTATTGAAGATGTTCGTCCAGGGAGGCGTTACTACAGCCGCTGCTGCAGGCATTTCGAACAGATGCGGCCCTGTCCGGCGCGTTGTTTCTTGCGAATCATCGTATGCTCTTGCTATTTCCTGTACTATGAAGTATTTTTTCAGCTTGGCTTCTGCATGACAATTTTCCGTTCTAAAATTTGCTGCACATGTTCCTCCGTCTTGCCGACTAGGGGTACCGGCAGGACTTTAAGATCCGGTCATATGTGTTGAGGATGGCTCGGAAGTGGGTGTAGAGTGTCTCGTTGTCTACTGGAGATGGCGACCTTGTTTCTGAAAGGTTGCAGAGCCTTATCTACTGTTCCAGCTATGCCTGCTGGGGCAATCGTGTCTCCTCTGGAATCTCGTTGCGTTGCTTGGCATCTCGTAATATTTGTCGATATAACGATCTCGGTGTTCCGTATAGCGGCCTCATTTCAGGTCTCATGCGAACCAACTTCTTCGTCGGTAGCAATAAGCCTTGGCCTGACTGCATTCTGAGGTCCACTCTCACCGTCTCTCTCGTCGCCCTACGTGCCGTGCACAGTATTCAAGTACACTGCGCCGAAGTTCATTATAGTTTTCGACATCGTGTTTCTTCGGCCAGCGGCAAGGCTCATGCTAACTATTTGCAAGGGATCTCTTTTGAGAGACGCTTTGATATGAGTCTTCACCTTTGCGGACGTTCGTGACACATGCTTTTTTTGAACATAGTTCTAACAAAACCGCTTCTGTTAATCCTTTGAGGACGCTGCAGTATCTGTATGAAATATGCAGCCTTTAGAATTGCGCTTTCAAAATAAAATAAATTAAACAGCTGTGAATAAAATGTGCAAGAGTTTTCGTGACGAGCAGAAATTAATATTGGATCTGCCCAGACTTTAAAGGCCACCACGATGACACTAGCAGAGGTATGCGGCCAAACGTTCTTGCTAGACTCTATTCACTCACAGTGTGCATATGAGCAATTGTCCGTTGAAGTGAACGTACAGGGTTGTTACTATGTATATAATATATTATATTATTATTAAATAAATTACTGTATTAGTATATAATGCACTATGTATAGTAATATAGACTATAAGCTAACGCGAGCCATGATGCCGTTTGAACCGGCGTATATAACGCACATGGTCGCTGTCCACTTCGCCACCTTTTCGCAGTGACGTCGTACTGTTTACATTTTGACTTTTTGTCATACGATTTTATGATTTCAAGGCTTCGACACACTTACGTGCGGAACGTGCGTAAAAATAGATGAGGATCGAGTATATACTAGGTAGATCTGAAAGCGACGTTTTAAAAAAGCTCATGCCGACTACAGCGCCAGAAGAAGACGCTCGTCGGCAGAAACAAAACAAGTGGATTTATCTCGTATTGCCTTTGCAGCAGGTTGCGAAACTGTAGCATGCCAGACATGCCAGAAACAATGACAATGGAGCAGAGTGCCGTGCTGTGATGAAACACTTCTTTAAGGCAACGAAAATGAACACCAAACTAAATGCAGTTTACGGAACAAATGCATGGGCGTACAGTAACCATTAACAAGTGGATTGCCTCATTTAGAAGAGGTAATATGTGTACCGAGGGTTAAAATATTCTGAAAAAAATAAGGCAAAGTGGCTACCACAAAAGCAAGCAAATGAGCAAAAATGTACACGCGTTTAAATTTCGGAGAAAATTGGAAAATAATTAAACCAAATCCCGGGTTTTTTTGAAGAGTTTTGTAACCGCTGGCAAACGCTAGATTCACTCCAGAACAGGAAGATGCCACCACGAGTGGACCGTACGCGGCAAAAGGCCTCCACTAGGGTAAAAAGGTATATTTCGTTCGAAATGTTATGGTTTTGGCAACCGTTTTCTGGAATGCAAACTGTATTCTAGTAATTGACAACCTTTCTACAGGAAGAGCGATAACTGGGGATTACTACTAACACAACACTCTGAAGAAACGCATCGTAGCTCCACGGTCCGCGATGCAGAAGGTGGACTGTGCTGTTTTACCACGACAGCGCACACGTCTCTTTTTGCCATTGCTAAAATACGCGAACTAAGATTACCATTTGTCGAGCATTCTCCATCTTTGCCGGGCCCTGTGCAACTATTATCTGTTTGAAAATTTAAAAATGTTAATAGAGGGAAAGAGAGCTCAGGTATCCCGGACACAGCAATCATAGACGAGTATTTTCGGTCTAAAAATTTTGAACATTTTGCTCATGGTGTAAAGGTTAAGGACCTTTGATGTGCAACTAGATGTGCTGAACTGTATATATATATATATTTGAGCATAATGTTGACTAAATGTTTAGTGCAACGTATTGTAGTCGGCCTATTTTCTGCGCATTCCAACGAAAGAGGGTTCGACATCCACGATGTGTAGAGGTCGACAGATAGGCTTGCGTTTCCGCTGACCTACACGGCCTCAAGGTTGAAACTAGAGACGCGGCTGGCAACCGAATCAATACTGCGTTCGCTCTTGGTGCTCGATGTTTGCCTGCTGCTGCTGCTGCTGCTGTTTCGGCTATCGAGTCAAGTTACACTCGAAGTTGCTAGCAGTGGCGTTGTGTATGTACTTACGAGTGTGCACAAATAGCGCGAACCGTCAACTCCGTCGGGGTTTTCACTGCACTGCGCACTCCGTCTGTGCCAGGGCGTAGTTGACCTAGCATCAACACACACACACACAGCGGTCTCTGGTCAATTCAGCAAGTTCATTAACTCTGAGTCAGAGTCCACGAATGCCGATAGCGAACGCACTTACTCCTCAACCTTCTAATCTAACTTACCTCTGCGGCGGGAAGTGTGACAAGATGTCGACTCTGAACGCTGTCGTATTTGTCGTATTGAGGGAAGCAAGCAGGACACAGAGAGAGAGAGAGAGAGGAAGGGGTAGGAACGGCGAAATCACATACTCTGTAAGAATCCCACTTTGATGGCTTTTGATTGAGGAATCACCATCTGTCTGATAAGACGGACGGGTCGCACGAACCGACCGTTGAAGCGTACATTCAAAGTTCTCCCGTGGGATAAACCACAGGTCTTGTCGCCGTTGTGGTGGTTGTTGTTGATTGCCGTCGTTGTTGTTGTTACCGTCGCCATAACGGTCATTGGAATAGTGACGCTCGCCCTCTTGACTTGAAGTAGAACTCGATCGACCTCACCCGTTCACCGCACACGAGTTCTCACACGGCATCGCGATGCCCTCTGCGCGCACGTCTTCACGGACCTTCTCGAGTAGCCACCGCCACTTTGATCAGCGTGGACAAGGATGTCTGAGCTACAGCCAGAAGCGTTTCGGGTAAAGTGCAGTGTTTACGGTATTTTTGTGCATGTGAGGCGTACCTCTAATTATCGAATTCTTATTAGAAGTTTACTTGCGTGTCAGCATTTCAGTGGTGTCGATAAATACGCGTGTCATTTTGGTGGTAGAACAACTTAGCAGATTCTGAGTTACCCGATGGTGTTGCAAACACTTAGCAGATTCTGAGTTACCCGATGTGTTAATATGACAATTAGTTGAAATCGTTGACTTTGTCGCATTAGTTTTTACGCTTTATTCTGCGTTCACAAAAAATATGTCGACCTGTACAAATATAATTCCGTAGGCCGTAAATGGGACAATGAGTTGGCCAACATACCCTTACAGAGTTTCCTTTTATTGATATGTTTTCACAATCAGTACTTTGTTTTTACGTTGAGTCACGCCACACCTTGGACCAGTAGCCTACCCCTAGCTTACGGAGAATGGACAGAGCTGAGCGCGGACAATTTTGAACGATGCCAACTGGTTATTCGGACACTCCATATACAAATGCATATATTTGAATTGTCTAAATATTGCGCCATCAAACTAAGTTCACTGAGAATCCTACAAAAAGTGGCCTAGGACATTCTCTACACACATTGACGCCGGCTTGATCCGTAGTTCTTGTTGTGCAAATTTTGTTGTTATTGCGTTTCTAAGAGCTCCTGCAGCAGATTTTCTGGTTGTGATCCTGTCGATGACGTTCCCTTTCCAACAGGCCTTCGCACGTCTTCGGAAGCGGCCAATTAACTGTGCGATCAGTTGATGACCTTGCCGTGGTGTTTTTCCAATTGACCAAGCAGTGAAACAGTTCACCTCGCGTGTGGGGTGGGCGGCCACACGCGACATGACACGTCAAAGCACAGTTCTGGTTGACGATTCCTTCATTTTGTCTGATAGCCTTCTTCTGATTCCTTGTCGGATAGCCGCCATGCGAACACACACACATGCGGGCAACCATATATATATATATATATATATATATATATATATATATATATATATATATATATATATATATATATATATATATATATATATATATATATATATATATATATATAAGGTTATAGATATCTAGATATACGCTGTTCCTTGCCGGCGATGCGGTGCTTGTTGGTCAGTGACAACAAAATGAACGACACTGTTCCGTAACAGCAAAATAGCCAATATTACGGCTTTGTTACGTACGTGCTTTATGAGCTTATTGGTCGTCCGGAGTGCGTACCTGTGCATACGAGACGCGCGAAAACTTAACGCGAGGAAGTATACGGAGAAGTTTAAAGAAGTTTAACAGCAAGAGCAACAACGCGAAGGTGGCGTACGACTGATGGACTCATTGCATACGATAAATGCACTGAAATGACATGGTGCTGTGCGTAAGGTGCCCGCTGGTTGTCCGCACAACTTAACAACGACGCACGTGACTCTGGCGACGTGTTCTGGATAATAGATGGCTCCAAAATTCGGTGGCAGGGTGCAGTGAGAAATTGAGGAATTGAAGAAATTGAAAGTAAATGTTGTCGCGCCAAAGTGTAGAGCTTAGAGACGTTGAAGACGCTAGGCTTACACCAAAAGCAACACTAGAAAAGAGCGTGCAAATGCGATGGTTGTGCTCGATGGTCAGACCAAAGAAGGTCAAGTTCGGTAAAAGGAAAACAACAAAGAGAAACTTTGATGAAGCTCTGATGGTGCCTCGCCATGCATAAGCGCGAAATTGTGGTCTAATCGGATGAACTTTCATCATCGGCAGGCGTGTGATGTTTCCAGGCCACGTATTTATTTTCAATTTGGAAAGCAGGTTGCACCTGACTTTTTGACGACGTATCTCGCCTGTTCCCAAGCGCGCCCCTATTGATAACAGTTTACTGAATTTCTGATCAAGATCCTCTTCGTAGTGGTTTGTCTGTTTTTATTCGTGAATCCACTGGTCACGAAGGTCGAACAGATTTTCTGTTGTCAGTGCTACAGCAAGACGGCCACGCTGAAAACTGTGAGACTGTCTCTAAAGCCGAGAGTTTATTCGACCTACAATCATGTCGAATCTGTTCGTCAAAGGGAAGAATATCCCGCTCAAGGCTGCCGCTCCGCTCAAGCCGAAGCCAGAGCACTTAAAGGACCCTGCGCTAGCATTAATGAGAAAAGACCACGGCAATCATTTGACACCGGTTAGTCACATAAGTCGCAAGCCAAATCCGTATGTTTATATATATATATATATATACGCATATATATATATATATATATATATATATATATATATATCTTGCTTAATTGTTGCTGCAGTCCGTGCACACACATAAGTGTGTTATGTGTATGTACGCTACATTGTAGCAAGAATAATAGTTACACTGCACTTATATATGACTATAATTCCAACAATTTAACACAGTCATAATAATGACGTATTTATCATGCATTTAACATAGAGCTGCGAATTTTAGGAAAGCTTCCTTCGAGAGCGCATGTGTTGACGCCAGAAATCAACTTGCGATTCCTAGTACTAAAGCCTATATACAGTAGGAGCAACGGTGTGGTGGTTAAAACCTGCGATTCCAATGACGGCTTACGTTTAAAGTCACGATAAATCTGTTATGTGCATATATCATCATCTTATTTATTTCATCAATGATATGCAAGTCTTACAAATGGCCCATACGATTTAAAAGAAAAAACATGTATACCTGCATTCACACAAATATGTGACGATCTATGAAAGAACAGGGGGTTCAGGTCCAATTTCTCAGATTGGCCGGGAGATTGTGTCACAACCGCCAAAATTGTTATTTTTCCACACCGTCAAATCACGTCAAATCAGAGCGTCACTCAATCGACAAAACGTCACGTGGTAGCTGCAACATATTGCTCTACTAAAATTACGTACGCAGCTTGAGCTAACCCCAGCCCAAGGAAAGTCTTGCGTTAAGCACGCGTGATGGTGTTAGCTGTCCCTTGCTATCTACGGACTGGATGGCGGTTTCGGTCCATGCTGTCTTTCTAATTGTCAGAGGTTGTCAGAGCTCCCGTCTGATGGAATTCGGGTTCTACTGCGGCTGTCATTCGTTGGGAGTCGTCGATATAGGCTCTGCAGGCTCCGGTGTTTCTTGAAGAGCAAAGCGGCCTTTAAATGCCTTGACTAAACTGCGTGTTAGGGCCATCAGATTTACTTTTGTGGTGCTCGCAGAAAGGCATAGTGTTCCCTTTAGGAAGGACAACTTTGGTCTGTCTATAGCCCGATCGCTGTCATTTTGTCTTTGCTCTCGAAATTAAAGAAATTCCACAGGAAGCCATTAAGGCCGTATTTATGTTAAACAAGGTAGACGCTGCTTAAAAGTCAATTCCTGTTGTGATTCGATCCGCCTGCTACTAATGAGGCCTTGCAGGTTCTGTTCTCTGCGTGGTCGCTGAACTCGCCGACTCCTCCGATGTTGACCATAAGCCCTAGCTTTTCTTTAAAAAAATTGATGAGTTCTTTTGCAGAATTCTTTTGAGAAATTACTTTCAAGTCTTCCCGTTCCAGTCGAAGCTCCAGTTGGAGTTCGACGTGGAAAACGTCGAAGATCAATTTTGCTCCGTTGCGCCGAAGCAGGCCGTGACGATGTTGAGGCCTACTTCGTGTAGCGTTGCACAGACAGCTAATGTCCTGTCACCCGGGTCGATCCAACCTGGAATTGTCGAAATTGCACAATTTGCACCTGTTACCACTTTGTTATATCCACAGGTTGTGAGCAGCAATGGACAAGTCTTTCGACGAGGTTTATTGTGTCCTTGCCTGAGGGCTCTGGGCGTTAGAGATACATGGCGTTGACATTTATGGCGATGACCGATCAGCACTACACAGTTGGCTTCACTGTGTACGATACAGATTTCGCCTTACTTGGCGTTACGCCTTACTTGGCGAAAATAGTTACATTGTTGCGACCGGGAACATTTGTCTTTAGTACGGAGAAGCTGGCGCTGTACAGGCCTTGTAATGAGCGCGGAGACTTAATTATCCCTAATAAGCAAAAGTTTTGGCTGTTGGAGAGTTGGAATGATAACGTCGATAGCCTTTAATTTAAAAGATAGTCAAAGCGGCGCTTTCTATATTCTATTGGACGATATTGACGCGATGCTCTATATCCCTTGTCTCCACGGGGAGCTGCCGCAGCTCTGGCTGCGGGATCGTCTCCGGCGGCCAGATCGGTTTCCACTCCTGTGGTGAGCTTTCTACTATTGTTTAGGGGTCAATGTATGCGAGGAAAGAAGTTGAGTATGTATATATATAGTCAACCTGATGGCCCTTTTCACACAGAAGCAATGTATTGGGTCAGGTTGAATCTGGCGTATTTTCAACCCCCCTCTTATTGGGTAGGTCACCAGTACACTTACACGGCTGACTCACAATTAACGATCTCATGCGATATAAACAACAGCGAGTTAAGTTTTCTCTATGGCAAAACGAGGACGAGTAAGCGACGGCATGCTGAGGTTGGCATTGTCGCAACGCGTGCACAGCTTGAGCCATGATACACTTACTAATCAACCGGGTCGATATTGGCGAGAAAGAACGCCGAAGAAGGGACAACAATCTAGTTTCTAGGACAATCTACTTTCCTACGACAATAGCAATTGCTTAGGCGAAGGGGGCCAAGGCCGTACGAAACAGAGCCGACGACTCGTTTTCGAATATTCCCGCCTACATAGATAGATACGACTACAATTCGTTGAAGTCATCATGAGGTACTCACTGAGACGCCTAGCTACGGCACCAACGGCGACCTGAAACGCGGACGGAGAGACATCGCTATATACGAACAGAAAAGCCTTCACGCTAATGGCAAAGTATTACTAAGACTGGGAGGAGGGGTTCTATATCTCCCTCTCTCTCTCTCTCTCTCTCTCTCTCTCTCTCTATATATATATATATATATATATATATATATATATATATATATATATATATATATATATATATATATATATATATATATAGATGTATACGTATTGGCCTTCCAGTCGCTTATATAGCTCACGTGCTGTTTACAACTCAGACTACTACGGCCTCGCGAGCCTGGCGCAACAATAATCAACTGTAATTGGCTGAGCGTGATCGTGTGTGTATATATATATATATATATATATATAGAGAGAGAGAGAGAGAGAGATAGAGAGAGAGAGATATTTAGAGAGGGAAAGAGCGAGAGAGGGAGAAAAGCAGTAAGGTGCACATATGTGTATATATCTATATAAGTATCTACATTTACATTTACAATTGGCAGTCATTTGTCTTGTATGGCGATGCCGCCGAACTAACAATCATTAACTTGTACAAATATAATGACAGGCATCACAGCGTTGTCAATGTATATATATGTATGGTTATCTTACTGTCATTAGTGTTGTTGTTGTTATTGTTGCTGCTGCTGCTCTGTTGTTATTGCTGCGCTGTTGTTGCCTATGTATATATATATTAATACGCAATATTGTAACGAGAGTATAACGGAGCAGCTAAATTTCGCTTATTTCATGTCAGGGATGCGTGTCTTCGCTGTTGTATGGTCAACTAAATTGTAAAACAACGTCATTAAAAAATGTATATAATATAGGTTATAGGTGCAAAATTAACAAAGTATATACTACAGTTTTGTAGCGGCAAAGCACAATTCGAAATCGGAAAAGTTCATCCACCAGTCGAATAACAAGAACGCGATGACGATATTGTCATCGCGTGAATTAAGCCGCTATGGTGCCGCAGGCATTTGAACCTATTACGAGCGTCTTAAATGCGGTTGCCAGAGTTTAAAAAAAAAGACTTGTACCCAACGATCTGAAAATCTTAGGACACAGATCATTTTCAATGGGAATGTGCCGCGGTTAAATTGTACCTTGTGACTTTAGTTCCAGAGTGTCCGGCTATCTTTGTCGATGTGACCCACAGACATTGTTGTTGATGTTGTTATCGTCGCCGTCAATTCTCTATTCTCGCTATTGCTATTAATGGCGCTCGCGATGATGTTTGTTTATAACTGCTCTGTTTGGGCTGTCGCTGTTGTCATGGTTATTGTTGTTGACGTCATAACGGTCGTCATAGCGAATGTCAAGACGCACGGTCACTACACTAAACTGGTATTACAGGTGAAAGACGTATAAACGCTGCAGCCAGCGGCTCAAGCAAATTTCACTAATAGTGGACGGCTATAATTATCTCTAGTCAGTAGGAAATGCCTGCACAGTCCTCTATGAGGCTCTGCAAGGCAAGGTGGTTTCTGGCACGATATGGCTCGAACAGTACAACTCGAGGTTCGACGGATAATTGTGACGATTATCCAAACCCTCGAGTTATATATATATATATATATAATTATTATTACTGATAAAGTATAATATTATATATATATATATATATATATATATATATATATTATTACTGATAAAGTATAATATTATATATAACTGACAAAAAAGCTTGGGAAGAAGCTCTTTGAAGCCAGAGCGGAGCCAAGATCGACCGCGTTCCTCTGACAGAGGGTGTCATTGGAACTATAGAGAGGCAACGCCAAGATGATGTTGAGTGGTCGCCGACACTCGAGCAATAGTAGTAGTAATAATAATAATAGTACATAATGACAATGATGATAATAATAATAATAATAATAATAATAATAATAATAATAATAATAAACGCTTGTGCCAAGAAATATATATATATACATAATATTCGTCCTAAGCGAATATAATTGATTTTGCAAGTTACATATATGGAGATCGCAATGGATCGCAAATCGATGGCAAAACAAGCTGGCGGAAGAAAACAGAACGGCTTCCAGTTATCTGTGCAGTTTTGGCGGCCACAAATCGACGTGTACGATGCCGCGTGTGCTGAGCGGTGGATCGTTTCGAAGGCGCAGGCTTGAAAAATCATGCGTATTGCTGCCGCTCCGAATACCTGGGAGTTGCGCTTGCTAGCCGTGGTAACCGATAATAGCCGCGGGGCACTTAAGGTTAAGTCGCACTGAGACACCAACAATTGCGACTGCGGTGAGGGAAGAAGCCACTCGATTTCGATGCGACAGCCAGCCTTTAAACATAACCAAATGCGTGTCTGGGTGTCAGTGTGCATGTGTCAGTGTAAGCGTAATCTATACTAACGTCGATAGATCTAGTGTGGTGGATACCCAAAGAATTGGCCCAAACCTCGAGCGCACCCCGCTCGATGAACCATGACGCCCCCTTCCACTCGATCAACTGGGTGGGATCGAGTTGATCCCACCTGTCGTAGGTTTGTACACTACGACAAACCCCGCCATTCGATCAACTACGACGACCCCACCACCGCGCGGGCTATGAGTTTTGTTCGCGGGATCTTCTACGCAGAGAACTGCCGTGGACATATCGTGCAGTGACATATCCGCGCCGTTTGAGACCGCTGAAGCGGTTGTTGCGGTCGTGAATAGAACCGCTGTGAATTTGTGCTACTTGGACGCGAAATGGACGAAACACATCAACAACAAGGATGTAATCGCACACAGACGTGCCACACACACGCGTACACACATATATATATATATATATATATATATATATATATATATATATATATATATATATATATATATATATATATATATATATATATATATATATATATACATATATATATATATATATATATATATATATATATATCATATATATATACATATATATATATATATATATATATATATATACGGTTAACAATGCAGGTGAAGAAAAGTGAAGCAAAATAAAAGTCAAACAAAAAAAAAACGAATACACAAACCCGTATAGGCACGCACGTCCGTACAAACACACACCACGATCCAGACACGGTACATAGATGAACTAGAAAATTTCAACTCGAAAGTTTGCTTTTAATTTCAGCTTAGAAAGCGAACATGTGGCGTGACGATACATCTTCTAATTGATCACTCCGAGTCTGATCGCTTGTTGTCGTGTCGAGGGTTAGCTAACAAAACCTGCGCATTCGGCTAACAAACGTAGGTGCCGACACAGTCGGTCAATCACCTACATTAAACAACAACAACGACAATTATAACGAAATGACAGCACAAACAGTAATGACAATAACACCAAACAAAACAATCATAGAAACGACAATAGCAAAACAACCATCACAACAACAACAATACAATTATCAAAAACAATAACAGCAACTAAAGCAATAAACAACAACAATACAGTTATCAAAAACAATAACAACAATTAAAGCAACAAACAACAACAATACAATTATTAATAGCAATAACAACAACGACAAGAACAACAAACTATTTCGCACACCCACGCCACCCCGGCGTGACCTTCGGAGGCTGTTAAAGCCCGACGATAGACGTGGCCGGAGACGGCGAAGATAACGATGAATGCAATACAACCAATCACTCAGGTTTTATGGACGTGATGTGTTTTATGACCTAACAAGTTGGCAATGTGCTATCTTTCGTTCAAGTATTACGTTATTATGGCCTGCATTTTAAAGCTCCATTGGTAGCTCGTTCCAAATAGCGGACAGCATTTAGGTCCGGGAATGCCGAAGAAAAGGGCGAGTCCGAACCCGGAATCTCTGAGTTGACCCTGAGTCGTAACGCTTCGATTGCACTGGGGTTAGGTCGAAGTCGATGGGAGGCTTCTCGTATTCAACCCCGTGTCCTGGGTCTCTCTGTACTGAACCAGGCAGGGTGTGTGACCGATATTGGCTACCTACCACCTGCATGAGGTCGTCGCCCCTGGCCATTATCGTACCGTCAGATATGCTGTGTATTGTACCGAATCTGGGCAGCTTCGCCAATAATACATACAATGATTACTGGGCTTATCCTGGGTTAGAGAACCCGTGACTACACGTTCACGCGGAGACAATTGTCCACCACAAAGTGCTAACATAAAAAGGTTATATAGCTAGACCAATACAAGTAAATCAGAAAATGATACGTTCATTGTTTCTGTTACTATTGTACTTATTTGTTTGTTTTGTTTGTCTGTTGTCTAATGATGATGAGAAGGAGGAGGAAAAGGAGGACAACGACAGGAAATGCGCACGCATTCTGTCGTTCATAGAGTAGGTGCTGAAACGGAGGTTGTTGATGTTCCACGGTACCGCCAGCGCGGCTGTCCCTCGACACTGACGAGATAGTTCGTCTTGGTTCTCGGGGGGAGGGACGCAGAGCTGTTGCACATTGCCTCCCCCTCCTCGGCGTCCGCCATGATCTTTACGTTCTATTAGCTTTATCAATTACGAGTTATGTCTACATGTCAAGTCTACAGTTACTATCTGGCAACCATAGTCTAGGTGTGGTAAGAACGTAGCAGTAGCACTAGCAGTAATCTGTGCCAGCAGCCCATAAGCTGGCATAGACATCCATTAGTAGTACTACGTATACTTTATGTCGAGCGCGGTGACGTGGTGGCTTAAGTCCGCGCCTCGCAACCGGAGGAGACACATAGCAGGTGCGCGGTGGGTTCGAGCAGCCCCACCGTTGCACCGATTTGTCTTTATGGGGGTAGTCCGTCTATGAAGCAATGTGAACAACACTCCCGTGGACGTTAAATCTTGGCTGAGGGTCAGCGTCCCCCGAAAACTTTACGTGTACTTTTGCTGTGTTGTCGTTTGTCGCCGCGAGGTGGCGTCGGATAAGGTAGACATGTCTCACGACTATGCCCGTCCTACTTACTAAAATCTCCACTGCTCTATCTCTCACTTCAGTCGGCGTTCTACGACGAGCGAGTGCAGTCTCGTAGCGCCATTCCTGTATCCGGCCCCTATCGGCCGTCCAAGGCCTATATATATATTGTATATCAAATACCATGTCTAATACAGTGCAGGCTTTATCTAGAGCTTCTCTCGTTTGTCATTTTCTTCTTCTTCTTCTTCTTCTTATTATTATTATTATTATTATTATTATTATTATTGTTTCTCTTGTCTTCGCCCGTCTTGTCTGCTAGGGTGTGCAGTATCTAGTCGGACATAAAACGGGCTGAAGTGCTGTCTGGGTGTGTTGTATACTGTTTATGGAGCAACCAGCTTGTTGTCAACAGAACCTAATGGAGACATGTGGCCAGGCTTTGCTTCTGCTAGCACGGCTTCTTTCGCCTGATGTGGTTGGTGGTCATGCGAATATGCGAGAGACATAGATAGATGCATGGACGTGCATACGGCTTGCACGTCCAAACCGAATTCTTTCCTTTTTACCCCTTATATATGTATGTATATATATATATATATATATATAATGTTGCAGCCATCCCGTGTTCGATTGAGCACAACGTGCCGAGAGTACAAACCCGTGTTGTTGACCTCGCTACTTGACATTACTTTGCTATTGTTGTTGTGGTCGTGGTAGTAGTATTATTATTGTTGTTGTTGTTGTTGCCGTCAAGCCTGTGCACGTATGGCCGTCGCTATGTGCACGTATGGCCGTCGCTATGTGCACGTAGTCAAACATAGATACAGACTACAAGTGGTACTAGTCGTCGTCGTCGTCGTGCATAAGTTTGCGTATGCACGTTACGGGAACGAATGACCGACACGTCGCAGGCAGATAGACGTGTTTCCCTCGGCCGCTTTTAGCGTGATCAACGCCAAGCGAGACGACATCGAAATCGCGTGGCCGCGTGGTGGTGGTGGTGGTAAGGCCTCGCGAGGTGTCTGACATACCCAGCCTCGGCTGACCAGCACTGATCGAGCCAGATCGTGCAGTGCCACCGGCCGGCCATCAGGACGAAGAACGAAAACAAAAGTGAGGAATAAAAAGCCAGAACGAGTCGGTGGGGTGGTGGCCTAAGCTGGTTGCGGCTGTCAAACCGACACAGACGGGCCTTGTGGTGTCTGCTTGGCGCCAACGAGGACGCCAATCGACTGGTGTCTCGTAATTTGCTGCTGATCTGCTTTTTTGATTCGGACAGCTCGACTCGGCGGCCAGCAGAAGAGACAAGTGAATTCACTCCCGCCCGCCGCGATATGGCCCTGCTTCTTAAAATTGAGCCTGCAACCAGACAGGAGGTAAGCTTCCCATCTTCTTGAACTCCTAGCGCACTCCGTGCGGCGCACATGCAATGGAAGGCTTTTTTTGATTCTTTGAAATTATTAAAGGGCATATCGTCTTGTGGTTTTAAACTGGTTGTCAAATATGGATCCGCCCGCATATATGTATGTATGTATATATATATGTATATATATATATATATATATATATATATATATATATATATATATATATGTATATATATATATATATATATATATATATATATATATATATATATATATATGTATATATATATATATATATATATATATATATATATATATATATATATGTGTTTATTTAACTTATAATGGAGTGTACACAACTGTCACTCAGTGAACATGAGTCTATCTACTGGAGCCACCATAATAGCGCGTTACCGTTCCGCTCTACAGCTTCAATACGTTGTGCTTTTGTGCCAACCAGGACCGGACTCTCCGCGGTGTGTGATCCCGGCATTGACCACAAATTGTCTTTAGACATATTCCTTTCCATTACTGAAACAATACAACCCTGGAAGCTATTTGTTCTAGGGTCTAATACGTCTCACCCCTTTTTAAACCACAAATACTGATGACAGCGTAGAATATTCGAGCACAGAACCCAAGTGCTCCACCAAAGTGTGTCACACATTCCTGGCAAACAAAACCACATTGCCAGCTTTCGTGCAGAATCAATGCAACAGGCTAGTTTTCGGCTACTGTGACATCTTAAGTTTGCACCACGTAATTGTAACGATTTTAATGAACGTTTGTCGGTATTCGCTCATAAGCATTTTCATAGGCTATGGCCGTCACATGGCACTATCTTTTGACAGATCCAGTTGAGCCTGTTGTATGTATTATTGTACGCAACAAGCGTCTATGTGTTTTTATGTAAATATACACCGGTACGAGTGTATATACATACATAAATACATACCTAAAATTACCTTTATTATCGCATAAAGGGGCGTGTGCTACAAATTATCATGTTCATATATGTATTGTTTCCAGTATGCGTACTCTTCCAAGACAAACGTAAATAATTGCCACATTTATAATATAGGCGAGTACTATTTGAATTTACACGCGCTAATTTGGCCATCCGCCAAGCAACAAATATATGTATAATGCATGCATATAGAAGTGATTTGGCGTAAGTGTACGTATGATATATGTGTAACGCGTGTATACAAAGTGTTTTTCACATATATATATATATATATATATATATCTTCTAAGTCGTCTCGTCATAGGGAAGGATATCTTGGGAGGCACTGGGAAGCGCGTGTAACCGACCAGACGCGTAAACCTTGTTGAAGAGACGCTGTTGCACCTCGCGCAAGAGCACTCCAGTAACGTTGGGATTGTACGTTGTCAAACCTGCCTCCGTATATATATATATATATATATATATATATATATATATATATAATTTTTTTGAGATAAATTGGTTTTGATGCATATCGGGCGTCGTTGTTAATCCCACGGCAGTGTGGGATTCACAAACCCACTAAAATGCAGTCGTCTTTTTTGCCTCTTGTCGGGGGTGGCCGTAATACTCTCCCCTCGCGATTACTTCACCTGGCCAGCTCACCTTGCCATTAAAGCTGCTCGAGCTTGTGCGGCGGTTATTTTCGCTTCCCAGACAAATCCTGTGAATCTTCTTACCATAGACTAGAACCCCAGTGGCCCTTGAGGAGCGCCTCTACAAGTTATTGGCATTTCAGATGACCTGCCAGGTCCGTTCCAGCTTTGAAAACACATGGCACATCGTTCGTAGCAGTGCCTTACATCGTCAGTCTATCCTGAGTTGCACATAAGGCATAAGGCGACTAAACGTCACCAAATGCGGTGTATGTATTGTCGAATGGAGCCATCCTGGCCCGCTAGACCTGGATGGGCCGCTTTTAGATGTGTGTATCTCTTCCCATCCCTTTCGATGTCTTTTGGGCTTACGCGGACGATCCGGACAATGTTCCATTCTCTCTCCTGGTTAGCAGACGTAAAATCGCCAGGAATAAAAAACAAACAGAAATTAGTAGTGCGTACACCAACAACTTAAGGGTAGCAAAAGTGTAGAAATGAGCGTGATCAATTCACATACGTTTGCCAAGTCGAAAGAAGCACTAATTTACCTTTTGTTTCATAATCTGCCAGCGTCCGAGTTGCCAGAACGCCCCAGTTGACCTATAATGCCCTATAATAATTGTTGCTAAGCGTCGCATGGTCCATAGACAGCAACTTAGAGCATCCTTCAAGAAGCTGCTCATATATAGTAAACGCCAGTATGACGAAGAGGAAGAGGCGCACCTGCTCGAGACAGCATAAGCTGCTGCGGCCTACGTCGCTTTGATTCTCAGCCGACAGAAGCGTAGCAAATGTATGCAAAAGAGTGTGCTAAGTTCTGTACTAAACAGCTTGATGGAGCTGCAAGTTTATCAGCACCTCGCTGCTTTGCTCCTGGATAAGCACGCACCGATGTCTGATCCCTTGATCAAGCAGCCACTCACGCTAGAACACCACCACATAAGCTTCCATCCATTCAAAGTCGAAGAGTTCGCTGAAGTACTACAGAGCTTGCCTAATATAAAATAGCCTAGCGGTCCAAATGAGATGTACATACTACAAGCAGTGCCCGCAGTTGACACCTCAGACAGTGCGCCTGTCAAGGTGCACCGACTGAGGTTCACAGCGAAACTCAGCAGGGGTCGCATTACCCAACACTAGCATAATGCCAGATTCACGCTTGTTCCTAAGGAAAAAAGCGGTGATCATAAAGACGGCTCAAATCTATATCGGGTTTTGTGTCAAAACGCACTCTCAAAACAATCTTCGCCCTGTATATTGTATATTTATAAATATATTTCACTTTTAATTTTCAAACGTAATTTAGTGACGAAACTGCATTTAACAACGCTTTAGCTCTCGATAAAAATAATTACATATAATTATAATATGTAAAAATGATAAGAACTCAAATCAGCAAGTTACCCTTACGTATCGAGTAAGTGCTCTATTGTCAAAGCACAATTGCACAATAGTGGAGTTACGATAGAATGTGTCTCTGAATAATCAGTTCATTGCCTTTCACTTCCAAACCATCACAAAGTCCGTGTATCAGTACACTTTTCCATGCTCGCATCTCACATTAATCTAAATCATTACGTTTATTATCGCCTTGTTAAGCACACTGTAAAAGTGTCGTTAAAATAAACATGCCAGTTCCGTATTAAAATATACGGTCCCGAGGAAAATCTCCTCTCCGATGTCCTTATGATACAATAATACGCTATGATGACCTAATTGTCACTTATATATATATATATATATATATATATATATATATATATATATATATATATATATATATATATATATATATATATATATATATAGCTCCATAAACCAGTCTAAAAGGCGCTCACTATTCCGCGCACACCGGCAACAAGAACTGAGAAGCAATTTTTACTTCTCGTGCAATGCTATGCTCAGTGGCGAGGTATTATCGAATCTTTTTTGGGAGAACTGACTGGTTTACAGACCTGCGGCACGTATATATATATATATATATATATATATATATATAATGGGGGTGAATCGTATGCACTATCTCTTTTATTGGGACATCTGCGCTCATAGTTTAGTTATTAAACTATAGCCCACGCCCAGCATTTACTTTGTCTAAATTAGAAACCATGAAAACTCATTTGAAAGTGGACATTCCAGGTCTTGAAGGCACGATCTACCGGATGCAAAGCAATGGTTTTGCCTGTCTTGCTCGGTAATGTATATACATATATATATATATATATATATATATATACGTGCCGCCTGTCAGATATCCTAAAAAAGATTCGATACTGCCTCGCCACTGAGCATCACTAGCATTATACGCAAAGTAAAATATAGAACTTTTGAATTCGTTGCCGGTATGCTCGAAATAGTGAGCGCCTTTTAGACTGAATATTTACTTTTATTTAATATATATATATATATATATATATATAAACGGCAGGAGAAAAGTGGGAGAGAAAGTGGGAGTCTATGTATCAATGTGACACAGGCCACACTCGTCCGTAGACCCGAGGGCACAATAGGTCAGCTGATAATGAACGAGACGAAGAGTGAACTAGAGAGAGAGCGAGAGAGAGAGGGGCCTTGTCTCATCATGTCAAGCTGAGAAACGCGCGCGCGAAAGCACGCCAGACTTGCTGTTAGGACAGGTGAATGAGGATGAGGCTGCACGGCGCGTCACGGCATTTATGAGCTCCGTCGACGACACACGCAGTGCCGTCACGGCCGACACGGCTGTCACGGCGGACATTGCTGGTTTTGCGACGTCCTCTGCTGATGGGATCGTTCGTGGAGACGTGGCGGCCCGTGACTGTCGGCCACCCGACCACGGGCGTTCAATTAGAGCGCACCAGGCAGCGCGTTAGCACAGAGAGAGAGTCCTGCAAATGTCCTGTCGCAGGACGCACCTCGTCGAGCCGGCGACATAACTTCATGCTATTTGAGGAGGCTAACCCGTGAACGTTGTTGTTGTTGTTGTTGCTGTTGTTGTTGGTGGTGATAGTGATGGTGCTGTTGACATCGCGGATGGCTATGTTGTTGTTGTTGAAACAGTTGCTATCGTGGTATTAAATGTTGTAGTTTTGTGTAATCCTGTAATGTAACCTGTAGCGTGCAGAAGGATGCCTGCGTAGTTCTTCGTAGTAGGGGAATAAATGCACCAATAATCATGAAGAACCGACGTAGGAGCACCGAGGTACGTATTTGTACACACAGGCCTTGGCGTAGTCTGCCTACGCCGTGGGACGTTATGGGAGGGGGGGGGGGGCACGCATAACTTTATACGACATGCGCACCAAGCGGATTTCTACAAAATAGACTCTCACCTTTGATTGCCGTTGATCGCAGCGTGACTATTTGCACCCTTCTATATGGTTGATGTTTTCCTGCAATGCTCGTGTTCTTGGTTACCCTGTGCCCTGTCTTCTGTTGGCGGGAGCTTGGATCGCGTCGCGTTCATATTCGAAATTCGTTTGTTCAGGTAGAGAAGGTAGAGCTTCGTAGGTTCGGATGCAATTTTGCTTCAGTTCTTTCTTGGGTCGATGCGAGATCAATCAGCAAACGAAATATCCTAGGCCTAGCCAAGGAGGGCGCAGCCCTGCCATAACCAATAAGAACTGATCCATGCAATTTCATGCAGTGATCTCGAGCGCGTACTTACCGAGTTTGGTACGTCAATTCGAAGCTGCGGCACGCGGCTGGCAACGAAACGAACACCAAACAAATAGCCAACCAAGTGCCACAAGACCATCTGCTTGCACACGTACTGGTCTGTGCAGAAGAACGTATTCGTGCGAAACGCTCTAGCTTTATTGTGTGTTTCAATAGCCCTTTCATGCGACATCTCTATAGAGTGGTGGCTAGCGTTGACGATGTCGTTCTCTAACCTCTCCGGCAGAATAAGCGCAGCGTCCTCGAGCTGCTACCTGCGTCTACCTCCCAATATATAAATATATATATATATATATATATATATATATATATATATATATTGCTCTCTCGTTGACTGCGTGAGACGCTCTTGTCTGGCTGCGGACAAACGCATCTCGTCATATCATAGAGTCCTTGGTGTCACTGTGGTGGTGGTGGTGGTGATGGTCTTGGTCGTTTTAACCATTGGCAGAACGAGATAATTGTCCTAGGCGAACTCTTAACAATGACAATGATCTGCTCGAGCTGCACATACTATCGACGATCCGGCGAATACACAGTCGAGTCGTGGTTAAGTTTGTCCTTGTGGCTGTTGCTGGTAATGTTGCTTTTGTTGTTGCGGTTGATGTTGTTGTTGCAGTTGATGTTGTTGTCGCAATTGCTTTGGTTGTCGCTGTTGCTGTTGTTGTTGATGTAGCTGCTGCTGCTGCCGGAAGTCGCAATCAAAACGCAGAGACAACTGCACAAAGTCAGAATCGCGACGAAATGCGCTTGGTGCGGGTAAAGTCCTACGCGAAAAGCAGAGAGAGAGAGAGAGAGAGAGCGGGAGAGAGATAATGACTTTGGCGACAGACTTAGTTTTTTTCTCTGTTCGCTGTTCTTCTGCAAATGCCCAGCGACTCTATTCAGTCAGTGCAGACGGAAACGTCGTGCGTAGAAAATTATCATTATGGTGTTCGATGAGCGTTGTGAGCTCATCTCTACTTCTACCTATGTATTCATTCTAGTTAGACGCGAATGGATCAGTTCCAGCCGGCAGACCGCCCTTGAACGTGTGTGGGGGATGGTTAAACGTCTGCCAATCTATTTGTTGATCTAGTCTGGCGTGTAGTGTCCCCCGGGTAGCCTCAAAGTATGATGGCCCCCTGAACCGTTCGCCGATCCCTCTATAAACGTCCTTCGCCATTCGTCATTCATGCGATCTTTCATCTTGCTGTTCGCTGCTAGTGACTGGGCCGCGATACGCGTCTTGTACGTTTACCTGTAATTGGTTGTATGTGTGTGTGTCTATATTCAACCGCATTCGTAAATGCACACCTGTACAACTATACAAATAAAATTATATTTAATATATAATATATATATATATATATATATATATATATATATATATATATATATATATATAGCTATATATATATATATATATATATATATATATATATATATAGCTCAAGATGTTGTCGCAGCTGCTACAATCCTGTGAACACCATGGTACTTGCTATTCCTTTCCTGGCACTGCAGTGGCTCTGCAAAGATTAAGAGAAGCTTACCGGTCGTCACTCTCGTAATCAGTGGGACACACACACCGTATATATATATATATATATGTATATATATATATATATTGTAATATGTGTCCTACAACATAGGTTATATAAAAAAAACAAAAACAAAAACAAAATTATATATATATTATATATATATATATATATATTATATATTGTTATATGTGTCCTACAAACATAATGTTATATACAAAAAAATTATATATAAATATATATAATATTATATTCGAACTAGACAAATAAAAACAAATATATATATATATATATATATATATATATATATATATATATATATATGGTTTAATGTTTTTTTGAGGTTTTATATGGGCATTTATACGTTGTGATTATGAGAGTGACAACCGGCAAACCTTCTCCATTCTTTTCAGAGCCGCATTGCAGTGCAGCAATACGCAAGTACCATGTTCTTCACACTGTTGAAGCGGTTGCGACTAAATCTTGGGCTAACTATGTGGCCTACCGTTGTTACACCTTGTTTGCGTTTATCAAATGGAGCTCGGCCGTATAAGTTGCACATATAACCGAGCATGACGCGGCAAACTCTCTGAGTCTCAAAGATATCCTTAGAACTGTATGTTAAGTCGCAGTTTTTAACCGTCATCTATAATTCAACAACTTAGATTTTCTTGTCAAAATGTCCGTCCTGCAAACAAACAATTAATACACACAGTGCGTGGTACAATCTTCGGGCTATAGAATAACTAACTCCTTAGATTTTGGTGTGATTTCGCATATCTTCGGAACAACGACGTTTCTTTATCTCTGGGTTTTTAAAACTACATTAGCTATAAGGCAATAACTGCGACAATATGCTAGCGACAATAATGCTCAGTATGCCTAAGCTTCATGTGTAAGTTTGAGCAGCAATACTGAAGATAAAAGTGGCGAAAAATTTAACCATGATCGGAAAAAAAGTCGGGGAGCACAGATGTCTCAATAAAAAGAGATGGTGGATTACCATCCAACCCCCCATTAAAAAAAAAATATATATATATATATACATATATTCTTTTTAAGTATATATCTGTTGAGAATGGGTCCGGCTAACTGTGAAATATGTGGAGTAGGTGAAAGCGTTCAGGTCAGAACTTTCAGTATGGCTAAACGTGGTAGGACTTACAATCACAGATAGGCTTCCTGTTCCGCATTAAACGTTACTTGACATGGTTCGCATTTGACAGGATAGTATCGCCTAGCTTCCACATAAACTCCAGGACGTATTGGACAAACGGCTGCCAGCCACATCTGGTGTCTACCTATTATATATATATATATATATATATATATAATAGCGTGTATGATGAGGTGACAGGTTGCTGCTGGTCAACCGAAGGCGAGGACGACCCAACAGTGACCAACAACGCGTTGACTGGGGAACCAGCAGGGGTCTCGAACCCTCTCTCCGCTGGGCGTAGGTAGCCCTTCCCCTACCGATGGCCTACGGGGATGGCCCCTTCAAAGTCACTCGGTCGGCACGTTCATAAACGACGTCGTCTCCAGTGGCGATAGACCTTGACACATCGAAACCACTATTCAGCTTTCTATCGGGCCCGCTGTCTCCAAACGCGTACCTCGTAACACATATCCACACACAGCCAACAATCCCCCCAGCTTCGTATTGTGCTTATTTTGTGAGCGTGTGTGTTGGTGGTCTTTTGAAAACACAACTTTACAGCTGCTCTACTGTAGGTTGTTGCTGCCGTTGTGTGGGGACCGAAAACGATGGTGAAGCGACGGACGGATGGCGTCAGCATTGACCGACGGTTGTGCAGATGACACTACCGCGGACCTTTCTGAGCGGTGGTGCCTTACCTGAGAAAAGGGTCTTTTGGCCAAGTCAGACATCAAATTTACCTATGATGCCGTCTTATCCGTCCCTTCTGGGCTAGCTGGGGCAATTCTGACAAAAACCCACAGTAGAGATAGAGTAAGAGAGAGATAAATTATGTCGACATCAATTACCGCATGAGAACTAACGCTTCGTAGGTGCAACAAAACACACCTCTACAGAGTTCGCCACGTTCTGCGAACTCGTGGGGATGCCGGAATACGTGTCGATATTTGTGTGCTTTCGTGCAAAGTTTGTGTGATGATTGGTGTGAACTCGAGCTGTCACAGTCGCAAACAGCAGACGTGATCTACATTTTAGATCTATTCCGTAGATCCGCCTGGGTCGTTGGATACAGGACACGGTCTACGTAACGTGTTGCCTGCATACACTGTTTTGTTATTTTATCTAATTATTTTCATGTAAATTCGCCGCTTGCCATAGATAGTGAAGTCGTTGTGGTTGTTGTTATTGGCGGTGTTCAGCCTGGTAACACAGCATGGGGACGAATGCTCTAACTGCCGTGCGCTGGACCAGACCGAGCAGGACATGGCCGTGCTGCAGGATCATGCATTTGCTCTCGATCGTGTTTTGTCTCATGTAGCAGCTCATAGAGATTGTCATCGTGTACCTGTACATGAATCCGGACCATCCAGGATGACTTCCACTGCCACCAAACCACAACCACCAGACCCTCACTATCGTCAGTGGGGGGTTGCCAAACCACATGGTTATCGGTTGATACAGCCTGGCCGTATTTGGTCGCGTTTAATCTCACGCAAATCAGTGATGTTTAATTATTGTTGCTATGAACGTTGATATCGTTGTCGTCATCGTGGCCGTCATTGTTCACTTCTGCCGCGTGAAAACATCAAAACATCATCTTTCGCTTTTGGGCACGCGAAAACGATCCGTTCGACATAGACTACTGACATGTGCTGTCTTATCTGGGCGGGCTGGCAGCGATGTCGGCAGTGCGCGATTCTTGTTAGTCGGACGAATCTCGGACCTATTCTGTGTTGCTGCACTCACTAACCAACTAGAAAGGCCCAGGGAGAGAGAGCGAGAGAAGAAACTTTGGCCTTGATCTTCACTAAACGACGACACGCATTCACCCGCCTGGTTGGAGCACGTCTTGTTGAAGCTACGCACAGCACTAAGCTAACTATGATTGTACGTCAACCCTTCACAATATGTCTTCATCTGGCACAACTTGTTCCACTTCACCCCTCATGGCGGAAAACGCCACTCTCCATAAAGGGTTGTGATGGTATAAGTAAAGTTTTCGAGCTGACCCTCAGCCTAGATTTAACTTTGGCCACGGGACTGCTTTTCGCATTGCTTTATAGACGGACCCCCATAAATACAAATCGGTGCAACGGTGGGGCTCGAATTCGCGCACCTATGGGTTTCCTCCGGTTGCGAGGCGCAGACGAATGCACCACGCCACCTGGCTCGATGGGTTGTGACGGTGCTGCTGCTGCTACTACAGCGTCCTGTAACGACATCTTGCATCCTACAAGATGCCATGTACGTTGACTGCGAGAGCATCACCGTATCAATTACACACCGTATATTCGATCGACTTCGGTCGGTGTTGACTGCGTGTTATTATGCGTTCACACTCGTACACTACGAAAGCGGTAGTGCACACAACATATGCAGCATTTCGAAGAGTAAAATGCTTTCGGTAAACGGATTATCCGCCCGCCCACGCGCAGAAAACCTTACTTGCCCCCCCGGTCAATGAGGAGAGACCGTACCGATGTGACGGGGATTCCCCGAAGCGCGGAAGTCAGGCTCATACTGCACCATACACAATCTGGATGTAACTATCATTGGCCTCAACTCATGGCAACTAGTTTGTATATCTGTTGACGTTGCATGAGTGCGGCGTTATTACTGCACCTGTACTGAATAAACATGCAAACTTAGTATCTTTCTGTCACTTTGTCTTGGGCCAAGATTGTTCTGCTCTGTTTGGTGAAACCCCTCAACGGACCGACGCAACCCTTTCTTGCACACACTTACACTAGTTACTCGTATGGTATATACATATATGTGTGTGTCTGTGTGTCTAAAATTGTCATATGCGTATCTGCACTTTGCAGGGCCTCACAAGGAATCTCGCGTTTGCCATCGGAGCTGCAGCTCTTGGGTCCGCGTTTCAACATGGATACAATACCGGTGTGGTTAATGCACCACAAAAGGTAAGATTCACGCATGGGGCTTTATATATATGATATATACAAACGTATATACGTCTTAAGCATATCTAAGCTTGCAATGGAGCCTTGAGTGTGCTCTTTATTAGCCGCTCGATACCTAACAATGGCCAATTGTTATAATGGTGTCCGGCGATCGGTGGACGCTGCTATTTATGTTGCTACCCGCCTCAAAGGGCTGGCCTGGACGGAACAGACACCGAGAAAGTGTGAACCGGCAGCATGCCGTGCTACTCAGCAGATCATAGGTAGCAGATGACCTCACCTCCCTCAAGGCGTGCCAGCTAGTCTATTGTGGTGACGGCACAGATTTTCGGCCCAGAGTTCGTGACATCCTGCCATTATCTCTAGACGGGCACACTTACAGCGGCAACAGTGGCAGCAGCAGCAGCAGCAAAAACACCATAAGTACCAACAACATTAGCAACAGCAATATTAATCCACGCACAGGAATAACAAGAATGGCTACGGTAGAACGGCGTCGATTGCGCCTGTTCAACCTACCTGTGGTCAAAGTGGTAAGTGGCGGCCCCAACGCAATCGGAAGCAGCCTACTTCTCACCTACTCCTAGGCAGTTTCTACAGATGCTCTTGGTTGTTTCTGGCAGCTTCAATGCTGTGATACGTACTTATCTAGATATACGAGTATATATATATATATATACTTACCGAACATACAAGCGCATACGGACACACACGTCACCGTGTCTGTTGAGACAATGATGTGCCTAAGGTTACGATTTCAACTGTATTGCTTCTGCAATATGTTGAATAAATATCGATAGAAGCAAGAATAATAATAATTAATAATATTATTGAGTTTAAAAGTCGTCCAGTTGGGTTAGGCACATGTCACGCCTCATATGTATGTTTATATATATATTATAATTCAATAATAAGAAATATGATTTTCTCACTAGCGCAAAGAGCTTACTCTCAAGGCAGCCCCTCATTGTGCCCATTATTACTGCCTCATTGCCGCGCTGAACCGCAAGTGATCGCAGTTGATGTAGATTGTCAATAGCTCTTTTTCTCTCCCGTCGCCAGTTCGATTCGTTTGACAATCTTCTAAAGAAGCGACCCTGCGTCGGAGCCAGACCCCCCCAAGTGTCTCGATTGCTAGCGGCACAAAAATGAACTCGTTGGCGAGCTGGACATATTTATTCATCTTTAGTCGTTCAGCCTTGCGTGCCACGAAGCCAGCGGCGGATGCATTGTTCTCCAAGTATGAGGGGGCGAGGGTGACAATGATCGTCGCAACCCAAACAAGCGCCTCTTTAAAGGGGGATAAGGCGGTCTCACCCCTATCTCCTTTGAAAGGTCCGATCTCTTTCCGTCGCTTTTTAGGAAGCCGGTATATATATAGTCAGACATTCGTAAAATAAAGTTATTATTATTAAAGTTGTTGTTATTTCTGTTGTTGCTGCTGCTGCTGTTATAATATTTGTTAGACATATTACACAAGCAATAAAATTTAAATCAATACCTAAGACCTATATTCCCGCCGCTTCACCCCGTGCTCCGAAAATGCCGTTTGACCGGCCCAGATAGACACGGCTAACTCTAAAATGTCCTCAATGTCTTACCGCTACTGCCTGTTCTATATTGGGTGTGAGGTTCATTTGCGTTGAAACGGTCTGGTGCGTAAACGCCCTCGACTATACGCTGTGTTGCTCGAGGGAAATACAGCAGAATACCATGTACTAATGATGTCAGGTATATATATATATATATATCGCGTTGATGGTCCAGTTTAAAAATATATTTATATACATACATCCATGCGTATATATATATAGATATATATCATATATACAAGGTTACTTGTAACGACATTCAGACTGTGTATATGCAAGCTAACTGACTGTGTGTTCTTCGCCATCTATCTGTCGGCAGCATGTGGAGGCGTTCATCAGCGACACGTACCTGCACCGGTTCGAGGAGGCGCCGAGCGAGAACACGATCACAATGATCTACTCGATTATCGTGTCGATTTACTGCATCGGCGGCATGATGGGCGGCCTTCTGACGGCGTTCGTCTCCGAGAAGTTCGGCCGCAAAGGCGGCCTGCTGCTGAACAACATCTTCGTCCTGCTGGCGGCCGCCCTCATGGGCTTTTCAAAGGTACGTCCGACGCACGACGACAACAACGACACTGCGGAGGCGGCGGCGGCGACTGGGTCACGAACTGGCTGTGCCACGTCGTGATTGCGGCATAGACGACGTGGCATTGCTTCCCAGCCCCCCTTCATTGCTTCCCTGACCCCATTGCTTCCCAGTCCCCTATTGAATCCGTGCCCCCCATTGCTTCCCTGCTCCCCCTTTCGCGTCTTCGAGACTTCGAGACTAGAACGACCACTACGATGACGCGAAGGCTAGAACAACTGCTTTGACGACTGCCAGGCTAGTACGACCGCTGCAGAGACCGATACACTAGAATTACCGCTTTGAAGACTTCTAGACTAGAACGACGGCTACGAAGATCTCAAGACTAGAACGACCGCTACGAATACCAACAAAAAGATTTGAACGACCGCTACAAAGGCCTATAGACTAGAATGACCGTTACGAAGACCTATATACTAGAACGACCTCTACGAAGACTGATAGACTAGAACGACCGCTGCAAAGATCTATAGACTAGAACAACTGCTACGAAGACATATGAACTAGAACAATGGCTGCAAAGACCTATAGACTAGAACGACCTTTACGAGGACCTCAAGACTAGAACGACCGGTTCGAAGATCTATAGACTAGAACAATTGCTGCGAAAACCTATATACTAGAACGACGACCACGAATACCGATAGACTATAACGACCGCTACGAAGACCTATAGATTAGAACGACCGCTACGAACACCGATAGACAGGAACGACCGCATTAAAGAATTCTAGTACAGACAAAATGTACTAAGGCTGCCCGATAAGTTCACTCTAGACGCTGCTCGTTCCTTAAAGCATTAAGATTGTTATGAGTCTTTGTTTTGTAATTGTCTTATTGACATATTATTCGTGGAATTTATACACTATATACAGGTATATATATATATATATATATATATATATATATATATATATACATATATTCCTACAAGACAAGTTTACCAAGCTTTTTTACGTACGTCGTATTGCATGCGATGATGAACGTCTCGCCAGGACATTTCCCAGGGCATTCAGGATGTGATTCCCTGCTGCTTGAAGTTACGGTACTTAAATTAACGTTTTGCATGGTGTTTACGATGCGGCTTTGGGGGGGGGTATCTGTGCAGAGGTGCCGCTCGTACGAGATGATTATCATGGGTCGCTTCTTTATCGGCGTGAACAACGGCCTGAACGCCGGCCTGGGTCCACTCTACCTCAACGAGATCTCGCCGACGCATCTGCGCGGTGCGGTCGGCTCCATCTACCAGCTGGTGGTCACCATTGCGATTCTCATCTCGAACATCCTCGGCCTGGGCAACCTTCTCGGCACCGATGAGTTGTGGCCCATCCTCTTTGGTATATTCACACGCACACACCATATATATATATATATATATATATATATATCATCATCATCAAGAATTAACTTATATAGCAGTTATACGGACTTATATGTCCTTCACTGTTTTCGTTGGAATCGGACTAGGCTGGTGGTAAAATTAGATATGTGTGTAGTATATGATTGCATATATATAATATATATAGAATATCTTTATATCGACTGCTACTATATATGGGATGGCGTTGCATTTCGTTGTGTACTTTCACTGCCAAGGGGAGTGTTAATATGAGAAAATAAAGTATTCGAGGGTTAGCATTTTATTCAAGTGTAATGCGACCAAGTAAAAATGGGTTGACGGACGTACGGTGACTTGCGCATGTTTTGCACGTTTCCATGGATAATTGTAAAAATCAGGTCGAGAAGAACTACGTCCAGGAGGCCAAAAAGCAACTGATGAGAAAACATAGATAGTGGAAATCGTTGGCACGATAGCGAATGACTGAATAGCGAAGGCATTAGAAATTTAGGTAGTGTGCATTTATCCATAGAAAACTGAGATGAAGAGCTCAGAGAAAAATGGCTGCCGCATTTGCTTAACCAAGGCCAAAAAAACGCGCCTGTTTTCGCTTCACAGCGAAATTTGGCCAAGATGTCGAACAATCCGTCGGATTTTTGGCGCAGATTCATGACCGTCGATGAAAGCTGGGTCCATCACTACACTCCCGAGACCCAAGAAGCATCTTGCCAATGGTGTGCACCTGATGAAGAACCTCCGAAGAAAGTGCGGACAACGGCATTGACCGGAAAGGTGATGGCTACAGTTTTTTAAGACCAACGTAGAATAATGCTGGTCGACTACCTTGAGAGCGGTAAAACGATCACAGGAGAATATTATGCAAGACTGTTGGACTGCCTTTAGCAAGAACTCATCGTGAAACGGCCCGCTTTGCAGAAGAAGGTTGTCCTGTTTCACCAGGACAATGCTCCTGCACACAAGTCCCGGCAAGCATCGGCAAAACTGGCCCAACTGAGGTTCGAACTTATTGAACAACCTTCCTATTCTCCAGACCTGGCTCCCTCTGATTATTTCCTCTTCGAACATTTGAAGAATAGTCTCGGTGGAAAGCGTTTTTCCAGCAATGAAGAGGTTAAGGCTGCTGTCAATGCCTATTTTCAGTCTAAAGACGCGGAATTCTACTTAAGAGGTATAAAAGCTCTGAAATCTTGGTGGGAAAAGTGTATTGAGCATCGGGGAGTATATCGAATAAGATAAATTTAAAAACATGATTTGGAAAATTCTTGGTTTTCATTCTAAGAACTTATTGAACTACCTGTATATATATGCTTAGTGTATACAAAGTGTTAATATATACATAATTCGCAGCTTAATACATATATATATATATATATATATATATATAATCTCAAAGCAACTACACTGTAGTGTCCTGCTTAGAAACCACAAGGCTGAGAACAACAGGGCTGCATGTTCCAAATATAAGGCAATTTTACAATGAGAAAAAGTTGTTCCTTAAAACAATTCTGTTTAATTTAGATCTAGATACACTCAAAAATGCATTCTGCTTGATTAGCATTTGAAACGTTATATATATATATATATATATATATTCGTTTTTTTTTAAATTAAAAAACATATTTAGTTGTTGACAAGCACAAGCCAAGCATAATAGCATGCTTCCTCACGTGTCTGACCGAATGCGTGGTACCTATCTGGCATTTCTGTTGGGCAATTTCAGGTTTTACCATCGTGCCGACCATTCTGATGCTGCTCATCTTTCCGCTGTGTCCGGAATCACCGAAATTCATCTTGATCAATCAGGGCAAAGATGTCGCGGCACAGCAAGGTGGATATCGACGAACACTTGGATAGCATATATATATATATATATATAAATGAGATACATGTACATAGCTCACTCTTAACAGATTACTGAGAACGTTGGTACATTTAATTGTGATGACGATACGTTGTGCGGGCTTCTCAACAAACCTGACACCTGGAGTGCGTACAAGCACAAAATTAAGACGAAAAGTTATTCATTAGGTAAACATGTGGTAACTACAGCTTGTGGCCTAATTGCGTCTGTCGGAGTTGAGACGCTACCCAATCATCGGACAGACGGAGTGTTTGATTAGCTGTTCGAATATGGGTAAGGCTGTTTGTATCCATATAGGCACGTAAATGTATGTGTGTGTGTGAGTGAGTGTATGTTCATTTGCGTCGATAAATGTTTACGTTGACTTGTGTGTGTGTGTGTTCATTTATGTCTGTAACGGTCTACGTTTCCCTCTGTGTGCACTTAATTGTGCGTGCTTCGTTGAACATACCGGCGGTCGGTGTCGGTGGACTGCAACCCCCAATTTGTCTTGATTCGGCACGCGACGTCGTTGTGTAGCCCTGACGTGGCTTCGCGGCTCGCTTGAGGTGCACGACGAGATGGACGAGATGCGGGCCGAATTCGAGCAGATGAAAATGGTGCCCCGGGTGACGCTCTACGAGATGGTGCATAATATCGGCCTGCGCACACCGCTCATCATCGCCATGATGATGATGCTCAGTCAACAACTGTCGGGAATTAACGCGGTATGTTTACTTCCTTCTGACGTTTCACCTGCTTGCACCCCATTTTTCCCTTAGCCCTATTCCTCTCTCTCTCTGTCCCACCCACCTTTTGCCCTATTCCTCTCTCTCCCGCCGCCTTTTCTAGCGCTACCTTCGTTCTCTTGGCCACTAGCCCCTCTCGCATCTCTGCCCGACTGCTCTGCTGCTGTCTGTATCCAGCACACAGTCGAGCTACTGCACATCGCAGCAGTGCATATGGGTGCAAACAATCCTGTTATTGATCTGGGGCAAATTGCCCTTATTTGACGCCCACACATATATAATATATTTGAGTCTACTTGACGTAGGCTTCAAGCCGCGTAAACATGAATGCTAATTAAACTACACTTATTTGGTGAATATATTTTATGCGTTGGCTATTGTATCACGGTATGGGAAAGTCTAAAACCAAAATACTTGATGCTGTTTCATATAGACGGCACTTGCTGTATTAGAATAATGGACGTCATGGTACGGCGCTAACAAACGTTGCTTCCGTTATTTTGGGGTAACATGAGTTCCATTTTCAAACAGAACAGCTGTAATGCTATTAACTTTACTGAACAAGTTAGCGTAATAACAGAGTCTAGAAACTCCAACTTGCGTCCAACGGTGCGTCAAGGTGACTGCCGGTGTGAACTGCAGTCGGCTAAGACCGAAAAACGAAAACAAATGCGAAACACACGGATCTCGTAAAAAAAGAGATGCTAACATAGCCATTGCCTATTGTTTGCATATTAAAAATATATAACAGCGTCTATACATACAGACAGCGTACAGTGTGTCGGAGCCGTACGCATGCGGCAAAGATTACCGATTTTAAAGCCTCGCTCTTGTTGTTGTCGATACAAGTCGCGGTGCTGGTGTTAACGTAACGACCTTATTTATTGGCTTCAGGCGATCTTTTTCTCAACGAACATCTTCCTCGACGCCGGTACTGACCACGGCTGAGGCCACTCGCGCCACCCTCGCCGTTGGTGTTATAAACGTCCTCATGACATTTGTGTCGCTCGTGCTGGTCGAACGAGCCGGCCGCCGAACTCTGCACCTGATCGGCCTCGGCGGAATGGCTGTACTCACTGTTATCCTAACCATCTGCCTAGCACTGAAAGTAGGTCTTGTTCAGCTACACGCACAAAACCATTTTGCTATATATATATATATATATATATATATATATATATATATATATATAAGAGAGCATTTGTGGCCCTTTAAACTAGTAATACAAATATTTAAATATTAATATAATTAATTGTTTTTGAGTGATGTTTAACATGGCCACCTGGCTAGTGGCACAACAACTTATTATCGCACATAAAAATAACTTTTAACTAAATACTGCACTTTTGTAACCCCTCAAGGTACACGAAACAAATGTAAATGCGTTTTATTGGTATAGCTCCTTTTGCAAGCCCTGCGGCGATGCGATCGGTTGGGCCGAATTTGCCTTCCTTGTAATCTAAAGTATCTTGCCTGCCTGGACAGGATAGAACCTTATAGATAGAGGAGTGCACTTAATGTATGTGCCCGCATACCGTGCAATCTTGATTTCGGCATTCAAACCAACTTTTTTGCTCTCTTCAGGACGACGTGAAGGAGCTATCGTATGTGAGCGTGGGCGCGGTCGTCGGCTTCGTAATTATGTTTGCCACGGGCCCTGGTTCGATTCCATGGTTCCTCGTTGGTGAACTATTTGGCCAAGGCGCCCGGCCTCTGGCCACTTCTCTAGCGGTTGCTGTCAACTGGACTGCCAACTTCGTCGTCACTATGACCTTCTTGCCTCTCACAAGTAAGAAATTGTATAATAATGATATAATAATGATAATAATAATATTAATAATAATAATAATAATAATAATAATAATCATAATCATAATCATAATAATGACTTAAAAAAACAACGTATCGAATTTTAAGTAACCAAGAGCACGAATTGGTACAATTACACGACACATTCGTCTCTCATTAAACATGACATAGCACAACATCATCACCTTTATATGAGTTTATGGTGACGGTCTTACACAGAATGATATACAGTGTTCGTCTGTTCTTCTGGACGTGGACCGTTGACGAACGAAGCGCCAAATAATTAAGAATTAATAAGTAAATTGCATTATTTCTCGTTACCGATGATACTGTTTAGATATATATATATATATATATATATATACCTATGTGCACCAAGCGACCAACATAGCCTCATATCACTAACTTGCGGTCTTGTGAACTTGCGTTCGCTTCTCCCGCTATCTCAGTCGTTCTCGGACACTACACGTTCCTCATCTTTACGGGCTTTCTCATCTTCTTCTGGATCTTCACCTACCGAAAGGTCCCGGAAACCAAGGGCAAGAGCGTCGAAGAGATCTCCGCCATTTTCCGTCAGCGAGCATACCAGTAGTCGAAATCGATGCAGAAAACAACAAACAACCTGCGATGGAAAACTCTGCGATGCAGCGCAAGGGACTGTGGATGAGCCTTTAGTTAGGCGTTATTCGATCGATGGCTCTGCAATCTTATCGTATATTTAATTTGTTCTTAGCCGGCCGCCGTCGTTGTTGTTGTCGACTCGTTCAGGGTTACACGTTGCCGGGTTAACGGGTCAAGATGATGGAAGAATGGTCCCGTTGCCATGACATCCAGTGCTCGGAAGTGCGGGCTCAGGGTGTGTGCTTCGTCTCGACTCGCCTACGGGTCTGGTTGAGGTGAGGAGGTTCGATGCGACATGCCTCCACGCGGGGGGACAGTGGGACAGGCTCGACTGGAGTGTCGGAAAAACGCCGCTGGGTACACGCCGCTTTCTTCTCGACCGTTCCAGCTGCCCGAGGCGACCTTACCTCTTGCTGATAGAATTTGGTACTCCGACATGAAAATGGGCTCGACACGGAACAGCAGACGATGACGACAGCAACAGCAACAACAACAACAACAACAACAACTACAACGATGCTGGCAGAGATAGCGGCGTCAGAATCCTGTTGGTATTGGTCCGATCCGGTCATATTTGAATTAGTTGAAGTTGTAGCCAATTATGAATAGCCGCCTCGCCGAGTACAACGGGTAGCACTAACTAATGTTTTGTAGCCGTAACGGTACAATAATGCGAGACTACTAGGATATTAACCATACAAACAGATACAGCAGACACTCACACACACACATTCACAGATATGCACAGTACACACAGAGTATATGACATGGACAGGATTTAAGTTTATATCTACGCATAAGTATATATAACTATACGTTTTAGGAAAGCGACGAACTAACGAACAACAAAACTATATCTATGAATCGTGGACACGATCACCGTATCGCATAGAGAAAGAACAGAGCATATATATATATATATATATACACCAAACTCTAGATACGTATGGTACGTCACCTGTACGGACTGCAAAGACATCTCGCACGATGCCTCAATTAGCAGGTTGCCATGTGTACGTCGACGCAATCAAATATATTCAGCTGTTTAGCAGACAAAAAAAGATCAATTGTCCACAAACCCACGCTCACCGTAGGCGAATATTGTTGCCATTGGTGGCAAAGAAATCTACGTCGAGGAAGAGCGAAGTTGCGCAAATACAGCCTGAGAGGCATCTGACACAGATGTCGTTGCGATACAGTTAATTTGTACCACAGAACAGGACGCGAGATTCATTTTCATTATTACCATCATGATCATTATCATCATCGTCATCATTATCATCATCTCGTAACGGAACGATACGGTTCCCCTAGTGACGGAATACAGAACAGACCTTACAAACAGAGGTGAACCTCATACTCGTGTTTTTACCGTGTCGTTTGCTCTGGATGGATTGCCTGATTTTTGCCGTTTTTTATTCTGGATCTGCGGTGTACCACTGCATTCGGCCTTGCTCTTATCGATCTATCTGTCCTCTGCCCCTCACCTCTCCTACCAACCCCTCTTGCGTTCCTATTCCAGTTACACTGTTCGACCTCCGATATAGTCTATTTTTCAATCTCTGCTTCCATGCCTATCTTTGCATGTCTAACGACTGCACGTCCAATGGCCGTTAGCATTTTTTGGCACGTGTTCTCATTGTTTCTAAGCCATTTACTTAACTTTATATGGTGAGGTATGGCTATCTAAATGTTCAAATAGCTGACGATGGCCGTTTCAAGCTTCTTACGAGTACAACCCAAGTGCGTCCCGTCCGCCTTATTGCGTTCGCCTACGTTACGCCAAAATGGGGCTTCATTGCCATTCGGTAAATCTAGCTTGTCGAGATTATCCTGCGTGAAAAGACTTTATCGCGAATACCGTATGCACCCCACAGGGCGCGCGTTTCGCCGGCCTTCACCAGTGCATCATGTCCTGACTGGTGCTCGACAGTGTTGGTTTGCCAAGGTACTCTACATTGTCGCTATTGGAAACTCAGTTAGTCGGTCTCAAACTAGACTAAGCTAGTTTAGCCTCTACACTATAATATATATATATATATATATATATATATATATATATATATATATATATATACATACATATACAAGGATATAAAAATATATAGGTTTGTAGATATACGTGCATACATACACAAGTACTCAGCTTGGTATGCTCTAGCTCTCTAGGTCAACCTATGTATTTGACTTTATTAGGACGTCACACGGTCTGTGTAGAGCAGGGATGGTGTTAACTCAAACACGATGTTAAGTCTTAAACTATCTACGAGTTTGCCGGTACGCAGTGAATCAAATACGTGCGGCAATAGCCAGTTCAGCAAAATCTTCTAGCCGCTGCACTCGGGCTATAACAGACGACGCTATGGGACTAAGGCGAGCCGTTTCAAACTACTTTTACGAACAAGCATGGGTATGTATTGTAGGTCACATAGTAATGGTCTAAGCATTAGTTAGATATCAAGCACAAGAATTAAAAACAAGGAGCAAAAAACACTAAATAAGAAGCCACATTGAGGAGATCCCAAACCGTGGCTGAAGAGGGAACTAAAATCAAATGGGGAGAGCATGTTCGTGACCGCGCAAAAACAAGAGGAACGACAACGGCATGGACCCGAGAAGCTGAATCCACCGATAGATTGACCAACGAAATCGTTCATCGGGCAAACAAAGCGGCTCACCCGGCGCACGCCAGAGTGGTGAGGGCTAGCGAGGGCTATTGGGGGCGCTGCGTGCACTTGCGTGAGCAACAGCTAACGCCTCGGAGAAAAGGAAAGGAGGCGCAGTGAGAAGGAAAGCGTGCGTGCCACCCGACAACTAATTAGCTTGTCGGTTAATTGGCCAGACAGTGAATGACATATCTGATGGAAGAGACCGTACGATCCTGAGCCGGAACTGGTTGACAAGAAGGTGCTGCCTACGGAGTGAAAGAAAGAGAGAGAGAGCACGCAATGGAAACGCCAATCCATAACGCATCGACACCCGTAAATTACGGCCAACCTCTCGCTGGAGACTACAATTGAATTTTCGCGTATCGCGTGATGAGCGTCGATAACCGATGTCATCGAGCAGACACTCTGCTGATGTCTGCTGCCAGCAGGCATATTGCGTGATGCTGATGGGACTCGGAACAGAACAATCAATCAATAGGACAGTACAATGTGCTACTGCTAATTGTAAAAGCAGACCGTCCTCCTATCCTCCTCCCATTCCCACAGTTCGAAGGTTGGAAATGGCAAGTTGGTTCCTAGCCAAACATTTCTTGTGCGCCTGACGAGTGTACGCTGTTTAAATGTCCATAATTAAAACGTTTTTTTTTCGTTAAATAAAAAATATCTTCAATCACTACTACTACTAGAAACTGGAGGCTTTTTTGGTGGTCTGCACCGAAACGCAAAAAGCAGTTAAGGCAGTTGTTGTTCGTATCTTACGAGTAATAAGACATTATTTCAATTCATTTTCACTTGTCACATAAGGCGGTTGTTAGTTAACGTACTTAGGATTTTGAGTTATTGTTATGATTCATTTTTGTATTGTGTTTTTATGCAAAACAGAAGTTATCTGTTAGAGTTGGCGTATATATATATATATATATATATATATATATATATATATATATATATATATGTATTTATTCACCATTCTATTGGTAGCAGTATACATCCGATGTTGTGCGAAGTCTACACTGATTCCATGTAGTGTGTACGAGATTGTAGTGACGCTGTGTTAATTTTGGTGCACACAACTATATGGTATCTATCAATATCACAATTTCCACAAAATCGACACACACAACCATCGACCTCAAAACACTGTCCACTCAAGCACATGTAGTGAAGGTATCCGTACCATGTCACTCGACAAACTAGTTCTCGTTTCTTCTGAGCCCCTCTCTTCCATTAGTCCGTTGTATATATATATATATATATATATGCAAGTGCAGAAACCAATGCTGTAACGTATTGATGATGTGTAATGATGAAGGTGTGAAGTTTCGCAATCTTCACCCACGACCTCTTTATCTTCTGCCTAGTTATCGTGCATATTCCTGCCAGTGCACAACCTGCACGTAGACGCTTCCTTGCCTGCCGGCCGGATTCGCCTAACTCGTCGCCAACAATTAGGCGCTCCGTCATTGCCTCAACTAAGGCCATCCGAGTGCAATATCAGCCTGGCCTAGATTGACAGCAATACACGAAGATAGACACAGCCAAAGCCACAGACAGTGAGTGAGCAGAACAACGACCAGGGCAAAGACCGCACGAATCAGCAACTTCTAGTAGCAATTTGGGCCGAACTGGGCCGACACACTTTAACTTGGCTCACCTTGCCTCATCCTCATGGTCTGACTTGTCTGGTGGCGATGAGGATTGACTTTTTTTGTTTAAAACCTAGTGGGGCGTTGGATGGTAATGCACCATCTCTTTATTGAGACATCTATTCTCCCCTTTTTTTTCGATCATGGTCGATTTTTAGTCCACTCCGGCATTTACCAGGTTTAAATTGAGAAAACCATGAGAACCAGTTTAGGAATGGCCGATCTGGATCTCGAACCCGATTGCAGGCCTCCCGATTGCAAGACCAAGGTTTTTGCCACTAAGCCAGCTTATCTTGCTCGGTGCTTTGTTGGTCTTTTCTTAGATCAGATCGAATCCGTGTTTCATTTATTCAGGCAGCATCAGCTTCGAGCTCAGCCAACCGCTATCCGTCATGACCGAGCATAAGGTGAAGTTCGTTGAGGTTAACAGGGAGAGAGAGAGAGAGGGAGACAGAGGGGGGGAGAGAGAGAAACGTGAGGCCTGAGGCCTGGGAGGCCGAAGCAGCGCCTACCAAGATGTTTTCCCCTACACCGCCTGCTGCGACGTCGTAGAATTACCCTGGCCATTCGGCTCTCGGCTACCTTTTCGGTGTTTCGAATACACCTATCACATCGAATACCACCACTATCACCATTGTCACAACAGGCCAGCAAAGACTACCTGAAATGGTCGTCTATTAAGAGCCGTATAGATCGTCGTCGTAGAAGCAGTAGTAGCAATAGTGGGAGTAGTATCAATAGTAGTAATAATTAACCTTAAACAATATTAACAAAAGAGGTTATTCCCTCTCATAAAAGGAAAGGAGATAGAAGAATGCATCGTATCTATATAGCTGGACAACGAATCTATATTACGCCCTCAGCTAACCTATGAGCCGACCGCGAGGATGATGACGATGATGATGATGACAATAATTAGAGGGGTTGGTCACATAACAACCATCTTACCAACCTTTAGCTTAACCAAGTACTCTGGTAGAATAATAGATACTACGTAGGAAATCATGTGTCCACTCTCACGCAAATCTCACAACTGGTAGTGAGATGGTGCAGTCCTACGTGTGACGCCTAGGGTGTATTGGATCGGAGGTCACTGTATGTTGCGCTACAACAACTATGTAGAGCATACAGCAGTGTAAAACGAATCACATCCTACAACGAAACAGACGGATTTAGCTCAAGCAAGAGTAAAGTGATTCCTTTCATTCTCGAAATCTAGTGCGACGATGAGGAATTCTGTGTACGGCGACGGGTACAACAGGGCCACACAAATGTACCTTATATAGTCTAAGTTGCTGATATATATATATATATATATATATATATATATATAATAGAGAGATATCGCGATATAAACAGCGTTAAAGATAGTTTTATACGAAGGCCTGTGAAAAACACCAATTCGCACAACACAGCCGGAATACATATTTTAATTTTGAAAGTTAGGGTTATAAAGTATATTTTATCTGATGTTGTGGAGTCAATTCTAGAAAGCACACATTTATTAGGCGACAACGCTCCTGTGGAAATTTGTACTATATATATATATATATATATCAAATCTGCAAAACTTAGGAAAAATTGCTTTGAATGAGGTCTATGTCGTGCCGGGATCAAACCATGTGGTCAGAGTCGGCGGCCACAAGTCTCACTAATTATCACCCTGAAACATTTCGTAAAGTTTAAGACCTAGTAGGTTGTCGAATCCGCAGTGTCCGAAATTGATTGGAAATCAACAGACCGTCATGATTGACACTTTTTGTTGCTGCTGCTGCTGTTACTTATGTCACTACATTTAAATTCTGGAACGACTTTAAAAAATCTGGATTTGCCGCACCATAGACAGTGTGGCATTTCTAACACGTATGTATACAGTCATATACAACGTACTAATAACGCGCTTAGGGTAAACGCTTACTAGTTGAAAGCAAAGCGCATATAACAACCACTCACATAGTGCCACGAAAAGTTAACACGAAACGTCTGCGAAGGGAAAACAGTTACACTAGTATATGACGAATGGTTGTCATTTGTTGGTTGGGATTACAATTCTAGCCACAATTGCAAATATTGTAATTATGGCATGGTCATTATGCCCGCTACCACTTCTAACAAGCGTCGTTGGAATCGGCTGTTTACTAACCAAATTATTAACACGGCGATTCCATAACTAATAATATAGTAACTAATCATATATGTGGATACCACACATCAATTTAATAGAAGCGCGGAAAAATAAATTTGTCCTTGGGGGAGTCCTGGTTATGCATATTAAGGGTGGACAAATTAGGTGGATTATATATATATATATTTCTTGGAGACCAGATAGCATCGAATAGGTAATTGTCCTGCGGTCGCTCTGCTTAGAGACGCTAGCGCCCCATTATACAGGGCTATCCAGGATAACGAATAACACACGTAGCTACGAACATGCTATGATATGACTCTGAACAGCTGTTACTGCTCGCTCAGGCATCGTTTGTAACGTGCTTGAGAATCGGTTAGCTTCTGACTTGATGATAGTGTGATGGAAAAAAATACAGGCATCGAACGAATTCGAGTACGAAGGGAACTGTGATGTGTGTCCACCTTAACCGAGCCGTCTTTCTTCGGCCATCGGCCGTACTTCTTGCTGTTGTCACTGGTTAATCACGACACGGTGGGCGCAAAAAATTCTCTATCAACAACTTTTTATTCAACATCTTGTGGAAGATCCACGATAAAGTCCTGGATAGCATGTTGTCGCCCTGATTCAATATCTCTCATTCTAGTAGACAAGGAAGCGCTTACAAAAAACTTGTAGCTTACAAAAAAACTAAAACAATTTTCAGTATATATAAACAATCTTTAATACGCCACTATCGGTGCCATCGTGGTTGTCCGGTGATGAAAATTCAGTTGATACGGTTACTCTATGTTTCCACCGTGCGCTCGATTCGCATGGATCTAGGATGACGTGCTTCACGGTTGTAAAAACAAGGAAACAAGCTACAACAATACAACCATCGCAATGACAACTGAAGCACCTGTACCAACAGGAAGAACAATACAGCAAAAACAACACTGAAGGAGCGCCGCCAGGATTAACTTAAACAGGGCTTGGTGAAGTAACCGGCAAGCTCACCCGTGCGACACAGCTGGCAATGAAGAATTCACTTCACTGTTGCCAGAGCCAAGCCATATATATATATATATATAGAGAGAGAGAGAGAGAGAGAGAGAGGAGAGAGAGAAGGGGGAAGAGAGAGAGGCAAAGAGTATATGATTACTGCGGGAAGCAACATGAGGTATGCATACCTGCTAAGTAAAAATAAACCCTGAAAAACACACAATGGATATTTTTTAGGTATGTTTTAAACATCATCATCCTATTTTAGCGTAGGTTGTGTAAAGGGGACTAGAAAACCTTGAAGTGTAGAAGATAAAGCATAGCAATGACAAGCTTAGACCTTTAATTAAAATGTTTGTTACCAGTAATCGCCGTAATTAAGTTTAATCACTCACTGGTTATCAGGTCAAGTGCTTTATGGCTAGCATTTTAGACAAAGCTTGTTTCGATGCAGATCTAAACTAGGAAGTTGCTTACGATATAACGACTTAGAAGATCACTGACTCGGATTGTATTCAGGGAACGTCAAGTCTTCAATGGTACGCAAATAAAGACTACAACAAAATAGTTAACAAAACCGATACGTTATTCTTAAGCGAATATCACGACTCAGAAAGGTAACACTCCAAAGAATGAAGTATACAGGGTGATAGGTTTAGTCCTACTAGATAATAAAGCATGCACCATGAATGGGTGGGTTCGGTCGACAGATGTTGACAACAGTGACGCAGTGCGAGAGCGTAAGACATAATTTGAAGGGGCGGCAAGCAGATTATTCAGCCTTAAGCTGGATTGCACGGAATGCGACAATATTCACGCAACGCTAGTAAATCTGACACAGGTAAAGCATGCGATAATGGAAACACAATGAACTAAGGTAGACGTCTCGGCTATGCCAGGTTATGATACGGAGGGCGTAGTTCTCATTTAATCGATCATACTTATTTCACTCTAAATGGGTATGTGCAAGATGGTTCATGTTATTATTAAGCATAGTTATTTATTGTTCTGCCGTTCCACCGAGAGAAGAAGTGCAAAGATCTTCGTTGCAGTGCCAGACAATCAACCGCGTGGTGCTTACCGCATTGCTGGGAGCAGAACCGACAAATACACAGTCTTCATGAAACTCCCTGCGGGAGCATAAGAGGTGATGGAACCCGTGTACGATGTACCTGGTCTGGTGTATGCCTGTCATCGCAGGCTACCCTGGCCCACAACCAAGAAGACTTAAAGGCGTCGAGCGTTCTTACCTCTGTTAATGCCTCGGTGACTTTGCGTCACCACTCTCTCAAGAATTAGTTAAGCGTCTCCGTCACGGGCATACGCAGCCAAAGCCGAAGCATCTTCACCATCGGCGCACAGTCCGACAATACATACACGAAGCGGCTTCTCGCCTTGATTGAAAGGCAGAGTACTCGTTTCATGTATAGTATGAAGCACTTCTCAAGCAAATCAAAGTTCGCTTGAGATAGGTGTTGCCACACTCTATCTAAACTATAGGCCAACTTTGACAGAGTCTTTAGCATAAACAAGCGCACTGCCGTACCGACAGACAATCGTCGTGCATCTCCTACCCCTCCGTAAAGAGCTGCCAGTGTCGAGTCAACACTGTCCTCGATGTATGCAGAGAACGATGTTCCCCTGTAGGAAACGTCTCTACCATGGCGGTAATGCGCGAGATGGCACCAGTGTTACGGTGAGCAGCAACGATGTCATCAGCATACATCACCACCACGGCATGTTGAAACTTTTGACGCACGTATTGAACAAGCTCGGCCACAATCATAACATCGCGCGGAGCCGTGTCGAAGGCCTTGGGGCAGTCAATAAAAACTGCATACAGGCGGCCTTCTGAATGAGACACTGCCCGCTCTACTTCGGATGGCAAAAGCTGAATGGCGTCGCGGGTCCCTATGCCCTTTCTAAATCCAAACTGCTTTGGAGACAGGGCATGGTTTGCTACATTTGCAATCCTTTCAATAATCAGCTCACAGAATATTTTCTTGAGCGTTTGCTCCGACGCCACTCCCCGGTACAGATTTGGGTCAGTTCTGTCATCGCCGTGTTTTGTCCTTGAATAACATAGAAAGCCTAGCAATCTGCCAAGGAATGCGTAGTTCTGAAGAAGTTGAAGCTTTAGAAGAGAGCCCACCCCCCGTCCCCTACTAGCATTGATGTCGAAAAATGCTTGTGTGCGTATTGCCTGTGTTTAGGAACAGGAATATAAAAAACCTTTGTACTGTAGTTTGAATAAAGGGTGGAAGGAGGTTGAGCTGTAATGAAGCCTGCAAAGCCACATTGTTGGGCGATTTTAATGCCCGCGCTACAGGGTTGTCTGCCTCCGTTCGACTTTTCGATGATCTGGCTGATTGTCTGCGTTTCGGCCAGGGCATCGCCCCCACACGCTAGGTGTCTCAATGATGAAAAGACACATGGTGTGCTCGTTCCTTAAGGCTTTGTAATGGCGAGTTTTGTTGATTGGCCGGATGATGCCAGATTGGAAGTAGAATGTAGGAGTTGGTGCAACACCACTCCCATGGATTCGAAGCAATGCCTACGCAGTTACCGATCCCTGGGATTGGGGAGGAAGCGGGTTTACTGGGTTTGCGAGTCCCAGGCTAGTCACCATGGCTGGGGTGGCGCATGTCCGTCTGGATTCCCGTAATCCCCCAAAGTAATGCTGAGAGGTTTCAGCAGTAACAAAAAAAGCAGGGAGACGTAGCGGCTTCTCTTGCGTTTAGCCTGCTGTTGCATCAGTAGCTGCAGCTTAACCCATCTAAATGCGAGTTATTCCTACAGGGTTTCGAGGACGAAGAGAGACAGCAGGTTGCAGAATTTACCAGCAACCTCCCGGGCATCCTTGTACAGGACCGGTGTGAACTGGACCTGCTGGGTAGGGCGGTCTTCCCGGAAATTATCGGTCCCGGTACTGGCCGAGAAGAGGAGAACAACTCTCCCGACTTTACCAGAGGCTGGGCCATCTCGGTAGACATCAAGCCTACTTCCTGCTTAGGCACGCAATGGGAGTACAAAAGGTTCTGTATGTACTTACGGACCTCACCTACCTTCCGTTTGCCGTCAGAAACTTTGGACCTCGACGACCAAGTGAGGAGAGCCTTAGAAAACATTCTTGACCTGACGCTCGATGATAAGGCATGAATGCAGGCAAGCCTATCGGTCCGGCTGGGTGGAATGGGCATTCGCTCGGCCACGGATTTTGCCTTGCCCGCTTACCTTGCTTCGTCGCATAGTGCGCCCTCTGCCCGCTACTACCGGCGGACTCATCAGCCACCAACAAGACGCCATTCGGATCTGGGACGCGCGTCAGTCTGGTCGTCCTTCTGAGGAACAGATCACTAGCAGAAGGGGTGGGACCAAATCGATACTCAGGCTACCACTTAACTCTTCTGTCTGCCTGTGAGTTAGATATAGACGGCATTTGACTGAAAGTGGTTTCATCCGACGCTGCCGGAGCGTGGCTTGACATGTTTCCCTCCGAGCTAGTCGGCAGTAAGCTGGCTGATGACCACTTCCGTGCCGCCAGTGGCCTCAGACTTGGCATTACCATGTTTGAGAGAGAGGCATGCCCGTGTGGTGGAACGGTAAATGAACGTGGCCTGCACCGACTTAGTTGCACTAAGCTGGCCGGGTTTACGCAGGGCCGCCACAATGCCATTAACGACATCCTCGGGCGCGCTTTCCGACAAGCCGGCTACCGCGTCACACTGAGCCTGGTGGACTACAGAGCGACGACAAGCGTCGACCGGATGGCCTTACTAGCCGAGACTAGGACCATAATCGGCCGCTGGCGTGGGACGTCACCGTCTCCGACTCGTACGCCCTCGGCTATCGTGCACTAGCCAACGCGGGCGTCGGCAACGTTATCCACCATCGGAAGGATGCAGAAACGGCGCCTATACGCGCATCTCCTTGATGACCACGTTGTAATGGCGTTCGGCCTCGAGTCGTCTGGCGTTTGGGGAAAAGATGCACTCAAACTGAAAAAGGAGCTTGGGAAGAAGCTCTTCAAGGTCACAGCGGAGCTAAGATCGACCGCGATTCCTCCGACAGAGAGTGTCACTAGAATTACAGAGAGGCAATGCCAAAATGATGTTGAGTGGTCACCGACACTCAAGCAATAAGAATAATATAAGCAATATTGTAGATATTGTATAAGTAATATATTGATAATTGTGGTACATGTACATATTGATCAAATAAACCCTTGTTCAAAGAAAAATTATTATTATTAAACAGCGATAATTTTGTGTGCTTTATCCCGTCCCTCGGTGTTATGTCCCCAACCGTTATGACCTCGCATTTAGAAAGATTGAGGACTGTCTCCCCCTTTATCCGCGGACTTCTTTACCTTGAGTATGTCAACGGCTACCACTTGCCGGTCTTCTTAATAAGCATCGTCGACTTGAACGATATGTATATAACACCAGATGTTTACTGAACTGCTTCATCCGTGCAGCTAAACTGAAGATCTCCTCGCTGTACAAGGCAGGGCCCAGTCGGTCCTCCTATTGCACTCCATTTGTCAATTTGAGTGGTTCTTTGTCACAGCAGGATAGAAGTGGAGGACCTTCGCGGCCTTGCCATAACGGCGTGAGGAGTTCCAGTACGTGTAGTCTTACTTTTTCTAATATTACGCGGCGTCGTATTGCGCTAAAGTCCGACTTAACTAAAACCAGCACAGGACTATCTGTTTCGATATATGCTCGTACTACCCCCTTTATCGACACTCCTATTTGCTTCACTTCTAACGCTTTCATTATGGTTCGCTTACTGATACCAATGGTCACCTTTATCACGAGCCTTCGAATGGTAAGGCTACACATGCTATAGGTCTGATTGAACGGTTTTTCTTCTTGAACTAACCCCAAAAAGGGGGTCAGGCACAAAGAAGACGTCACGCAGACTACCGTTAGTGCCAAGACTACCAGAGAGCAAAGTTCTCATTGTATATTGTTATGGTTATACTCGTCCAGAAGGTTTGCAAGTGTTTCCACTGCGATTCAGTAATGTTATGCCTGATCATTTGGCATGATGACCGGTCGATAAGCCTCCATGTTGGCAGTATTATTAACTTCTCCCAAAATGCATTGTGTTGAAGGCAAGGGCTTCCGCGTATGCCGCGTAGCGTATCTCTCTAACTTCCCAGGGTAACGGATCGGATTTGTGCGTCGACACTCCACATGCACGCAACTGCTAGAAAGGAAAACGATTGGGCTTTGTACATAAATGCCAACACGAACTTTCACTGTATATTCCTCGACCAGAAGAGTGCCTGTAATCGGGTCGATCATAAGCTTGTTATCGACAAAATGAAGACGCTCCAGGTCCGTCCACAGACTTGTAAATGGCTTGCCGCTTTTGTACGCAGTCGATCGTTCCGAGTGAAACTCGGTGAATGTCTTAGTGAGCCATGACTGGCACCGACTGGCGTCTCACAGGGAAGGTGTGTCTTACCACTTTTTGTTTAAAACCTTTATTCAATCGAGTGTTAAATATCTATTAATCTTAAATCTATTTTGCACGCTGACGACCTAAACACATACTCTGCTCCGGACTCTTCCTTTGCGTATACCGCGCTGTCGTCAGTCAGCTGTTGGCCAGCATCCGCCGCTGGTGCAGTGAAAATGGGAGCTCTCTGTTCTGAAATGTCTCGGTGTTTTTACGTCGACGGGCCTTACGTTTACTGCTCATATTAGAGATCTAGTCAAATCTGCATCCGTACTTTCCGTAAACCTGATTTTCTGTTGTTTCATAATATAGGATTCAAATGTATATATTCGTCCGTATAAATCAGTTGTATCATAGAAACTTATATATGTCTTCCGTCTGGTCGCCCATATTTGTGCACGCATGTAGGCGTCGAATTGAATTCCGCATCCATGACCCGTTCGGATCGTGTTGAGTCAAAGGTGACGCAGGCAACGGCGAGTCTCTTATGAGCAAACCAAGTGAAGACTAGGTATTTGTAGAATGAACACGTATTATATGTAAGCGCTGTGATAGGTAGGTCGTGAAATAAGACGCGATATGTAAGATTCCGAAGTAACCGTAGGGACTTCTGCACATTCGCAGGTAGACGACTCAGAACTTCATCCAGAAAACGGAACAACCTTAGCTGGGCCACATACTTCGGAGACAGAATCGAGAAACACAGATCAGATCGTAGGCCCCCACCCGACTCGGTTCCGAGGGTGCATCGGAAGAGAGCCACATAATAAGGACGAGGCTGCCACCAGTCGAGCAACTAAGCTGCTCGGCGAAAACGAGATCGGAAGCGTCGCGAAACTTTGCTTTTGTGAGACTCTGGTCTGCCCACCCAGCCGTCGCGTTCGTGGAAATATCCCAGAGGGCCGGCGCAATTTGAACTGTTGTCAAAACTACTCTTTTTATTCAGTTATTTATTTATTAAAATCACCTTTGTTCAGGTACATAGTCAATGATCGAATGGTAAAATAAAAACAATATCACTGCGAGAGGCTCCGTAAATAGACTACACGTGGGCAAATTGCCCCGTGATACTTTGCGCAGTAGGCCCCGCACCGAGTACATATACATGGTGGATGAGGGTCGTGGAAACCGTGTGTCCCGCACAGGACGTGGTGAACCCGTGTACCGCGAAGCGAGTCACTATGTGGCGGTTTGTGCGGCCTAGGTCCTTCCAGGTGCTGTCTCGCATGGCACCCGTATCAAATATGTCCGGGTCGATGTTCGCCATTTTGTCTTCCCACATGCGGATGAATTCCTTGTAGGCGGGAGTCTCTGGCAGGTTGAAACGTCTCTTCAGATCCTCGACGAACAACGGAGTGTCCGCCAGCAGATACACAAGCCGGTTCTTGCTTGACGAGTGCAGACCCATTACACGCTTGAGGTAAGCTGGTCTTACGCGGTCCAGCATGTCAAGTTGCTGCCGCGAAAGCTGTCTCCAGATGACCTGGATGCCGTAAGAGGCGACGGGGGCAAGTTTGAGGTCAAAGAGGCTAAGAGCAGTCTTCAGAGAGAGCAGCTGCGGCTTCTGTATCCCAACAGATGCCACTAGCGCGTTCCTCACCCGATCCGTGATGTGCTCTGTGAACGAACGGCCGTTGGAAGGGGATGACATGCCGAGATACTTGAAGCTTTTGACGTACTTGAGCTCTCTCTCGTCGTACTCTTTTTTATATGGGAGGTTTGGAACCGCTAGTGCACTATCGGTACTGGCAACCAACAGCACCTAGTGTAGGACTTTAACCTGCTAGAAACCTAAATCTCCTCCCCCCCAGAGATCAGCAATGTGTGGCACTACTACCACCGGCTCTTATAGATCTCGTCGTGGCCTCAGTTTGCGAATTCGAGAGGATGTGTCAAGCCGTTCTACAGAGAACTGGACTGTCATAGCCTCTTGCCGGGCATTCTCATCTTGATCACTTTTGATAGCAATGACTGCGGCGTCCGTAGAGCGCCGCGAGCTTTGTCCAGCCGCGTCTTCTCAATAATAACGTCTAAAAAATAGACTCCTATGCGGCGGCATCCTCCATCACGTGACTGACAACGTTCCGTGTAGACCTGGGCCAGAGGCTGAGCAGGACGAGACCGTATGGTCAACATCGTCTGGCTGCCCCGACGCGTAGAGTGTGCACGTGTCCACTTGCGACTTCCCAATCCACATCATAAATAATTGAAATCGGCCGTGGCCCGTGAGCACCCGGACCGAGAAGTGCATAAGTGGCCCCTGGCCCGTCACACCAGCATCGGAGGTCTGGTACAAGCGACCGGGTCCAGGCACTCCTGAGCCGGGCATTTGTGAGCCCACGTGTCAAGATGATGCCTAAATAGAAACATCCTGGCAGTACCTACCTGGTCAGGATGGCCCGCGAGGGTCAGCTTGACTCTAGGTGTAATTTTCCGGCCCGTTACGTAAACTTCCTTCGTGTTCTGTGAGGCAAGCTGTAGATGATGGGCGGTCATCCGTATCTGCATATCGGCTAGCGCCACGTTGGCAGTTCTTCCAGCGTTGTCTATTGGCGAGCCCATCGCTGAACTAGAAGGAGGGAAATGTCGTCCTCTTCTCGCTGCCGTCGTCTTGCAATACACGACCTGGCTCGCGTCAGGCTCCTGTTGTTCCTTATGAAGTTTTCCCCGGCCGACAAACAGTTTGTATGATGCGTTTGCCTGCTACGACGCCCCTGTCCTGAAGAGTTCCCAATCTTGCCGCAAAGTGAGGATTTCCTTATGGAGGTGCCTCATTTGTCATGTGCGGCGACGTGATGAAGGTATAGGGGGGCTCCTGGGGGCCAATATGAAGGTGATATAGCGTTGGTTGCTTATTGACTCTTCTGCGACATGTACGGTCTAATCCTGAATGGCAGACGGCGGGGCGTCCGGGGTGGATCCAGGAACGACCGCTGGCCGCCCCGTATAAAGACGAGTTCAGTCGCCCGTGTTGGCTAGGGATAGCCCCACCTAGGCCACCCAATCTAACACGCCAACCCTCTCTCATTTGTGTACCAACACCTAAGATGGAGACGTAGAAGTACCCTGTAACTACCACGGACCCATGGGGGTGGGCCCGTATTGAGGCGGTGGCTCCGAGAGAGGCTTATTAGGCGAAAAATATTACCTGACGGTGGCAACTCCACCCAGTTAAACCCTGGATCTGGGACGTAATTGTGAGAGCCAGATTAATTTCAGTTCACCAGATCTCTGCCACTTCCGTGATCTATCGAGTCCAGCGGGCTTGCTAGCTGGCTTACCCGATTGCAGTAGTATATTTGCGGCCTGCTTGGTTGCAGCCTCCTTCTTATCAATTGTTTGCTGACGTGAGCTGTTGTTCCGCGCCTTTTACGCGATTGCCCGATGGCCATGCCGTTGGCAGTGGTAGCACGTTGGCGGCTAGTGCTCACATCACCACATACCACTTGGCTGTGCCGCGGCCTTGCCGAGACTCGGAGACCCTCACTGGACATGCGCTAGAGTGCCGCACAGCTTCCTGACCGAGGCATCGATGGAGGCCTCGCCCAGAAGGCCCTAACCCCATAGCGCCTAAAGAGTTTGGTGTTTCCTAAAATAAATCGGGGTGTTCGCAAAAGACCGGCCCTTTCCGACTCGATCTCTGATAAGTGTCTGGGCAGTCAGGACGGAACGAGGTGATACAAAAGCCTTTCAGAGGTGAGCGCTGGGGAGCAGAAAGAGCCCAATCACGTAGAGCGATGATACTATGCTTCATAGCCTGCTTCACCAGAAGTGTGGGGACGCGTTGCAGGCTTTCCTTTAGGCGCTCGGGGTAAGTGTATAAGAGAGTGGTCGAGGCGGATCCAGCAAGTGCTGCTAGTAGCAGCGTCCGCTCTACGACCTTCCTATGAGCTTCAAGTGAAAGTATCTTGAGAGAAGATCCGAGGATCTCAACCACGAGAGGGCGTTGTCTAGCAATGTCGGTAGCGAGGGAAACTGCCCTGCCAGTCTCGGCGTCCGCGGCAGTTCCCAGCCTACGGCAGAGCCCTAATGTCTCTAGGGTGGTAAGGTCCACAAGAGATGCAGGAGTCAGTCGAAGCGCCTTGGATGGTTAGTACATACCTCTCAGGCTGTCGATGTTCTGCGCTGTCTTGGCCGTCGTAATTTAATCTTCGAAATATCCATTTGCCGCCGCTGGATCAGAGGGGGCGCACCAATTACAAATCGAAATGGGGTCGACCGACTAATAGGGGCTTCATGTGCCCGCGCCTCGTTCTCTCTAACCGGAATTCCTGTTTCAACCAGACCTCCTGAAGGGCCAGCTTGATAGCATCCGCAGCGGCGTGTATCTTGCGAAGGTCATACTCCAGGTGGAGGGAAACCTCCTTCAACTCAGGGTTGGTGTTCTCAGCCTCAAAACAAAGGCCAACGGCCTTCTTGACGTGTTCTTCAAAAGTCTTGTTTTAGAGAAAAGTGGATAGTGTACTATCCAGCCGCCACCTACATTCCTCGCGTGGGCGGGGCAAACTAATGGGACTGCCAACTAACTGTGTGATGTGTTTCTAACTAGTGCACTAAATTATATATATATATATATATATATGATAGAATGATACATAACATAACTGATAAGCACAACAAACGCCTTCTACCTAGTACAGTAATGAAAAAAAGAAGCCAGCCAACCAGTTCGCTTTTTTAGACCAACAATGTTTATTGTTCTTCTGCAATTGCACTAAATAATTTCACATAGGATTCAATCCAAGCCATGTTCGCCTTCGTCTCCTTGCGTTCGTTCTCTCTTTCTCGCGCGCGCACTCTCTCTTTCTCTCTCGCTGTCTCTCGCTATCTCGTTCTCTCGCTAGTTCTCGCCTTCATCTGTCCTTTGAATATCTCTCTCTCTCTCCCTCTGTGTGTCTGTCCTGTCCTAAATCCGCTTACATCTTTCGTTTCGGCGCGCGCACTACCTTGCTGCTCTGCCAAAGACGGCCACTTACACTCGCACTTGCACCAACACAAACACACGCACACTTGTATCTTGCTTTAACTATTTCTCTCTCTCTCTCTCTTCCTCTCCCTGACCCTATCTCTCTCTTGCTCCCTCCAATCCCGCGTTCGCATCTTCTCTCTCTCTCTCTCTGTGTGAGTATGTTTGTGTGTATCTCCCGTTCGTTTTCCGTTTGCTGTCGGCTAGATCGGCTGACCACCAAGACTACCACAACAACAACCACAACAACAACAAGCTATTTGCTCTACTACTCAACATACCCATAAACAACCACCACCATCACCACCACCACCGTCCACACTGTCATCTTTACGACCACTATTCTCGTCATCATCATCATCTCAGTAATCATTATTATTTTCGTTACTATCATCAGCATCATCATCATCCGCCTCTCCATCATCATCATCTGCCACCGTCGAATCTTCGCCGTTGGGTCGGCGAAGCTGGTCGTACTCACAGTTTATAGAGCGACACTACTTACTTTATTATTATTATTCTTCTTTTTCTTCTTATTATTATTATTCCTCCTATTATCAATTAGCATTCGTGTCGTCGTCGTCGTGGTCTCAAAGTCTTGTTCCTGTTCTCTCGCAGAGAGGAAGATGCAACGGCTTTGCGAGCAGCTATCCTGACCAAACAGAGCAAGCAATCATTTCACGTTTCTTTGATTTGCTAATTCTCCCTCCTCGGTGTGGCCCGGAGCGGCCCAACATGGCACTAGCCAGGCCAACCAAAAATAGAATGCCTTACATTTATTGTTTTTCTTGTTGTTGTTACTGCTGCTGTTATTGTTTACAATTCATTTAAGCCAATTTGTTAGTACACATAATCCGCTGTTACAACACAGACAATTTTGAGGCTCACCTCTTCCCCGCCTGATATTAATCGGGCGAATATGCTGAGTATAAGGCCGCCAAATGTGACACACGGCATTTGCTCACCAACAACGTGAGCTCACTCTTTGTGTATGTCACATGCTTCGAGAATCTTCGCGTAAATTTTGTTTGCGGTTCTTGTTGCTATTGTTTTTGCTAGTCATGTTGTTGCTGCGGCAAGTTCGCTGCCCATTGTTGTCGCGAAACATAGCTGGATAGATAAATAGAGAGATAGATAGATAGATCGATGAGTTCGAACTGTTGTAGTAAAAGAAACATGTTCACAGACCAGCGTTGTGTTCCAATAGCGTAACAGAAGGTATTGCCTACTATGGTAGTCTGGATGACGCCGACGACGACAACAATGCTTTTGCTGCGTGGGCCATTTGGTGGAGCATGCGTGCGTCGGGAGTTTGCAAATGCTGCCCACAAACAGAGGGCCGCATTCATCCGTCCGTTGCGCAGCTAAACAGTATTGTCTCTCTCTCTCTCTCTGTCTCTCTAATTGATTGACTATCTGTCTGTCACTAACACTGTCTGAAGTGAAGTAAGTCAGAAAACAGCCATTTTCCTAGTCGCAGGCTTATCTTTTACTGGTCGTACCACGTGAAATACACTTCACACGCTAACCAACCAGCCGACAGTCTTATCTGCACTCGCCCATACTCAACACATACTCTGCAACCACTCATCTTCACGCCACGCTCAATTCACTAACGCTTCCATTCCACTTCATGCCACACACTCGCCATGAACCTCGCTCGCATCGCGTTGTCAACCGAATACCGAATACCGGCCAGGTGAACGTTTCGTTCGTATGGTTGTCGTATCCGCTAGTAGTGTACGATGATCGTCTTTCCCTGTTGTCATCGCTGCTGATCGCTGCTACATGTCGTCTCGGCTATTGTTGTTGTTGTTGTTGTTGTTGTAGGTGGTGGTGGTGGTGATTACTAAATAATTATCCAATCTTTGTTAATGTCGTCAGTTTCACCACTATGCGTCAGTTTTACCGCGTGCCGTTTTGCTGCTTGCTTGTTAGCTGTCATTGGTTTGTTGTTGTTAGTGCTGCTGCTGCTACATTTGTGTGTTATCTTTATTGTTGTTGTTTCTATTGTAGTAATCGCTGTTGCTGTTTCTATTGTAGCAGTCGCTGTTGTTGTTGTTGTCGCTGGTGTTGTTGTCGTTGCTAGTGTTGTTTCTATTGTAGCAGTCGCTGTAGTTGTTATTGTTATTGTCGTTGTTGTTGTTTCTATTGTAGCAGTTGCAGTTGTTTTTGTTGTTATTGTCGTCGTTGTTGTTCTTGCTGCTGCTGCTGCATGCTATTGCTCTTGCAGTTACATACAATTGTGTCTTTACTTTAGATCCTAGGACTTCCAATGTCATTGACAAAACGCCTAGCCTCTACTGTCTCTCTCCACTCACTCGTCCACTGGCATTCGTTCCAACAGGGGATTCGCCTGCCCATGTCCTTCATGTCCTCATCCACACGAGAAGTCATCTGTCTCTTTCTACAATTGGTTAGTCACATTGTTTCTTTTTGCCGCGGCGCTCTTCCTCGTCCATCGTCATTAAACATCATCTACCGTTGTGAGGCAGCGCCAGTTTTCTGCTAGTCCAAAACTTGACACAAGTACACCTACCTCTACTAAACCACTTCGTCTTCTTCTTATTCGTCTTCTTTCTCCTATTCTATATCATGTTCTCATCATAATTTTCTCTAACACGTCGGTCGTCTCGGCCGATCCCCCCCCCCCCGACCCCGTCAGTAATAATAACAATAGTAGAGGCATTATTACTAGTAGTAGCAGTAGTAGTAGTAGTAGTAGTAGTAGTAATAGTTGTAGTAAACAATAACTAGAATCACCATAATCACCTCCATTCACTCATCACGGCTTACCATCTTACGATGACGATGATGATGATGATGATCCTGTCTTACAATAACAACAACAACAACCACCCCATTGGTTTTCATATTAATTGCGCACTTCAATCGATCCCGTTGCGCTCCGCCCCGTTCTCCTGCTAGGCTCGGCGACTTGGATTTTTCGGTCGCCTTTTTCCTCTTGCTGCTCTGTGATTGATGCGGCGCACATTACTGCTCAAATTAGTCTCTGCTTCCTTTCTTATATATGTTCCTCTCTTTTTCCCCTCTGCAGACGCTTTTTCTGGCTACTCTTGTTCCCTCCAGGTAACAGCAACGCAACCTTGACAGCGCTGACTTATTTCAACGTTCAAATTTCGTGCTTCGTCTGCCCGCATCCGTCGGGTGGCTGGTCTCTATTTGCTACTGCCGACTGCCGAGAGTCTCATCAGCTGTGTGCTGTCGGAATAGTTCTCGCTCTTTCTTTCTCTCTCGCCGCGCTCTCTTCTCTCTCTTTCGTCCATTTGCTCCACCTCTATGTCTATCTTTCTCATTTTCTCTGCTTCCTGCTCTCTACACAGTAGCGCATACATGCATCCACCCCCTAACCACCCACCTACCTCCACCCACAAAACCCCCTCACGTCCAAAAACAGGCATACGGTCGGTCATACACAAGTACACGCGCACACACACACACACACACAAGATCACATAGGTCCTCGTCAACGAGATGCTGCACATGCCGCCGCCAGACCCCTCGCCAAACCCCTCGCCATGCGTGCATCAGTCTCCGAGTCCCAGACCAAACTTAACCGTACAGACAGTTAGTCAGTCAATCGTCATCAATCAACTTCAAGTCGTTTTCCCCCGGCTTCGTCCCAATCCGGTCCAGTCCAGTCCAGTCCCGCGCGCAGTTACCACGGCTATATTCGGTTCCGTTTCAGGCATCCAACTCTTTGTTTCGCCGCTTCGTGCACGGCCTGTCGTCGCGTCTTGTCAAGGAGCGCAAAGGTTAACACCATAACACCATGACCTCCACCACAACCGCCCCCTACCAACACTAGCGGGCAGTGTGGCAGCAGCAGCAGCAGCAGAATCTACAATCATGAGTTATTATTATTATCAAGAACCTTGTGCACCGCAAACCTTACCCGCCCAACAGGTGACTGTCGCCGACAACTTCGCCAACGAACGGAGCCATTACAATTTGTCGCAGTGAAGGCTGTGATACACGAATGCAAATCATGATACTGATGATAGTCATACCGCTTCCTCTCCATCCATTCGTTTGATCCAGTCACTCAATTCTTCTCGCATTGTATACTATTAACAAGATGAATCATATTAACGATACATCATGAATGAGTAGTCGTTCATTCATGGAATCGAATCATCAACGTAACGTATTATCGTCTGTCCGACGGCTCGCGTCAAGCGAAGCACTTCAACAAGTCTCTCTTCTCTCTGGTCCACCGCCGCGGTCGACGAGGTCACTTCTTTTTGCGAATGGTGTGTGACACGTGACGGTACAAGCCTGCGCGGAAATAACTCACACAACCCCTCATGCACACAAGTACACGCACACGTTCTCGTTCAGTGGCGATAACAAATCAATCGACTTGAATTCTTTCTACACGCACTGCTGCTAAAAACCTGCTGAGTTCCCCCTGTAGCACCAGTACCAGAAACAACCGAGGCTCGACTGCACACCAAGATTCCAAAACTATATGTTTGTTTTTATATTTCCGGCACGGGAGTAGGCGGACACGAAGCGTCCAGATGAGCAGTTACGGTTTTGCGATGATCTCATCGTAGCCCTGCTTGTTGTTGTTGTTGTTGTTGTTTTCCATTTGCATTCTGGGTTGTCGCTGGTTCAACTACAAGGTTAAGTAGCTGTACCGTCGACAATCATCGACTCGTGATTCTTAGCCTACAGCGAATTTAAAAATCCATACAGGCACTGCAACAACGAACGATTTGTTCGCACCATCCTCGAATAAGATGGACAAAACAACCCGATATGATAACCGATAGCCGCTAAGGGGGCGTCACGTTCAGACAAGCACGAAAAATATTAAAAACTGGGGTAAAGACGGGTACTATATCTATATCGCGTGTTAAGACGGGTACTATATCTATATCGCGTGTGTGTTTAACTTCAGCTTGTGTGTGAACGGATCTAGAAAGAAGAGGTTTCCTTCCGATCACTTGAATGGTTCTTTAGCTCTAAACAGAACGATAGGAAATACGCATTCCAACAGAGTAGAAATATGGCGGTTCTCAGCCGCCTCTTACGGGGCGGCGGTGGCGTGCCCTGACCGGGATTGAGTTCGATTAGAATTGCTTCTCTTTTGGGCTGGGTTGTCGTGATATCACCTGTGGGCGCCACACACTGATTCGACTCGACTCACCGGTATCCTGGTCGAGTCAGCGATAAATTGTCATTTCTTGACGTTAGCCATTAATTGATGATTCCTTGCCAAATATCCGGCGAGGAACTTCCCGCGCGATGATGACAAGCCTTTGCTTCCAAGTACCATTCGACTTCTGTGTCATCTCGAAACCACGTGATGGTTTTCGTTGCAACACTGTCGCCTCAGCCGGTAATCTGCGACCAGCCCCTCTGCGACGAAGCTGACAGCAAACGTTTTCCTTGATCGAGCCCTGAACGCCGCCAGCAAACTGTGTCCCGTAGCTAACGAGGTTCCGCCTGGATGAATCCTGTATCGTTGCAATATTCGTCTTGTCCGGGTCCAGTTTCTTCCGTCTCGTAACTTCGTAACGTTTTTTTCAATCTTCCACCACCTGGTCGCTTTTTTCGATCTACGCCAATCATTCGTTACCATCAGTAATTATGAAGAGCTAGAAGTCAACCCTTGATCGTGTATCACCCCCGTGTTAATAATAATAACAGTACTACTCTTCATATTATTATTGTTATTATTATCCACCATATAGCTGTTGTTATGATGATGATGATAATAATAATAATAATCATAAACATCACCATTACTACTATCATCAGAGTGCTATCAATATCGACGATTATTATTATCCATTATCATAATGGTAATGCTCATAATAATAATAACCATTGCCACAGTGTTTAATATCGGTAGAATTATTATCATTATCGTCTTATCGTATTGTGGGTGTTGTGGTTGATGTCATTTATTACCGTCATGTCATCAACATGACCACCATGACTTCAATAAATTACATCTAATACCTTCACCAGGATCGACGAGTTCGTCGGCCATCACTGCTCCGGCATTTACCGGTGTCTCTTCCCTTCTGCCCCTTTGTGGCTTGTAATTAGTGTCGCGTGTTTTAAAACGGCGCATTTTTTCCACATTCTGCTAATGATGATTTACGACAATGAACAGCAACATTGCCCGCATCGGCGTCGCTGCGTTCGTACAGTAGATAATAGGTATGTAATATCAAGGAATTCAATCGCCTCACAATGCATTGTCCCTTCCTTTCTAACTGTGTTGCTATATACTTACTAGTATGATAATCGTCATATTCTGATTAATAGCCATAACTATTATTGTTATTAGTATTATTATTAATATCATTATTATTATAATTATTATTATGATTATTACTAGTACTCTTGTTGTTGTTGCTATTAATTATATTTTAACCTAGTTAGCTAACATATACCAGTCAGCTTGTAACCGGTACCAACGAGCAATCTTAGATCAACGGAAGTGTTGTGTTCTTATGGTTCGCATGATAACGCACACACCAACCACACCAATGCACACCAACCACACAGCAGATGCATTCAAAGCTCAACCACTAACAACACGAACAACGAAAGAAACACACACAGACAATCATACATACACACATACATACATTTATACGCATCCATACACCACAGAGGACAATAAACATATCCAAAGACATCGATCTATCGACTTTTTGTTGTTGTTGTTGCTGCAGCAGCTGTGCAAACGATGGACTATTATTATTATGATTATATATAATATTTTTCTTCTTATTCTTCCTGTCGTACCGTCATCATTGTTCACCGCCATCACTCCGCGCGCGTGTGTGCTGTGTTTGTACGGGACATGGGTGGGTGGGACATTGGGTGAATGTGCTTGTGAGGCCGAAGGGACAAAGATTTCGTCAAATTCACAAAATCACACTCCACATTCTACGTGATAATGGTCTGTGTATATCTCGTTAGCTCCTGTTTTTCCTTCTCCTGCGTTTTCGGTTCTTTTTTCTTTCATTCGATTAGGCATTCTTATCGTCATCATCATCATCCAGACATGGCTGACCGCATCATCGCAGTTCTCTAATTGACTACATATTTCATCCATGATGACCATGTCCATGAAGGCTACATCTACTTCTGCTCTTCTGCAGCAGACGCACTGCAATTCGTCGCATGTTCGCTGCAGCTGGTGGTAGCGTAATCATGCTAATGCCAATGCCAATTTCCTTCTCCCCTAAAGGTCTCCATCTCGTCGGGCAACGATGCTCCCGAATTGACGGACGACATTAGTTCGTAATTTGTATTCGAGCAATACGCCAATAAGCTAGCCAGCCAATGATGCCCCGTGCGCGAATGAGCGTATCTTTCTGTCTGTCTGTCTACCTATCTGTATGCGTGCTTGGCATGGGGATGTGTTCGTGTCGAGCTGTTTGTTGTAAGCGTGCTTGGTCACCCCCGCCAGCCATAGAGATGCGTGTTTAGTCACGTTCTTCTTCTTCTTCTTCTTCACAACAACAGCAACAACAACGTCAATTTTGTTGTTGTTGTTGTTGTCGAAATTCGAGTCCTGCTTTTCGCTGCCAATGATGTGTAAGCCATTCGACACCGCGCTCTCCGTGCTGTCGCCAAAACGGTAACGAAGAAGTTGAATGAGGAGGACGATGAAGACGACGACGATCAACAACGACGACGACGACGACAACATCTTTGACAATATGAGCATTATAGCTGAGAGAACTATACTTTTGCACATCATGATAGTTATGATGATGATGATGATGATGGTGGTGATGATGATGATGATGATGCTACTACTGATGATGGTGATGATGCAGACGCCGACGTAAAGGACGTTCAAAGTCGATCTGTCGCGGCAGCGGAAGCTGCAAAAAACAAACAACAGCTCCAAGCAGCAGAAAGCTGATCGATATCAACAAACATATCAACAGGTAGACAGCGACAACGACCAACATCTCAAACGCATCCATTTCTCATTGTTAGCCTAGAAGACGCCTGCAAAACAACACATCCACTCACACGCCCACACACACACGCACAGAGACACGTGGCCGGACATACACGCCAACAGATCGACCGCCAGATATACATACATGCAGCCCCATGCGCTCACAGGCGACGGCGGTGGCTTCGGCGCTCAAGAGGCGGGTGGAGACCGCGCCGGCGGCAACGCCACACTCGATAAATATGCTGTTACATGTAAGCTAGATATGCTGCTGCTGCTGTAAGCATATGTCGCTGTACATGTCGTCAGCGAATGTACACGGCTATATGAACCATCAACCCTCAACATCATCATCGTCGTCATCATCATCGCCACCATGGCCATCATCATCATCATCATCATTACCATCATCACCACTTAATCAGCGTCGTTGCATGTTTTTACGTGACAAAATTTGCATTCCCTAGCTTAGTCGTCCAACTCTTACTATACGTTTATAGTAGAGGCGTTCCTCTTCGTGCCGTGCTCTTCCATTTCGCCAAATGTGACGTTGCTCTCTTGCTGGTGCTTGCCGACTTCCGTATAACCATAAATCGTCGAGAATGTTTTTGCCACCATACTCCTCTCTATCTTGTTGACATTGACTCTGTTAGTTTCGCTGCACTCCGCTCGGCTATTTCGCAGCACTTTCGGCATGTTCGCCTTGCGCACAAGACGAAGTGCGCGAATGATGGATGTCTTCTGCCTAGATACATGCGTAGAAGGACAGGAGACATTCTGCACAAGGTAACAATGACACGACAGCAATAAGCCGAATACGAGCTCTGCGGCGGTGGCGGCATCGTTATGACGAGGACAAAGAAAATGACAAAAACAACAACAACAACGACGACGGCGACCGCGAGTCGACTATTAACCACATAGGCTTGAGTGACAAATAGCGAGCAGGGGATGGATAGATAGATACGTGGATAGGTAGGCAGGCAGGCCGGCAGAGAGGGGGTTGTGTTTGCGTGTTGTTTCCATCGCCCCAAACAAATCTCTTTGTTTTTGGGACTGAGCTTCAACAGCTGCCTTCGTTCCGTGTTGTTCGATTCGTTCCCTTCGCAAGTGTCTAGCGCGTTCGGTACGCAGTCACGCGCACACGGATAGTAGCAGCAGAAGCTCGGCTGCAGTGGCACCAAATAGGTATACGGATGACACAATCGTGTCACATGTGACCATGTATCCGTTATGTACCCTTCCCCCCTCCCTACCTCATAAAGTTAGTCAAAACCACACCACACCGCACTACACCAGTCGCCGCACCACCGCATCTGTTCACGGCACGGCATTCGGTGCCCGCAAGCACCTCGTGACACCCCGAACCTCACGGTTGCATCGAGCGCATCGCAATGGCGGTGGTAGCAGCGGCGGTTGTGCACATCGGCGGATATATTATACACATCGGAAATAAAGTAGCCGTCATCTTCGCCCACATGCCTATGGCGACAGTCGACGAGCGGTCGCTCATGGACGTTGTCGTTCGTCAGCTTTTTTCGTCTCGCCTCTTAACCTTCTCCTCGCATCTATGCCAACAGATGTATCATATGATATCATCATCATCAACCTCATCAACGACAACACATCGATACGCCCGATGATAATTACACGTCGGAATCTTCCCGATCGATTGCAGCGGCTACGGCGGCCGCTATGGTTGCTGGATCGTTTGCCGCCAACAACAATAACAACAACACTAAGCCCTCTACCGAACAGTATGCGCCACAATTCATCAAACAAACGTGGTGGTAGTTATGTAGAATCAGACCGTTTTTGCAAGCTACGCGCACGCCCGAAGAAGGTGCAAAGGACGACGCTGTACTGCCTCCCTAACCTCCTGCCATTACAATATTTGTATCTACATACAGACATGCATGCACACAAACAGACACACTCACGCGCACACTCAGGTATATGCTCAACGTAACACGCTCACACAATGACGCACTCGCATACACTGACCCCTACGCTAATCTGACCCGCCGGCACTGCAGCTTAGTATCCAAGCAAGCATCCTCTGAACTCAACTTCAGGTAGCCGGCCATCCTGATCGCTCTACTTCTGAACCCACTAGACTCGGACGGCTCAAATAGGCCGCACGTGTTTGCTCTATCTCCTTCATTTCGCTGTGCCATTTTCCTATCACCTCATTAAGAGCGGGGGGGGGGGGGGGCGAGAACACCTCACCAGGGGGCGAGAAAAGGGTTTCTTCCACTTTCGTGTGTATGTGATGCGCCCTCCCACGTGCACGGCGTGACACGACATCTCTTTGTCATGTCCAACCGCCAAATTCTCAAAGAACAACTGCACATGTTCAACCTGCCTGTTTCTCACTTGATAAACCCCTCTTCTCAAGTGGGTTTGAGGGGGCAAATCCTGCTTTTCTTACTTATACCTGCACTTTGCCGCTGGCTAACGCAGAATTCGTTCTTCTCTATATTTGATCGACATCAACAACGGCATGCGGGCAGCCCCGACGCCGCCTGGCGGCGTTCTGTTTGGTCCAATGGTCGGTTTGAACGGCGCCCTCCAAACCCACTCGTGCATATATAAACTTGCTATTATTTCTCGATTATTCTCGCCCCTCGCTGTCCGATAGGGGAAAGCGTACGGTCTTTCTACCTTCTTGTTCTCGGCTACGCTGAGCAAGTTGTCCAGGCTACTGTTAGTTTGCAGCGAACACGTAAATTACTCGTAAAAACGCGTCCAAATGCAACAACCCATAAACGAATAATTAAATAAAAAAGCCAGTCGATAGTTTATAGAAACTATGAAGCAATGCCTTCAACCACTCGCACAAATGTCTGTCTTCATTTGTCTTTCTCCTAGTTGCTCGATCGGCACGGACTTCGAACAACGCTACGTCGAAAACAAAACGACGCAGCAGTGTGAACTGTCTTTTTTTGCTTCTTGCTTTTCTTATACTCTTCATTCCGGCAAGGGTCGCAAGAGTCATTATAGCAGCAAAATCCGAATGTTCGACGGAGTCCGAATTCCTGGCTGAACGAGGCGCACCAACGAATTCAGTCCGTCTAAGAGACGGGGGGGGTTTCGTTGTTCAGTTTGCCTACGTAACTACTGCGTCGAATACACGATCAATCAAATTCTTAGGACCAGTCACCTGTTTTTATTCGGCACGGCTCGCTCGCATCGGTGAACGCCGCCACAACGACAACGTGACCGCGAAGCTACAATGGCAACAAAACAGAGCATTCTCAAACGTTCTAACAAATCATCACCACTGCCCGTATGCCCGACATTGACTTGCATCTATCTCCCCGTCATTTCGATCCTGCAACCCTCCGCATCTCTTGTGCCGAAAGCAAAGGGTTCGTGATCATTCATTCACCATCACCACCATCATCATCAACAATCATTACACTGTTGTTTTCGGTGTTTGCCATTGTACTGTTGTGATGTCGTTGACTGACCTATTACTGTGATAGTCGTAGTCGTAATCGCTATCATTATTGGTGTTGTTGTTCATGTTGTTGTTTTCGCGGTTGTCGTTACTGTTATTGTTTTTCCCCAGCAGTTCAGCAAGTAACTTTTAACGCCTAACGTGCTTATCGTCCACGCCACACACACACATACCAGGCTCTGCTGATACAATCTCGCACCTTGTTTCTCCAACTACATTCGCCTAACAACAACGGTTTATCTGTCACCCGCTGTTCAATTTCGCCGTTCAACCGGTTCTCCACACACACACACACAGCCCACCACAAACATACATCCCATACACACAACGCATACACACAGGCACGCTCGGATACGCAATGACGTCCACTTGCAGACAGACGCTCGCTCACGTCACCGTCGCCATGTACATGTTATGTACACATTTATCCACTATTCGCGCGCTACTTTCCTACTGGACAGCGCCGTTCGGTCGACAGGGCTGAGTTTTAGATGCTGCTTTGTTCGTGGCAAGAATCGCCGAGAAAGATCGCACCTGCGGCAGCTTCACAGCGGCCAGTGTACTCGGACGTGGCCAGCTCGCCGCCAACGTCACAATTTCTGCCGCTGCCGGCGAATCATAACACTGTTGTGATGTGCTTGGGGTCAAACAGCCTCCGATACCATTGCATGACAGTTTCTCGCAATCTCTAGTTTCAACACAGTGTACTGCAACAGCTTCGTCTGAATTGTATGGAGTATGGTGAGAGCGTATCGTCAAAACCGAAACCAATAGATCGCTGCTAAGCGGTTCCACTTTCGTGTTCTATGCCTAACCGTCAAGATTCGAACAACAATAACAATCATCATTACTACCATCATCACCCCGTAATAATAGTAATTAGATTAATTCCTAATATTAAAATCCAGGTGGTCTAGATTCTCACAGTGAAGCTACCAGACTCGGCTTGAGTGATAACTTTTTAGATTGGTATCCGCAACGGTCGGATTGACTTGGTTTTCTATTTAAAAATACACTCATAGCGGTGTCGTTATAATGGCTGCTAGTTATGATACCCGCTGGCTATGCGATCGACATATCTCGCGAAGGGTGCATGTCACCGGACAACATAGTTGCAGACGAATTAATGAGTTTTACCATAAAATCAACGCCCTACCGAACACAATTGTCTTGACAAAAAGGCATCTCGACGTTTCAATGTCGAGAAGAAATCGTTTTTGTTAAACACACGCTCATACTCATGATCCATAGACTAGAGTTCATCGTCAAATTAAAGTCACGTAGTTATATTTATGGACCGAATTCTAACCAATGTCCAATAATATGTCTCTGTTCTATATCCAAGGGTATTCCCAAGGAAAAGTTTGCAACATCAAAAATCGCTCGTATTTCTGCAGTGTGAAGTTTCATAGCAGCAGACTACTCGTCGAGTGACCTAAAACATCGTCATAAAACAGTGTAAATTGCACCTTCCCAAACAGTGTCAGTGCAATCACGCACACGACTAACATGAATTGCAAATCAGGCATTTTGACAGTGTGTACATCGATACACTAGCGACCCCGGATTCTAAAAGCGCGCACTTTCCCTAGTTTTCTAGCAGATTTGCTGTTGCTGTTGTTGCGTTGCCAACTGGCGTTGCTGTTGTGGTGATCTATTCTTGCCTTTGTCGTGTTTGTCTGCTACAATCAGCAGACAGGCATAGAGTTCTTACTGTCTGCCCGATTCGCTGACCACTATGAGTGCACATACATTGCTTAAGCTCTCAAGAAACCTACTTTCCTATTCTCGATCCGGGGGTGGTCGGTTCAACTGCCGCGCCATAGTGTAAGTTCCTCGCTCTCGTCCCTTTGTTGGTGGCCGCCTTGTTGAGAGCAGGCGCAGGGGAAATCATTATGTGGTCTTCTGTTGTGAATAACATTGGTGTCGTCCGTGCGCAAGCCTGATTAGAAGGACTGACCAGGCAGTTGGCCGTCCGACCGTTTCATCTTCATCTTCATCGTCGTTGTCGTCGTTGTCGTCGCCGTCGTTGTTGTAGCGGTAATAATTAACCCATCTTATGGGTACCTGCGTCTTCGGCGACAATGCGTGTCGCGTCGCAACTTGCTCGTTCCGACTACATACAGACAGATAGACAAACAGACAAACTCCAAAAACTACACCAAAGATAAATCACCACCGTGTCGTGTGCTAAAGCTGCTGTCGCTCGCTATAGCCGCTGCTGATAAACAGTCGCCGGGCCCGGGATGAGGCGTACGTCGCCGAAGAACAGTGAGAGAAGAAGGACAGATACATATATATATATATATATATATATATATGTAGAGATAAAGACACTGGCCACACACTGGCCTGTCGTCGATAACTGGTTGAACTCGGCATCGGTTGTGGAAGTTTCGTTCTTCACTTGTTGCTGTTGTTGTTGCTTGCGGGTTGACGGCGTTCTTGGTGCAGCAGCATCACCATCACCACCATGCTTGCCGCTACTGCTGCGTTGCTACATCTCTAGGGGGGGGGAGCGGGGGTCGGTGTGGTCTACGGCGACACAGACATCGTGTAGCCCTGTTGCGTGCCGGGCTGCTGGGGTTGTTGTTGCTGTTGTTGTTGCTGCTGCTGCTGTTGTTGCTGCTGTTGTTGCTGCTGATGTTGCTGCTGCGGCGTCTGCTGTGGCACTTGCTGGCCGCCGGTCTGGGGCTGTTGAGCTGGCTGAGACGTTCCCGCCTGGCCAGGCTGTGGGCCGCCATGGCCGCCGTGCGTCTTGTGCCAGCCGGGAGATTCGTGAGGAGCGCCCGGACCCCACACGTAGGGCGCATTGGGGTTCACATGCGACGAATGCGCTTCACCGGCGGAATGGCCCCCGCCGGAGCCCCCATTAGAGGCCCCACCTCCAGCTGCGAAGTTTCCACTAAATAGCCCATACCTGCAAATGGCAGTCGCGCATAGATCGAATAGCGAGCAAGAGACAAGAGACAGAGAAAGACCGGGAAGGGAAAAGAAGTTCGGACAACGAAAAGACAAGGGGAAGGAAGGAAAGAGAAGGATCGAGGGGGAAAGAAAGAGAGACAGAAAATACATTATTGTGACATAACACACGGAAACATATGAAAATGATTGAGAAGCCAATAAAAAATGAAGAAGAAAGAGAAGGAGCAGAAGAAATATAAAACACGGTAGAGAGGATGGGAGAAGCGTAGCAGAAACACACGACAAGAGAGAAACACCACAGCCAACCGCATAATAATCACATTATTGCCGCTACTGTTGATAACGTTAGCGCTGTAGAATGTTTTTGTTGCTGTCGTTGTTAATGTTATTATCGCTTGCCATTGTTTACTAATGTGATTGTTGTCGTTGTGGCTGCTGTCATTATCATTGTTGATGTTCATATTGTTGCCGCTGTGGTTGTGCAGTTGCCAACCAGTGACCAATATATCCTTCTTCCTGCATACCTAAGCACACCTGGCAATGTTCGCTAGTCTCAAATGCACGTCTGTCTTCTAAGCGTATGCTCCCTACAGTGTCCAGTATATATATATATATATATATATATATATATGTGTGTGTGTGCATACATGTAAGTAAGGTTAAAGATATTCTGTGGTGTCACTCAATGCACATGCGCGGCAGATTCAGCAATTTATATATATATATATATATGTATTATAACCCACAATACGGAGATAGGCTCAGTTTTTCGAACGAGCTGACAATCGAATTGATTTTTCAGCAAAAGGCAGTGAAAGGATGATGAACATATCGCAACGCGGCATTTATCAGCCAACACATATTCACTACGCACGCCCCCGCACGCATACCGCAGTGCGAGTAAAAAAATCAAGTCACATGACCGTGAGACAAATACACTGCTGGCAGCTGACGTAGTCGTAGGGAAGAACAGAGCTAGTCAGAAACTAAACGCTCAGTTACGTCCCAGCTCACCGTGCGCGCTCTGCGAAAGCGCAACCTCGCTCACACGCGCATTATCAATCAATATAAACGCACCAACAATTGAGCCTCAACTGGAACTCTGCACCTCAAGTCGTCAGGACGGCCCGCAATGAATGGAATCAATGAGTGGATTCATCGTCACCGACGTTCACCGTTCTAATCATCCACGGTCACTGATCGAATCACTAACTAACGTTCACTGTTCAACTACTATCAAGTCAGCCACACAAAGAACTACACTAACGTCAGACAGTGACAATCAACCGTCAATCATGCACGCAGCAACCATCGAGATTCAGACCACACACAGACACACCAACACGATAGACATTGAGAATAAATACATTTACACGTAGGACTTGGCTTCTCTGAGTATGAATGCCTGTGTGTCTGTCAGCGCAAACGAAGGATGCTGACGTATGATATGTGCACTGACTGTTGACTAGTCAGTCAATGGTCGTCATACGTTAATTTGTGTGCAGATGTTTTTGTATACATATATATATATAGAAGAGAAAAATGAAACTTTGGAAAGGTCGAACGATTCTTGAAATGCCTCTAAAATGTATCGTAAAAGCAAAGTATGCCTGACTGTGCAAGACTTTAGTGACGTAAATTTTGCAAACCCTTTCCACAATTGTCGTACGGAAATTCGCACTGCTGTAATCGCACGCTTGGCGATTGCTGCTGCTGTTGTTGTTGTCGTCGTCGTAGTTGTTGTTTTGGTGCTGCTGCTACGACTGTTGTAAGAGACAGATGTGTCGTTGGTTTGTGGTTTTTACGCGTATGATAAGTGTTGCTACTGTTGCTCTACTGCTGTGGTGGTTGGTGTTTTGTGTGAGTGACGAGTGTACGTGAACGATACGGCATACCAACCATCCTCAGTTTCAGACGCCAGCCACTCCGTTCTTCCGCCACTCAACACGACTCGCTCCGCTCGGGGGTACTCCAGACTCTCCTCTCCAGACACACCGCTCCACTCCAAGTCCAACAATTTTACACTTCAATTGCACTCCTCAGTCTCTCCAATTGCTACATGATTCCCATTATAGGAATCACCATGCGTAGTGCAGTTATTCAAATCTCATCTACGTTGAGACGGCCTCTCACAAGATAGCCGTCGTAATAACAGAGTAGATATGTATGCACATACACACACATACGTACACACACACCCACATGTATCTGTCTACATACATATGCAGTAGTCATCTCGACGAGAAAATCTATTCAAGTCACGCAAATAAGCCAGTTGGGAGTAATGGACGATGCGGCTGAACACGAAGAATAACTTTTTTTGTGTTAGAATTTGCGTCGTGTACCGTTAGGTTACGCAAAAATGCAGACCCAAAGAGAGAACGCTAATTAAACCTACAACAGCAACCACTAGAATAGAACGGAAAAAGAATCTGAAATAATTAAATAAAACGTAAGCTTGGTACGATCGAGATAACTCACTGTCGCTGCAATCTAGATTTGGCAACTTCCACTTGGTTTAGAAACACGCACAGCTCTGTCGATGACGCCATCGTTAAGAGGGAACAACTTTTCTGATTAGGCAATCAGCGCCTGCAGCCAGTTATTCGTATGAAGTGTGACTATTTTGTTGTCAGGTTGCCAACGCTTAGCTTTTGCGCATGAACTGTGCAAGATTTCAGGCCAGCTGTCACACTGCCGGTCGAGTTTGAGGGAATTTACTAAGTTCCGAATTTGTAATAGATCATAGGTAGACCGTGCAGGTTGAGTAGCATTTGTCGCTTGACCGCTATCCTCACAGGCACGGATAGATCCAAACGGTAACGGTAGGTAAACAACGACGTATAACCCTTAAAAGTGAAAATCGATAAGCTGATTTACTGAGTACACGACGCGCATTTGCTCCCAACTGGCTACGGCTGTCCGGGATCTCACTTTCTCTCTCTCTCTCTCTCTCACTCGCGCGCTCTCGCTCTTTCTTTCTTTCTGCACACAGCCACATGAGGTCAGACGGTTTTGTTATGATGAGTCACCAGAGATGGTGTAGATACGGGTTCGAGCAGATCGGTAAAGCATATGACCGATGGGTGCTACCAGTCGTCGACGGTTTGACGCGTCAACGACATTTATCAACATTCTCTCGCTGCCACCTTGCACTCACACTGTTGTCTATGCGCTGTTTCGAAGGTCGCTGGTGCTGGTCGTGTTTTTGTTGTTGATGTTCCTGTTACTGGTTGCTGGTGTTGTTTACGCATTACTACTACTTCTACTACTACTACTACTACGATCTATATATGGGCTAGCACTACTGTCCCAGCGACAATGTACTGCGTACGGATAGGTTGACAGATAAACTCGTGCTTTGTTCTCGCCGATGTTAGGTGCTTATTTGTTGTGGGTGTTTGCTAGATCGTCTGTTGTTCTACGTCTTTTAGCCAGCAAGCAAGCGCTTGCTAGGTCAGAGGATATTTTTTCTGATCTGGCTAGACGAAAAGAGATGTTTTGCTAGCACTTGCTACATGAATGATATGTGTATATATATATAGACTTTCTTTTTTGAATTGACAGCACGTTATCATCAATCTATGACGCCGGCGGCAAGCGATCATTCTCAATAAGCTATAGTGTTAGTTAGCTATCTAGCTCTCTCTTTCGGGAAAGGGAGGAAGGGTATTATTATTCATTTGTGTATACGAGTGTCTTTATGTCAAATGTATGCGGCGGGCGAATATCTGTCCTGTTTGTCCGTCTGTTTGTTTTTGTCTGCCAGTCTGCTTGCTTGCCTATCTGAATGCCGCATGAAAACGTTTAAATGTACGTACGCCTTCCTTCGTAAGTTCGTTACGTATGACGAAGATAAACAATTCGACCCTGCTGTTACTATAACGACTATTAGTAGTAGTACGACTAGTACTGCAATTACGACTGCAGGAGTCTGGTGACGCGGCTACCCTACTATCGTAACTCGACTCGAGTCGATCGATCGGTAGAACGGTAGTGCAACGAGAATGCTCTTGCGCAAAGGACTAGGAAGGGGCGTACTGTTACTGGACAATTCGTACGCTTGCTCGCATATAGCTAGCTGCTCGAACGCACGGACGACGGACCGACGACGACAATAACAACAACAACAGCAACAACAACTACGGCCCATAACGATCTCGGACAGGAGTGATTGCGTAAGAGAAAGATAGAGAGCGATAGGGAGAGACACCACAACAACAACGACGACGAAAAGGGACGGACGGAAAAACAAACACAGATTTTGATTGCCCAAATAGGTGACGACTGGCTTCGTATTGACTCATTGATGAACCGACCGACTGCGAACTAACGAACGAGCGAGCGAGCGAGAGAAAAAAGAGGAGACATACACGTAGTAGAAGGCGAACACAACTAGAGTGACAATGGAGAGGGGGCAGAGAGATCTCGACACATAGATTGAGAGAGAGAGAGAGCAGAGATGAATGCATCATAACTTACCCGGCCTGCCCCAGCGCCTGAAGCACGGCCGAGTTGATAGGCTGGAGGGAGCTGGAGGGTTGGCCCGCCTGACCGCTGGCCGACGGAGGTCCCCCCAAGCTGAGCGCGTTCATGCCGAGCGTCGGCGGAGTGGTTGTCGCACCGGGATGGCTCAGCCCGCCCACGACACCGCCACCGCCACCCCCGCCACCACCACCACCGCCACCCCCGCCACCGGCCGACGTGCCCGGGGGCCCGCCGCCCATGTCACGTCCCCCGCCGGGACCGGCGGCCACAGCAGCGGCGCCGGCCGCCGCCGCAGCTGCTGCGGCCGCCGTCCACGAGTGAACAGGGCCCACGTGGCCCGCCGCGCCAGCAGCGACGTGTCCGCCCCCCGGCCCGGGTGGCAGCGGATGGTGGCCCGCTAGATGGGGTGGGTGATGTGATGAATACGAGCTCATACCTCCTGCGCCGTAGTGACCGCCGCCGCCCTGTGGTAACGACAACAAGAAACAACAACAACAATGATAAGGTTGATGATAAACTATTTTTTGCTAGCATACTACTAATATGCTAGTAGGGCTATAATACAAGGTTTGCAGGTTTTCGCGTTTTCCCAAATCTTCGGTTTGAGAATTATAATCTCAAAGATGTCCCTCGCTCAAGCAGATCCTCTGCGCTTAACAACTTAACAACAAACTGCTCATTTACCGGATAGAAGAGGTTTATCGTTGCTACAGCGCCAGTGTCAGTGTGATTTTGTGCGACAAAAGCCATCTCTCATTGCATGCTAACGGCTGAACTTTAGTAATAAATGGAAGAGATGTATTCTGCCAAGGGATACTATTTTCATTCAATAATTAAGTTGTTAAGATATGTGTACCTAAATTGAAGGAAAAACGTCCGCTTACCTCTAATAAAAGCTCATTATTCTCATCATATGATTATTAGTATTATTATGATCTCCGTCAAGTTTGTGCTACAACGGCTATCTTTCATCTTTTATCCCATTCATCAGGTGGGGAGGAATCCGGGTTTAGTGGGTTTGCGAGTCTCACACTAGTCACGCAGGCTGCTAGTGGCGCATGTGCATCATGCATTCCCGAAAACTCCCAGAAAAAGAAAAAAAAGGCTATCTTTCATTGCGTGCTGACGACTGAACTTTAATAGTAATAAATTACTATTGACAGCTTGGTAACCAGTAAGTAAAGCCAGCAGCAGCAGTAGCAGCAGCAGCAGTAAGAGTAACTCGATTAGAAGAAGTAATTGCAAACGAACAGTACCCTGTGACTGACCCGACTGAGCTGCGAACGAGGGTCGGGCTGCGCCATCATGGGATGACTGGAGCGCGAAGACGAAGCGAGATGATGATGGTGGTGCATGACTGTGCCCACACCAACGCCGCCAACGACGCCCGGGCCGACGCCCACGCCCACACCTAAGCCGCCTACACCGCCACCCGATCCTCCAACGCCTGATCCCGCGCCGGCGTCGTTCTTCGGCACCGCGTTCGACACGTGAATTGATGTACCCTGCTGACATTTCGTGCATACACATATAACGAACGTAAGGCAGAGGTAGAGGCGCACGGAGGGAGGGAGGGAGGGAGGGGGACAGGGAGGCGCACAAAAGGCACAGATCGTTATCATTCTACAACTAAGACATGAATGTCGCGCGTGCGTAACACATACACGCTCGCACAACACACACATTCATGCCTCGCTTCCCTCAGCAACGAATCTTCACGACGACGAATCCATCATCGACCGCCCGCTGCGTGCTTGCACAAGGACTGATCCACCACCTTTTCGAATATACCGAACGATAGCCGGCGTTGATGATGGTGATATGGTGTTCCACAAGCGCACGGAGACTTCAGTTCATGGGGACCATCATTTCAATTTACGGCGACCATCATTTCAATTCATGGGGACCATCATTTCAATTCACGGAGACCATCGGGTTTCGTTATTAATCTCGGTCGCGCACACTCACACTCGCATACACACACACGTAAGACGTGAATCATACATAATAAACAATCGTTCTTATCTACCGACGTCTATAAACACGTTATCGTTACTGATTATTCGAAGCGTTAATATGTAAAACAAAATGATGCATTACTATATATCAATGAAACGAATTCAATACGGTATTATCGGTCCGAGACTCCGTTCAACAACGGCAATGCCATCAATCATAAGGTATAAATTGACAAAACTAACACAAAACAATTTCACATTAGTTTAAAGCAACAAACCTTGATGATGTGATCCTCTCCGCAGAGACTCTGTGCAACTTCGGCGTCGACGAATGTTACAAAAGCGAATGCCCTTTAACAACAGAATAAGATATCCCGCGAGAAGGGCCGGTCATTACGAGCACACATACATCTCTATTTGTATAGATCGCATTTGATTGATACACAAGTTCGCCTTTGCAAATTTAAATGCACAAAAAGCAGTGAAGCCGGACGTAAACTATTTGAGATTATAATGCGGCAGACAACGTAAGTCCTACTTCTCGCGGCGAATACTTCCGCAAGTACCCGGCGGACAGATACTAGATGCATACACTTCAGTAAACTGTTTTGATAGAAACCCATGCATTAAGCGCCATGTGCAAATGCGTCTATATAGCTACGATCAGTTCCAGCCTCAGCTTAATGACTTCCGTTTACATCTCGCGGAGATTTCATTCTTCTGAGGGCTAACCAAAAAGTTTGAATCAAATCACGAGCCAAGCAACCAAAAACAGAGTAATTTCGACATACGGCGAGTACACCTCAAAATATATAGCGATGCGAGTAGGCTTTCGCCAGAGATGTACGTTCAGTTGAACCCTCACATACATAAGCGTACTACAAAGCACGTTGCTACAGAATTGAGTTGGGTTTAGAATGCACATTCGGGGGTAACGTCTAAACAGTTTTCAATGAAAAGAGTTTCCAATCCTTGTTTTGTATGAATAAATATTGGACATAACTTTTCAATATGGGGAAGGAAATTGTGCTAACATTCAGCCCAAAGAAGGTCGTCATCTGGTGCTTCCTTCGATTCGAAGATGAAAGCAACCAAAATATGTAGAGTTGAGAACTTAAACATCAACTCCCCGCTCCGTATTGAAGGCTAAACGAATAGATTTAGTGAGCATTACATGTGCCAAAACGTAGCTATGTTTGATTTCTACACTGCCAATTCCACAAAAAAATAAGAAAACAATAAAGGTATGCTCAATACGCGTAAAAACTTCCCTATCTTTAAAAAGCTTGTCTTAACTCTCTCAATCTCTGCATAAGCGAGGAGCACGGAGCCACAGCCATCTCGCTACAGACGGGCTGGTGCATATTTCTAGCTATAACCATTTTATAATTTGTATGTACGAGGGAGGACGCCAGAGCTTGGTATACTCTCTGGAACTGCAGCCTTATAGTATTAAAATGGATGCGTAGAACAAAATATTTTGAAATGTTGCATAGGAAGTCAAGTGCACGCTAGTCCGTTCCTCGTATTATGTGTAATATATATATATATATATATATATATATATATATATATATTTCACTTTGCCTTTCTTGTGGACAGTCGAAGGGTGTAATGTTATTTTTTGTTGCTGTTGCAACTAACACACGTCAAGGAAAAATACGACGGCTCTTCGTACCTGAATGGTTTCGGAATGAATACGTCGGTAACTTCTCCAAACTTGCTGAAGTAATCCCGTAGGTCATCGGCCGTCAGGTCCTCGGTGCAACGGCCCACAAACACCTGAAAACACCATACGCGCCAATTATTTGCATTGTAGCATTCAGGTAACGCAAGCCTCTCTGGGTCGACAGTCGTGTATTATATGTATATTTTAAGCTTAATGACTATGGAAAACCAAGCATAGATTAAGTCAGTGCAATCCGTATTTTGCTTTGCTTTATTCCGGTTATTAAAAGTGCTAATGTGTAATTATTCTAATATTGATTAAGTTCTAAGCAGAAGGCGGAAAATGCGTTCTACACATGGTGCAGAATAGTGTAGTACTCCCAATGATTTGCTGGTCCCCTTGCCTCTAAAAATTCTTGCCTCACAGGCCTGGGAAAGATTTAGCTTAACTTCGGTAAACCCCTAGTCATATCAAACTATATCTCATACATATATACTCGTATATAGGTAATTTAAATTAAATATGCTAATACGGTAATAATAAAATTTAGTCTACAATAGGTCAAATTAAGGAAAAGTGGAAAAGCCGAAGTGGGACTATGATCGTCTATGACCAATATATAGGGCCAGACTAAAGAATCTGGAGGAATCGCTTGACTTCAAAGATTTGCTTTTTATTTAGATATGCTAACATGCGGCTTAAGGAAAAAGAAAACATACCCTCACTAAATCAAAACTACGTAATAATAACTGATGACTCCGAAAGACAGACGTATTCAAAGAGTTGTTTTTTAAATCTCTATATATTTCTTCGCGTACATCCCCTCCAAGTCATCATACCTTAGACCACGGTATTTCATTTGTATTATTATTATTACGACTATCTGAAGAGGATAGTCTACCCGATTTTTCAGTCAACCCATTGTCTCGCCGGCCCATAAGGGAGGCCTTAAATCAAATGCAAAGAATTACCGATCTGTTGCACAGTTATCTATAACATCTATACCACCCACTCTTGTGGATTATATGTTTTACTAACTGGCATCAGATGGTTGTATAGGAATTGTATACCCATTTATATCTTGGTTTAGTTGTACAAAATTCACATCTTGTTGCGAGTTATGGCAACCAACATCTAAAACAAACATGCCAAGGCTATTGAAAAGATTCAATCAACAATTTTAAGCAGAGTTTTACGACGTTGTGATGTTGACAGCAATTAAACCTAGCCATGCAAAAAATACAAAGTTGCATGAAAATGCCTATCTTAAAGTATACAAACGAATTTCGACAATAAATAACTTATCACACTATTTTAATATTCGCCTAAATTATCTCAGAAGCAGTAATACGATAACTCCTGTCGAAACTGCTTGGTGGACAAAGAGAGTCAATAATATGTTTTCGTGGCGCATGGCACGAATTCTTAGTGCATACGTTTGCAAGATTAAAGAAACTGTATGTTGTATGTATTGTGTACTATAGTATGTAGTATTTGTGTATATTCTATACAGCCATGTCTATCCTAATAAATGATAGATTATGATTGCATCGATTTTCTTATTGCTAGGCTAGTAACAACATGCGTGACAGGAACAGCTGTCCCCCTCGCCTTGATGTCGCTAGAGGCGTGGATATTTGTAATCGCAGTGATCATCACTAACAACACTAGCAATTAACTAGCCTTTGATACTACGATAAAATGCCCACCAACCTTTCGACTGAGTTCGGAAGCTTGGCCGTCTCTTGAGTTCGGTATCTTAACATCACACCATCGACCGTCGATCATGTGTCGTTTCGAAAGCACCCGTATCTGGCTCTCGTACGAGGAGAAACGAATGAAGCCAAAACCCTTCGATTGCTGTGTCTTTGGGTCTTTTTTCACCTGCAAGAACGGCGACACGCCGCCGGACATCACCGTCACACCGTCGTGAGTAAGCAGGCATCCAGCAGATACGGACGACATCAACCGTCACCAATCTATTTATTTATTTGAAATGCACCCTGTTTGGGTATGTAAATACGAACATCATATGCATAAGACAAATATGGTAAACGTTGTTTATGAGTATTCTCGCTCTGGAGCTTAGAGAGCGACATGGATTCAGTACAATCGGCCAGGTGATACAGGGAACATGCATCGCCACCAATCGGGACGCGGCGGGCCTAGCAGCCCGGTCTCACATAGACTACATGTGGGCGTCATATACATGTCATTAAATGTTACAGTAAATCTTATTTAATGTTATTAAATGTCACAGTAAATCTTAATTATATGCCATCAAATCTTAAGGAAATGATTTCGTATAGCCGTGCCTCTTATGCTCACCCTTCTTCCCTTCGCTGTCTGTATGTTACGCTGAAATCGCCAGTAGTGCTCAAACGCTACGGGGTGACCCCCCACCTCGAGTCTAACCTCGTCAACACCGACACTTGAATACTGGTTTTATCAATCACACTTAAGATGAGCAACTTAATACATTATCATTACTGTACTGGAACACACACGCCGACCTAGCGTAGGGTATCGAAAGCCAAAAGATCAACCAATTATCAATCAATCAATCAATCAAACAAGCATGCAAACAAACAGACCTGGGCCATGAGGACCTCTCCGAACGCCTCGAAGTATTGGCGCAACTCCTGCTCGGTGGTCTTCCATGGAAGTCCGAGCACGATGAGGTCCGAGCACTTCTTGCCGTCCGTCCGAACCCTCATCTTGGCCAAGGCTTCACCGGCTCCTACGCCACCGCAGCCGCCTCCGCCCGGAGATTCGTCTTGCCGTCGTTTTGTATCTAAAGCAACCATATATCCCAAATACACAGCATGCAAGTAGCCGTTAGCAAAGTCCTGATTCTCTATATGTTCTCGTTAAGACGGTATCGACAAGTGTGAATACACACATATCACGATGATGAGAGAGTTGGAGAGAATGAAAGCAAAGTTTCCGCTTTTCGAAAATCCGCACTTTTTATATCTTCTCGAAACACGCTTTAGAAGGCCCTAGAGCGTGGCATTTCTCAACACTATTGGCATGCAATATCAGTCAGCAATGGGTACGAGGATCACTCCTCTCATGTGCAGTTATTTAGGCTTATTTTGCTATCATTTGTGTATAGCGCTTTGTGTCCACTTCCAAATAAAAACAAATAGATAATAAATCCCTACGTGTCAAATATGTCCATAGGTACTTAAACCGTTTCTGTGTTTGTCACTGCCGTCTGTGTATGATTATAGTTCGAGCACGATGTATCGTGTCTTGTACGATATTTGCTTGTAAAACGTAAATTACTCGGAGGCCTAGACAAATTTTCCAAGCATGTTTTATTCAATTAGTTGCATCTTCATCCAGATCGAGTATGCGCTTTGGCTGTATCTAGCAGGGCCAAATGAAGGCCACGAGTGGTGGGGGGAATAACCCATTCTACTCCGATTGCTTTACTCAAATGTCAGCCTTGCACTACCAGCAGGTGTACAGCCAGCCAGTTGCGTATATATATTATATTTGAATATCCTACAGTTACTGATTCAGCTTCGTCAAGATGTAGTAAGCAAGTACAACATTTGCCAATTGTACTGTTACTTGTGCTATCAATAAACCACGACACCCTCCACCCGCCAGCCAAACGCCGGCTGTAGCAAACACAGCAGCAAACGAACGATGCTGCTAATCTACATCCAGAAGAAGTCCAGTAGGCAGAAGGTAGTTTTCGTATGTAGTAGTTGGCGCTATTCATGCGATCCATGCGACGGGCGATCCTCGAATACTTCTCGAATACAGATATTAGATTAGCATTTGAGTAAGCGACGATGCGCTCTAGTACCGTCGACGGTTCGGTTGACGGCAGACATTTGTCCGTCCGTGACCTGACATCATAATAGAGCATTGATTACTCACGCATCTGCCGGTCTTTAGTGATGAGGTGCCTGCTTTTGACCAGCTTAAGCAGCCCCAATGGCGCCGCCGCCGCCGTCATAATATGTATGTACACCTCCCTTACCTTCCAGCCGCATCTAGTCGCGTCGAATGGTACCGAAATACCATCTGTTTGCCAAGTGCCTACGAACGATCGTCATGCAGACACTTTCACGACTCGAGAGCTTCATTCGTTCGGTCATGGTAAGGTGTTACAATGTTGTCCATCTCGTCACTTAATATTATATGCTTAGATATGCTTAAAAATAAATATTGTCTTGGAAAGTAATTGCTGTGTGTGTGTGTGTGTCACAACTGTCTGACGTCTAGGTATCCTCTTATTGGGGGGAGGGGGTGGGGTAGGCGTAAATACGCTAATCCAGGAAATGTTGACCCTAAACAATAAGTGGGCTTACGAGAGAGGCTCATAGAACGTAAGCGCAGAGAAAGCTATAAAGCACTCGCTTTCTTCGATCGATTAACTAACACTAATTTGATACGACATACGAAATAGACATATAGTCAATATCTGTAGATTGCTTTCGTAAATATCTGCTACGACTATTGAAGCACTCTGCTTAACGCACGGCTTCGCATTCGATCGAATTTCGAAGTCCGTCGAACTATTGAGCAGGAGAGGATAGTAGCGATGAATAAGCTTTGCTAGGGGCCATTGCCTGGCTGACGCGTTACAGATAGCAGCCATTAGGCACTCGTTGCAGAATATTTCCACAAAATGGCATACGATTTCACGACAATACTAGTACAACCTAGACACCGTGACTTATTACACAAATCTCGGATGGCATCAAAAGCCATAGGCGATTAGCTCGTTATCGGGGTCAAACACGCTCCAAAAAGCCCAACAATACCATCGATATGTTGCTGTCACCACAGAGCACCAAAACAACAGGGTTAAGCTAAGCAAACTGCAACCTAAATTATTAGACAGCATGCCACGCATAGGCGCCATGAATTGAAGGCGAATTAGGACCTACTTAGCAATAAGGATAATTTAATAGGTGCCTGATTGTGAATGCTATTTTCATACGTTTTCGTGTAGCTTTATTGTTGTTCTGTTGTATTTCTCTATTGTGGCTATTTTTCTTTATGTTGTTGTCAGCACAATTGTCGCACTGTTGATGTTCGTCCGTGTCATGTCCAATGATGATCTTACTTCACTAACGGAAATCATCTTCGCAGCTCAACTCCAACGCACCTAATGGAGTGACCTAATGCACGCGTTACCACGCATTAACCCGCCTCCAACGCCGATAAACGAGAGCTGTCACGAAATTCGGTCGACTTTCGCTCAACTACAAATCGTTCAAATTTCAGAAGTCAACAACTAATACGTACAACTAGCCTGCCAAAACTTATTTGTGCACGAGAACGTGATAAAGAGGACAGGTGAGACGAGATGTCGCGGATCTGATATCCTTTCAAATTGACTTTCAATAAATCTGTAAATTCTACAAAATTTGCAGTTTTGGATTGGAGTTACAATTTTTATTTATACAAATAGTTGCAATTTATGAATAAAATAAATACATGCTGACTAGATGTAACGACAGAATCACCGTATATATCGCCGATACGTCACCAAACGGGAAAATGGAGCGCCTAAAATTCGAAGCCACATTCCATAAGGACAACGAACAAAGAGGACAAACATTTACAAGAACGTTCTCTAACAAGGACGCAGCATGACCGGCAGCAATTGCCAGAGCAATATCAGCGCGACAAAACCTACGCAGAAACCAACAACGGATATATATATGATATATATATATATATATATATATATATATATATATATATATATATATATATATATATATATATATATATAATGGTTCGTGTAAATGAGTTACGGCCAAATTGCCATAGCCGCCCCACGGAACGCACATAAAATACATCTTAATCGCGCATTCAAGCGAAGCCCATACCAACCGCAAAGCTTCAGTATTGGACTGCCAAATAAATTGCCATATGATGACGTATATATATTAGATATTTTTCCATTTCATATGGCGGGTCGCATGACGGGGTTCGACGCAAGCATCTGCATATTTGACCCCTTATTCTGAACAGAGACGTGAACCCATCGGCCACATGCCAACAACTACTTGTAGTACAATTAAATGATGTAGGTTGTCTCGAAAATGTTGTTCACGTAGGGGGATGATACACGACATATATATATATATATATATATATATGCGTAAAACTTTTTGGAGTATTCCATCTTCATCCGAACCCGAACTACCAACATTCAACAACGCGGCAGTAGACAAACATCAAATCAAAAAGGATAATACCCCCCTCCAACACCCAATAGGTTGGCATTGATAGCTTCCCAAGCTAAATGTTGACGCCGCCACCACCGTCAACGTCCGAACGACGGCCAGCACTTGACTAACCGATAACACATCGAACACAATTCGAGTGCGCCGTTCCATTTATTCACTACTAGTTAGTGATTAGTCATTTGCTAAGCTGAACGTTTTGTTTAGTCAGTCATCTAACAACGGGGGACATTTACTCGCATTCAGTCCGTTAACACCAGTAAACATAGTGAGTGCTTTGAACTTTCAACCAGCAGCAGCAGCAGCCAAATCGTGAAAAGCTGACTGGCTGATCGACGCCTGCCCTCCTCGGCCAGAAGGCCGTTCTTACGGACAGAGTGAGGGACGGGATTGGTAACAAACGAACATCCACGGCGCAAGGCATAGAAGTGACGTCGAAGAGGCGGCTGTTCAACGGTGGGAAAGAGCCGCACACCTTCTAGACACGCCCAGACCGGCTCTACCGATAGGGGAGACACCAGCCTGGATGTTTCCGCAACGTACGTTCGGGGTCCTTAGAGGAAAACCGAACAACCCCCGATACAAACTGACCCAATCGAACTAGACAGCAGCCGCGCGGCCACCACCACCAACAAAAACATTGGCTGCTTTCTGCCCTAGCTGAATCCGAGAAAACCTTCAAACAGGTGTTGTAGTTTCGCTGCAGTTATTTCTTGCAAGCTTGCATTAACTCGAGCAACAACAACAATACCATCATCAACAACCCTCTCTTTCCGTTTTGCAATTCGACCTTTGCAGGGCAGCCAGCCACCTCCTCCGCCCTCTAGCCAGCTCGCTCGATCTCTCTTACTGGATCGACCGACCAGCTGTTTCACTACAACACACAAACTGAATCGGGAGGACGGAGGGAATCGAAAAGAGAGGGGAATACTGGAAGAAAGACAGGGAAGAAAAATAACTGTACTTGTTATTGCCCTCTCTCCCACCGTTTCACCCTCGCCCAAAGGGGCGGCAGTGGACCGGGGGGGAAGGGGCTTCCTGTTCAAGGGGGAACAGTCAACCACCATCACCCCCGGCGGCAGCAGCAGCAGCAGCACCAACACGTCAAAGGGGTCGGTAGGGCTGCTTGTTAGTTAGGCCTACACGGGCAGTCTCTGTCTGTCCCCCCTGTGCCCCAGCATGCATGTATGTACGCGTGTACGTACGTATGCATGTATATCTGTATTCCGTATAAAGATCTATATGCCCATCTATGCGTGTGGGGGGTTCGTGTCTCCCTCTACCTTTGTGTCGCTAGGGCAGACAGCGTCGCCGTATGGCCGTAATCACTGTCAGCACATGGAACGAATTACGGGCGCTACTACCACCACCACCACGACGATGATATTGCCCGCGCTTCACTGTTGGCGAACTTGCTGATGCTGTTGTTACAGCGGTTGTTGTTATTATTATTATTATTATTATTACGGCCCGTCCGACAGGCACAGTGATCGTACGAACGATTCGAACGACATACAACTTGCTAATACTGTTGTTGTTGTTGCTGCTGCTGCTGCTGCAGCTGCAGAACACTCGATTTAGGGCTAGGCAGACAGGGAGGCGACGACCAATGCCTTCCTTCACCACCATCTATGTTTTTTTTTGTTGTTGACATCGAACTGCTGCTTGCCTCGGCCTCGGACTCTTTCCCATTTGGTGTGTGTGTGTGTGTGGCCTTTCCGCTCTTTGCGCCTTGCGCCTGCATGCATGCAACACAAACTGGCCTTGCTTTTGTGTCGTCTAGACGTAGACTGGCGGCTACTCGGTGAATGAGTAACTGACAACTAACCAACGAGAACAACAGATGATGACAACAACAACAACAACAAAAACAGCAACACCAACGAAGACGTCGACAACAAGCAGTATTAGTATCAGCAACAACAACAACAGCACAAACGGCTATGTTTTCGTTCGATCATTCTCTGTGCTCTGTCTCAAGTGTTTGCTGGCGGTGGTCTTAATTTTGCTTCTCCTTAGTCAGATCATCCCTACCTATCTAGTCATGATTTCCTTTACTGTCATCGCCGACCTCATCTTGTGTTTTTTTGGTTTCGACTCGTCTTCGCCCGGTGCCGCCGCCACCGCCTCCGCCACCTACCGCTTCTGAAAACCATTTATGATGTTGATATGTTTTTTTCCTCAATTTCGTTCGTATAATGCCGATGATGATGATGGTGATGAACCGACTTCATTTATCCTCACCGAGAGCAGTTATTGTGCGACAGAGCCAAGCGCCAGCAGCAGTATTGCTGCTCTTGATTGAAGACGGCGCTCAGCCATCGTTCCGCCATAGTCTGCATCATTATTTTGATCAGCCTGCATCATCATCATCATCGTCGTCATTAGAATCATTCGAATCAAATAAGGCATGGGCTTGGGACGCTTGACGACGAATGCCAAGAGATGCTTGACGCTTTAGCTGACGGCAACGTCGTCGCCATTGTTGTTGTTGTTGTTGCTGTTGCGACTGTTGATGATGTCTTTGCATTGCACTACATTCTCTCATGATGACTCGTTCGTTCGATTGATTAAAACGTGTTATTCGTTCATAACAATCATGAATTACAACTACTAACACTGAACTTCAACCTTCTTTCCTCATCGTCTGCAGCTGCAGCGACAGCAGGTCCATCATCAATCTATCAATCACACCCCGCCATCCATCTACCACTATCATTACCCCAGCAATCCATCTACCACCACACTACGCCCATACCCCCGCTCATCCATCCATCTACCACATACACCCAGCCATCATCTACCCCGCCATCCATTCTTCTACCACCATCATCACCACCCCCGCCATTATTTATCCCAGTTCAGCCTCATCGCCCCCCTTCATTCACCCTGTTCATCCACATCGTCATCTTTTTCGACGGCGGCCGACGTCAAACCACCGTACCGGTTCGCTAACAGTTCCGTGTTTGCTGCTGCAGTCTCATCAACCAATGGCCGCTTTGAATATTCTCTCTTTCCTGCTGCTGCAATTGCTGCTGATATTCCCTTTTGGTGCAATTGCGTGGTTATGCGACGAGCATGTTTGCTATGAAGATGACGACCATGACAACAACAACAACCATGAGAACGGCAACAACAACAACAACAAAAACAACAATAACGATGGCCACGGCTTTAACTCTGCCTGTCGGGCTGTCGTCTGGTTCATTCCAGAAAAGAGCCATTCAGATAATAATAATAATAATAATATTAGATCACTAACTGATCTCTGCTCTTGCCTCTCTCGCACCATCATGTTGAGAACCGCTACCTCTACTGACTGTTAGACAGATTGCTGCAGCGATTGCGCCTGCTACTGTTGTTGTCGCTGTTGTTGCTAATGTTGTTGTTGTTGTTAGTCTTATTGCTGCTGCTGCTGCTGCCGGCCGGTATTCTAGCCGACGACTGCCACTCTTAATTGTAGTGATAGTTGACGTGCATGATGGCTGTGGTCATGTAGTCATAATCATCAACCACAACAGGTGATGATGTTGATGTTGTTGTAGCTAAACAACAACAACAACAACATTATCATCACCATCACTATCATCATCAGCAGCAGCAGCACCATTATCATCAACAACAACAGCAACGACAACCACAACAGTAGTAGTAGTAGTAGTAGTAGTAGAAGTAGTAGTTGTTGTTGTAGTAGTAGGGGTGGCAGCAGTAACAGGATAAACAGCAACGTCTCAAGCCAGCTGAACACAGAGCTAGACGGCCAACGAACCAACCAGAGGCACAAACACAAACAGACAGACAGACCAACAGCCAATAGAGCATAGTTGCATAGATAGATCGACAAATAGATATATAGATATAAGCAGATACACCGATGCAGCGATGTACATACGGTCTCTCACGTACCGTACATTTATGACAAAACGAAACTCCCGCCGCATAGTCAGAGTCCTATGCTGCGAGCGGGAGTAGCGGCTGTGGTGCTATTGTGGTAAGCAATACTGGCAGCAGTTTTGCCACTGGTGTTGTTGTTGTTGTTGTTGCTGGTGTTGTTTTTTGTTGTTGTTGTTGTTGATGTTATTTTTGTTGGTGTTGTTGCTATTGTTATTGTCACTATTGCTGTTGTAATAAGTGCAACGACAACCGTCTGTTCGACCGACCGGCCGCTGAATGCCGCCGGTTCGGTCACCATTGTTGTTCAACAACAACCGTTGCTGCTGCTGTTGTTGTAGTTGTTGCTGCTGCTGTTATCGGTGTTGTCAATGTTTGTTTGTCGTTCGAGCATGTCCAACGTAACGACACAAAAATATCAAAAACAATATCAACAACAATCATCATCATCAGGAGTAACGACAACTGCCGCCGCTGGCGAGCTCATGAGCACCTCATCGCAATTCAAACGCAGGCAGACTAACAATGACAACAACAACAACAACACAAGCCAACACGAGCAGTTAGGCGTCACCATTTGCGTGCGGGTCGCCGAGATTCAGAGAGCATTCAATGCATGACGTAGTAATGTGCAATACATCAATCCATCATAAATGAGGATAGATTCAATCTGACTGAATTCGAGCATCGAGAGATCTACCAACTCGACTTCGAATCAATCTAACCGTGATCATTCAGTAAATAAACGATTTGATTTGACGATTCGATCGAGCCATCATCAATTGTCATCCAACAATCATTCAGAAAATAAGCGATTCGATTTGACGATTCGATCGAGCCACCATCAATTGTCATCCAACAATCATTAATTCATTCATTCATTCATGTATTGAATGAATGGATGAATAAACGAACAAACAACAACGAAAACATTATTTCATTCAATCATTCCAATCCATTCATCATCGATCGATCAGCAATCATCAGGCAATGTTGCAAGAGAGGCAAGACAGCGCCGCGGGACACAAGCACAACAGGGGCAACAAGGCTCGAGAACAACACCTGTCTGTTTCTGCTGGCGACTTCAACATGTCCATCGTCATCCTCATCATCATCATCAACATCGTCATCCGCATCATCATAACCATTTAGCGTCATAATCAACGTCATCATCATCATCATCATCAGCAGCAGCAGCTTAACCATTCAGCAGCCTCATGATGATCATCACGTCGAGATCGTGACAATGAACGTCCAGACATTCCCTGTTTCAGCCAGTTCGTCTCTGACGAGCTGTTGTCTGATGACAACCGTGTCAAGTCCAGTCGAGTCCAGTACGTCAGGCAGGCAGACATACAGACAGACAGACAAACAATACCCAGGCATGCAGTCGTCAGGCAATGAGGCCATGAGCGAGCGACCTCAGATTCTAGCCAATTCGAACCCGTTGTTTTGTCTAACCGATGTTGGCCACTCGTCGAGTTGCGGTCTCAGCCCCAATCGTAGAGATGATGGCACCAGCCGAGGCGGCAGGGGTGGCAGAGGTGGCGGAGGCGAAACGGGATTCGGAACCACGAGAAGCTGGTGGAAAAGAGGAAAAGGTGGAATTAACAGCAGCAGCAGCAGCAGAAGCAGGTGCAGCACTTGCAGAAGGCCAGTTAGCAGTGAGGCTACATGTGGAATGGTATGGTGGAATGTGGAATGTGCAGAAGCAGAAGCGAAAGCACAAAACAGCAGCGGCAGAATAAGAAGAATAATAAGATTGGGAAGAAGCAGGTGGTGGTGGTGGTGGTGGTGGTAGAACAGGTGATGGTGATGCGTGGGAAGAGAAGAAACTGGTTATGGTTGTGGTGATGGCGATAGCGGCGGCTGGGTAATGGTGGTTGTGATGGTGACAGGCAGGAGAGGGGGGGGAACCTATGGAGTCGGTGCGACTTAGCTAATGTTGCTATTGTTGCTAATGATGATCATGATAATGATGATGTTGTTATTGCTAATGTTGGTAATGCTATTGTTGTTGCTGATTTCGGTGGTGCTATTGTTGTTGCTAATGTTGGGGGTGCTATTGTTGTTGCTGATGTTGGGGGTGCTATTGTTGTTGCTAATGTTAGGGGTGTTATTGTTGTTGCTGATGTTGGGGGTGCTATTGTTGTTGCTAACGTTGGGGTGCTATTGTTGTTGCTGATGTTGGGGGTGCTATTGTTATTGCTGATGTTGGGTGTGCTACTGTTGTTGTTGTTGTCGCTATTGTGGTAATGGGGGTGGTCATTGTCGGCCTCGTCGCCTTTGTCTCACCTTTGGGCACGACACAGTAGAAGACCCGCGAGCCCCATCCGCTCTCCGGCGCATGTAGACGGCCTTCAAGCAACCGCACCCCGCGGAACGCTCCCGTGTCAGGGTTGCGGTACTTGAGTCCGCACGCGTTCGGAAACTGGGCCGTCACCGTGGTGAGCAGTAGGCTGCCGTCCGGCTCTCCGGGCACCTCGATCGGCTCTTCGGACTCATCCTCGGCCACCTGGATGTAGATGTCCGACATGTCGCCAGCTGTATGATGTGTTGTCTTGTCTGTCTCACTTTTCTTCTTTGTTTCTTGCTTGCTTGCGTTCTTTCTTTCTTTACTTCTTGCTTGCTTGTTTGTTTGCTTCCTGACTTTCTTGTTTTTTCTGTCGTCGTCGTCCTGTCCTGTCTTGTCTTGTCTTGTCTGGGTTAGACAGCCGGGATTTCTATTGCTGTTGCTGTGAGGGACGTTGTCGTCTTAGCAGTTGTTCTATTTGCTGCTGTTACTGTGGCTTTTGCTGCTGTTGTTCTTGTTGCTGTCTGTCGCTGCTGCAGACGGTTTAGTGGTTGTAGTTGTTGTTGTTGCTGCTTTTGTTGTCACTCGTCGTTGTTGTCACGTGTAAGTTTTCGCGTTTGCAATCTTTCGTGGTATTCGTAATCTTCTTTTTTCTAACTGTCGTTACTGTTGTTGTTGTTCTTCTGCTTCTTGCGGTTGCTGTTGCTATTTCTTCTCGTGAGATGGTTTGTCTGGCTTCTTCGTTCACTGATGATTCGTCTTCACACTGTCTAGACGGAGAAACTTGTCGTTTCGTTTCGTTTTCGTCAACAATACCAACAAAAGCAAACACCACAACGACGACGACGACAACGATCACAACAACAACAACAAGAACAACGACGTTGAAGAGGAAGAGGACGACGTCGACGATGAATAAAATAGTGATACAATATCGATGATCTTAGCGGTTGTCGCAGCGATCTTCTCCCTGTGGTGAGTAGTGAGGGCTGGATAGATGAACGATGAATCAGTCGAGAATCAATCAATCAATCAATCAACCAATTAGCCAGCTAGCCAGCCAGCCAGCCAATCAATCAATCAGCCAATCAATCGCTAAACCAATCAATCAACGATGATCACTTATTGATCGCAACTGTGCCATTCACACCTCACCCACCACCCACACTCACACGTTCAGTCACTCACGCAGGCACGCATCGAACGTCACACCTCGTCGAGCAGTCACATTGGCTTCATCCATTCGCTCGGTCACGCACTCAGCTACCCCCGGCGGCCACGGCCACGGCCTCAGCCAGTCACTGACGCCCCCGACCTCACCCCTCGCACAGCCAGTCGCACAGTCGACAAGCAAACTAGCCAGCCAAATTGGGGGGTTTGCCACTGACGACGATGAACGGCAGAAGCAGAAGCAACAACAACACAGCAACAACAATCCGTCAACTATATTCGACAGCAAAAGTGGCGGCCTCACCAACAGCAGTTGATGTATCAGGAGCAAGAGGGGAAGAAGAGGCAGCAACAACAACAAGAACAGCCGAACCAGTTCTACAACAACAACTACAACAACAGCTGCAGTGGCAGCAGAATCTCGACTTGCTCGGCGAACAGCCAACACAAAGATGGTCAACAACAACGACGACAACAACGACAACAACACCGTTGACACCACCACCGGCAACGACAGCAACGACGGCGTCAACAACAGCAGCAACGACGGCGTCAACAACAATCACCACCATCAGGCACAACAACTTCGTATCCAGGCACAACAACGCCGTATCCAGGCACAATTCTTCTAGACCGCACAACAGTCATTGCTTTTACTCGCACTCGCACAGAGAGAGAGAGAGAGAAAGAGAGACCCACATTCACTTCAGCACGCAAGCTAGTGTACAGTAGCGGAACTCGCTGGCCAGCTAGATCATAATAGGAGGTCGTTCATTTGTTCGGGTGTCGTTTCGTTTCATTTTCCTGACTGTTCTTGTTGTTGTTGTTGCTGTTGTTGTTCTTGTTGTTGTTGTTGCTGTTGTTGGTCTTCTGTTCTTCTGCGAGTACAGGTTGTCGCTGCTTGTCGTAATTCTGTTGTTACTCTTGCTCTGATGTGAGGAGGTGATGATGATGATAATGGTGGTGGTGGTGGTGGTATTGGCGTTAGCGGTGGAGCTGTCGTCGCTGCTGCCGCTGCTGTTGTTGCTGTTGTTGCTGTTGTTTTCTTACAGGTACACTGACACAATGGTGGCACGAACACGGCCATCCACCCATCGACAACAACAGCGACATTACACCACCGACCAACCACCAACTGACCGATCCATCCCCACTAGATAGCGGATTTCCACCGATAGACTACCACCGTGAGCAACGAATTTCGCCCCCTTCGCCCTTCTGCTCCCAGCTACGCGAAAGCAACCAACCAACTAACCAACCAACCAACCAACCGATCAATCGACCACACGGCCACACGTCACACCACACTCAGCATCAGCAGCAGCTGCAACAGCAGCAGCTACAGCAATAGCAGCAGCAGCTGCAAATACAAACAGTTGAACACAATCACGTACACAACCCGTCGACAGAGAACGACAAATAGAAACTTAGTCCGATGGTCAGTCAGACCACCGTCAGTTGGTTAGTCAGGCAGGCAAGATCAGCATCAGCAGCACCAGCACCAGCAGCACCAACACCGACCGCCATCATTGACAACAACGCAGCCACGGCGGTAAAGACGGATACAACAGCGACGGCAGCGGCGGCGACAATGATGGCAGACTGAAAGCAATCACGGTGATGACGACCCAATCTGGCTCGCTGGTTGGTTTGACTGGTTGGCTGAGCGACCGAGGATCACCCGATCACCCGATCGACCAACAACTGGACGACGAGAACGACGACGACCCACCACCAAAACCTCAACACTAGTCGACGACGACGACGACGAAGACGACGACGACGTTCACCATCATATATTTGGTCTTATCATCATCTACTACGAGCTCTTTTGCGGCTGCTACGGCTGCTCGCTTAGCTCTATGGCAGAGCTCTATCTATGTGTGTATATGTCTATCTGTCTGTCTGTCTGTCTAGATAGACGTCGTCTGTAGGTAGAGACTCCAACAACTACGGCGGCTGCTGCTTCTACTACTACTACTACTACTACTACGGTTGCTCCTTGCTGCTCTGTATGTGTTCAGTACGCGGTAAATGTGTTGTTTTTGTTTCACCACGACCACCGTCGTTGTCGTCGTCGTCGTCGTGTTCGTGTGCTCGTCGACAGCAACAGCACTGCTATAGCAGCACCAGCAACAGCAGGGTCGCTCTCGGCGAATCTCGCGAGAATCCCGCCGCACAGCGGCCGCTAGCCACCCGCCCGCCCGCCCTCAGCCAATCCGAGGTCACTGGGCCTTGTGGCGGGCAGATTCAAATCGCAATGACGAGGCTATTCGAGCACCCGAGCAGCCGACAAACCGCCTACGACAACCTACCTACCCACCAACCCGCCGGACTACAACTAGCCACCCGCCCGCCATGCCACCGACCCACATAGCCACAAACCACCCACCCATCCATCCATCCATCCACCAAACAACTACACACAACAACATTCCCACCCACCCACCCGTCACCACCATCCATGGCAAGTTCTCTGCTGATGCGGCAGCCGTCGCCTTACTGGTCCGCCGTCAAAAAAAAAGGACGTAGCGGCAGACGACAGACAGACAGACGGGGTCGTCCGCCGTCAGCCCGCCAGATCGACAGAGGGCAGATGACGACCACGACTAAAATTGACATAATATGATTATTATTATTATTATTATTTTTATTATTATTATTATACGATGTTACAGTTGAGAGGTCTGAACGTATTATTGCAAAGTTTTTTAAATAATTAGTTCACTCCATGGCGCCTAAAATAGATGCCGCGTTTCCTCTGCAAACGTTATTATTATTATTATTATTATTATTATTATTATTATTTATTAATATTGTTTAAATGTTACAATTGTGAGGTGTGAACGTGTACTCCTTGTCTTCTTCTAACTCCTAAATATTATTCCATGGAACCGACAATACAGCCGGCGTTTCCTCGGCACACAGCAAGCGACAGCAGTTGCCGTAGAAACTCGCCTTCGCGCCGATTCCCTGTGAGATCTGTAATCCGTTGGCCCAGCTCACTGATGAATCTCTTGGTTCCCTTGCTTACCGGGCCCATTGTTTCCATCGATATTGGCACTACGATATAACTTGTCTCCAGTTCTTGGTACTTGCGTTTTTTCCCATTATCTGCGCGCTCGGCAACCCATCCCGCTTCTAGTGAACTGTGGCGTATATACGAGGGAGCCACTGTACAGGAAACTGTAGCATCCCATACCAGGCATCTGCCGTTAGCCCATAGCGGGATTGTTACACCGTCTGGTCTTTTGTCGTCATGAAGTCATAATCTGGGCTCGAGCGTGCTTGGTATACCAGCTTTGCGTAAGGCTCTTCTTATAATTGCATTGATTTCAGCGTGTCTAGAAACTCTACCATGGCTTTTGATGCAGCTAAGAGGGTGAAGTCCATCCTCAGTTACTGTGGTATCACATGCGCGGCAACTGTAGGGGTTGCAAACCGGGGCACCTATTCGAAGAGCTGTTACCATGCGGAATGAGGTGTTGTCCAGCATGGTACCCAGCTGCGGGGAAGGGAGACACTTTAGAAAGCCTCCACTAAATGTGTCCCGTGCTGCCAGAAAGACAGCTTTTTCCACTGGAGATTGGAGGTTGTCTAACAGCTCTCTAGCTGCAGCGCTGCATCTGTAGCAGTCCAATGTATGCTGTGTGGGACGTTCTTGCCAGGGGCCTGGTCCAATTGTTTGTCTAGCTATTAGCTCTGCAGCGTCTTTGGCTCTTGTGATTCCTTGGCGGATGTCTGGTTCGACCAACGTTTTTGCGAGTTTACCAAATTCCAATAGAGACGCGGCATAGCACATGGGAGCCAGCTCCGCCGCTGATCTAATACCAAGTCCTCCTTCGGCAATTGGAAGGGTTGCTCTTTTCCAAGTGTCATCATGCAGGTCGACGTTTAATACTTCACCTAAAATGCTTCTTGCGGTATCGTCGTAAGCTTGAAGATCTTCGTGGCATTTAATAGCTGGTGAAGTGCGCAGAGTATAGTTAAGCTTCGGCGAGCCCAAGCTGTATCTCCAGATGCACAGAGCTGCTTGCGAATGCATCGCCGTTAAGCGAGAGCGAATTTGCTTCAGTCCAGTGCACTTTATTATTATTATTATTACTATTATTATTATTATTATTATTAATATTTTTTGTAAGTTATTATTATCATTATTATTAAATATTATGTTGAGTGGCCAGCGACAGTCGACCAATAATAATAAAAGAAATATTGTAGATGTTATGTAATTAATATATTCGTAATTGTGATACATGTACATAATGATAATAATAATAATAATAATAATAAACCCTTGTTTCCAGAAATTAATATTATTATTACTCGAACACTAAAGGTACGAATACAAGTACCTCAAAGCCTAATAACTCCAACCAATCTTCATTGTCCGCCTCAACAAATTAGATACCCACACCTAGAAAACAAAACAAAAGTTTTTCAAACGGGATTGGTGGAGTGAATTAACTCGTAACATTAATTCAATGCGGATATAAACGCGCATGATCTTTCATTGCGCGCTGTATCAGACCGACTGTATCCACGGGCCTCACGATACATCCTATCGCTAGATAGCAGAGTTGGCAAGGCAAAGACGTATATCATGGTTGTGGATATCATGCTATCCAGCCGAGATGTAATTAAGTTGAACATGCGATTAATATTAAATTCACCAAAATGCAGAAGGTTTGAGCTCCCTGCAACAATAATCGAAAATATGCATGTTTTAAATGCCGTGGTAGCGTGCCTTACCGGGGCGTTACAGGAATCGAGAAGGTGCTACCTATGTACGAAAAATAGGGCCCAATCTTTAGTACGTTCTATCAAAAGAGAGAGATACTTACACTCCCGCCGCCCGCGATTTAATACGCGCGGAACTACTGGAGTGACCGCCAGCCCGAATAGACAGGCCGGCGGTTCCCCCACCTTTCCCCCTATCGAGGTTCCGAATGGGGGTACCACACTTCTACACCGTACCGGTTAGACGCGATGACCTCGCGATTCCGCGTTACACCCCAGAATATACATCACGCCCCTTAAGGGACGCTCGACCACTCCAAGGCAGGGGGCCCCACCGCTGCGAAGGGCAGCTGCGGAGCCAGATGGTCCTCCCGACCGGCGTTCTGCATTCATGTGGTGACTCGCCCTTCATTATGCCTATTGAATTAAGCCAAGGCAGCAGGCGTCCCACACGGCACTCCCAGGTTGCTAAATTCCCGGGGCATTAACCGTGTAGCCCGGGGACGGTGAGCAGCACACCTTCCTCGTCAGGTAGTAGCCTTAACAGCCCTCGAATAGGCCACGACAAAGTGACAATATGAATTCGTTGACACTCAATCCATATCGTATGCCCTGCTTCCCATGCCAACAAAAGTGACCTCAAGAAAGTTACTATTGGGAGTTTAAACCGTCTGACTAACTTACATGGGGGCGCGTGAAGGTCCCCGCAGCGCGCGGAAGTCGCGCACCAGCGAACCAACGCCGGTAGCGTGCCTTACCGGGGCGTTACAGGAATCGAGAAGGTGCTACCTATGTACGAAAAATAGGGCCCAATCTTTAGTACGTTCTAAACATGTAGTGTATGTCCTGTTTTAATGATATGATTTAATGATAGACGTTTCGGAAATGTACCTGCGTCTTTGGCTCGCTTCTCTAGCGGTCTCTGAGTATAGCCAGTGCGCTTCCGGCCCGTGTACCAACGCCGTGTTGGTCGACTCATCGAGGTCCTTCTCCGTAGGGGCGGTCACAATCAGCGCCAGTCTGTCCGCATACGCTGGAGTATCAATTTCTTGAAAAAGGCCTTTATGTAGAACAAATTGTCTCAAGCTAGATTTCAGAGACTTTTGCGCGTCCAATTCGCGAGACTTGTATTTCAGGTAGGACAAGACGATACGCCTAAGGCAGGCTGATATCCCTTTACACGCCTTCATTCTTACGTTCTAGTTTGCGGTATTCACAACGTTCCGTAGTCATCCAGGGAAATGAAAAATACAAAACGCCGCGTTTGAACCAGCCTCAGTGTCTCCATAGTTAACCTTTCCACACAGAAGCTATACTGCGCTTGGCATAATTTTCACCTGCCTCACATCGATCTCCTCACTCTAGCACTGTGCAAACATACGTTTTATCAACTTGCCGTTGGTATCTAGCACGCAGATGTGTTGACAGACAACTAAGACAACCTTCATGATGTCCTCGAAGTCGAATAGCCATTCTCTTCTTTCCCGTTGCACCAAAAATGATTCGGACACGATTCTTTCCGTTACCTCCGAAGGGAGTGTCGGGCCTAGGAATCTTGCCTAGCACCGCCTTGTATGGAAGCCCACCGTTCAGCTCCACAGCTCTTATGAATTATCTCTACGCATTGGCTTCTCCTAGTGACCAATGCCGTGTCCCCATTATTGACGCCTGGGGCAGATGTCAGGCCTGCACCAATCTTATAGTCTACTGGCCGTTGCTTGACTGCAAATCGTTTTCTCTCTTGGATTGCCTACGGAGCTCTGATAAGTGCATATTATTCACCGGATAAGCTTCAATAAACGCGCATTCCTCCCCATCTGGGTGACCTTACTTGTGATCGCCCCGGGTTCCATTAGAGCCCGTCTGAGTGCTTGAACTTTGCCTCATCCAGCACACGATAAAAGCCCATTTGGTTGTTTCATATATAGCAGTTGGCCAGCGTTCCGACAGTACATTTGCATCTCCGCTGCCTTATTTATTTCCCTGCTGTTAGATAATCGGGTCCCTCTCCCAGTTTTTGTTTGTTTCTCTGACCGCTTCTACCCAATTGACTGTATCGAAGGGAACACTCTCATCCTTCCCACTTTAAATACTGCCGCTGAAACCACCCACATATCCTCTATAGCCATAATCAGGGCTTCGAGCACCATTTTGTCTGTCGTCGAGCCCTTCGTCTTTTGGACTACGTTTCCTGGGCCAGTCCCCCCGTGCCCTTCGCAGCCTATCCTCCGTCATTTTAGCCAGCCTCCACTTGGGCTCGTCGTACTCCCCGCGTCTCTACGCCCTATGCTACTTTTTGAGCTCCTTAAGCGCTTATTCCGCTTTCGTTTGACCTTCGCCGGGCCTTTGGACCCCGAGCTTGCATTTGAGTTTTCCGAAGTCTCCGACTTCATTACTTGTCGGCCCTCGCTTTAAGCTTCTAGTTATCTCACTTGCACATGCCTCACAAACCGGATTTCTTAAAGCTCCGCCCAGGCAAGCCAGGCGTCTTATTTTGACGCTAAGCCGGCCCGGCAGACAAAGGACTAGAAAAAGATAAAAGCTCCTGACCGTTAAATGAATTCTTGGATCGTGAGGGTCGTTATGCTACTGCCTGCTCTGAGATTTCCACGCCAACTGTTAAAATTTAGCAGTATTTTGACGGAACTCCAGGTATACGATTACACCAAACAAAATCAAAATTATTCGTATATAGTGTATCTCCTGCGCATATGTAACATAACATTTGTTGTGCTCAGTTTATCGAAGGTACGAGATTTATCGATGTATATGCAGTTATTTCTTAATAAACCCCGTTTTTGAGAACCGGAGTATTTCAAACCAAGAAAAACTTTTCGAAGACAAAATTGGTTTTCGTAAATCGAGCTTAAAAAATCGGTCGTAGTAGGAAGCAAGTTGCAAAGGTTGACGAGAAGACGAAGTATATTTTTTCCATCCATACATTTAGTATTTATTATATAAATAATAATTCATGCTAAAGTCTTGTGTAACGATTGTGTTACTTTTCAGCCTAGAACAGCCCTGGTATGCATTATTTAGCAAGCGATCCCAGAATTGAGATCGCGTTGCCCCGCGGGACGTTAATGGAAAGTCTCTGGCGTAAGAATTGTGCGGCTCTCTGGTCCTCAGTTGTTGTCTTCAAACCGCTTCAAACCGCTTCAAACCACGCCATATTTAGTAAGTAGTCGCTGAATCATGGGGCCTAGCGGTCCCAAGGTCTCGAAGGCCATTGGGCTAAAGTTATGGGCTCTTGTCAGTTCGAGGTACTTGTTCATCTTGCTCTTTCAAAGGGGATGTATGTCATCCTGTCGGGACGCTTAGTTGGCTCCAACGTGCTTAGGTAGCCTACCGTTTTCAGGGTCCTTGCTATTTTTAAAAGGAGAAGAAGACGAAGTTAGAAGCCAAGAATCTATTTTGAAACCGTTCGGGCTTATTACGCTTCTGGAAATCCGTTCTGGTAACCTACTCATTGTATGTGTCCTTTTAATATCTAATGAAACCCTCAAACAGATCTTGCATTCACGTAGAAAGTTGTCAGAATTTTAGAACGTTTGGGCTAGAGATCAATACAAGTAAGACAAAAGTTACAATGTTGGCTAGCCTTAAAGGCCTGCTGAAGTTTGTCCTATTCAGCTTTATGGGGTCGGGCTGCCACTGTCACCTTCAATAATATATTGATGATTGCAATCATCTAAAATAGTAAGCCGTCCTACCGTACCGCGGGGTGCTTTCTCCATAGCGTGGCGAGTGTGCCGAGCCCCGAGATGAACACGTCGGTGTAGGTGATATGTGCAAAGGGCCGTCTTTAGCTTACGTCGAAGAGACTTGGCCGCACGTTTACTAAAGGAATTCGATCTTCCTACTTCAGGCTTTAAGGGCGCTGTACGCGTTGCCTGACTAGCCCTGGATTGTGCACTTTACGATTGAGCAAGTTAAGGATGAGGCCGCTTATCTAGCTGAAATGAATGTTGCGGCCGCGATAACATAAACAGACGTCAGAAAGCTATTGTCAAAGTACCACCTATTAAGGCCCGACGCCAGGCAGGTGACTAGTTCCCCCAAAGAGCTTAAGGGAGGTCTACTAATACCAGTAGGTCGCACTTTTAGATAGACGAAACGTCCTGGAGACGTAAACAGCAGCTTTCTATCCCCACAATTGCCGACAGAGTGAGTGTGGACTCAGAGCTGCTTTAATAAAGAGCTTTATTTTCTTGCCTCAGATAAGGGTTTTTCGTATCGTAGACGAGCAAGCAGTGGGGCGGATTGGATGGCCTTTTTTTAGATTGAATAAGCGAGCGTCAAAGGGATGGGTCGAACTTCAGCAAGAATTAAGTTTGTTAATGACTAACTTAAGCAATCATTAGCCCATTGGTGCATAATCCCCCCTAAGAATTCGACGACGGTCTTCAGGTTTTTTGGTCAGGTTCTGAATGGCCTCCCCACGATACCTAGAGGCAGTTTCTCTATAGTGCGGCAAGAGTGTCGGGCCTCGAGATAAACATGTCGGTGTAGCAGATAATATAAGCAGGGCTCAAGTTGCGGGGCGTATGGGTGGCGTATCGAAGAGGATCGCCGTCCGACTTGCCGCCACTCCCCTCATTTTTATGTAACTCCCGCTATGAAATCCATCTGAATCTCTCCGAGTTTTTTTGGGCATTTTAAGTCATGACCGCCCCAGGCGGCGTCGGTTCACGCGTGGTTGACGTGACCCCGAGAAAAGCGTGTCCCCGGGCAGCAGCGACTCCACGGGGGCGCGTGGCGACTGCCGATGCGGCCCAGTGTCAGGCTTTTAACACTTCTTACAAGACGCTTAAGAAAGTGGTTTAGCTTCGCAAAGCTCAAACACCATGATTGAGCCGAAGGAAGTTTTCCGTCACTTGGAAATAGACCTTCGCAATATATACGCCGCGGCGGATGCCGTCAAGCTGGCCCTTTAGGAGCCCCGGCTAAAGATAGACAAAGACATCGGGATCATCCAGGCCACACTGGATACCGCCCATCGAGGGGCAAGGTGCGGGCACAGAAACCCCTCAGTCTACCGATCCTGGTGCGAGCTGTATCCGGTGCGTCCCCTCCCATCCAGCGGAGACAACGGAATATCTCAAGACAAAGATTTGGCGGCCAATACAGTGCAAGACATTGACGATGCTCGTGAGCGCGGGAACTGGTCAGATGCCACCGCTTTGGCGGGGCTGGCAGATCAGTTTCCCTCTCCACTGGCACTGCTGGAGCAGCCGCCCGGAACCGGAGCAGTCCCGCACGCTACTGAGGCTGAAGAGCCTCGATTGGGATTATCGGACTTTCTCGCAAAATAGATGAATTCTCACTCGAAACTCATAAGAAGGTCGTAGAGCGAACGCTGGCTCCGTTTTGACTCCTCTGTTATATGCCTCTGACAAGCGCAGGGTGAATGCAGGCCACTTAGCCTGGTCTCATCACTTTATGGGAAGAGGCCCCTTCTTCTCTAGAGGGCTCTCTCTAAGCAAGTTTATGAGAGGGGGTCGCAGACACCTTTAGAGAAGTCATAAGCACCACGATCTCTTCGACGCTTATTTTCGTACTTAGTGCATAGGGCTTTTCCCCCCTACAGAGCCCAACGCCGCTCTTGGCGGTCTGCACATAAACAATACAGCCGATGCCGAGATCTGGTGGACTGATTTCGATACTGCTCTCGCAATTACAGGTCACGATCCAAACTCTACAGGGTAGAATTGCCAAGGTCCGTTGTCATTTGCAGCTGTTATTTTTTTGCCTAAAAAGCTTAAGAGGGGTTCTTGGCCTCACTCATCGCTTCGATACGGGCCCACCCTCATGAGTACGTGGTGGTTACGGGAAACTATCCACCATCACACAAACGGACTGTCGGGCGGCCTCTTCGGGGCCCCTCCGGCCGCCGTTCGCCTAAGCCGTGGTGGTCCCCCGCCGCTTAAGAGGCCTCTACAAAAACTCCGCCAGGGCCAATAGTATCCTGACGCGAGCAAGATCATGGATTGCAAGACGACGCCGGCGAAGAGATAATGACACCTCCCTCCTTCTAGCTCAGACAAAGACGGGCAAGTTACAGAAAAACTGTAGGGACTGACGACGAACATTGAAAGCTGTCATCACTCGAGCAGAGGCGGCAGCGTGGCGGGAGCTTGTGGCAGGAGTCGAGGCTAATCCTTTGGCCCTACCTTACCGGGAGGTCACGGGTAAGCTTTGCCGACCCCCTTCTTGTGGCCTGAAAACGTCGTTGTCGTCGTCTAGGTGGCTAGCCGAGAGCAAACGGAAAACGAACGAGAGATACACACAAGCATACTCATAGAGAGAGAGAAGATGAGTACGCGGGAGGGAGGACGCAAGAGATATATAGAAAGGGTCAGGGAGAGAGAGAAATAGTTAAAGCAAGATAGAAGTATGCGTGTGTTTGTGTGTGCAAGTGCGAGTGAAAGTGGCCGTCTTTGACAGAGCAGCAAGGTGGTGCGCACGCCGGAACGAATTATGTAAACGGATTTAGGACAGGCAGACACAGAGAGAGAGAGAGAGATATTCAAAGGACAGATAAGGCGAGAACTAGCGAGAGAACGAGACAGAGAGAAAGCTAGAGAGAGAGTGTGCGCTAGGCAGAAGGCGTTTGTTGCGTGTATCTGTATCTGTGTGCGTGTGCGCGGGTGTCGCGGCATCCATAAAAATGCTTGTTTCGATTGAAAAAGTTGTCGTAACAACATTATATATATATATATATATATATATATATATATATATATATAATTTCACAGTCAGAATCGGGCTTGTAATCTAGGTAAATTCGGAATTGGGATTGTAGTGCTTTGTAAGGTGCTTTGGGCCCACACTCGGCTTAGATAGTAATGTTTATATGTGTTTTTACCCATAGCTGTGAATTCTGAAGATGTTGTACTAGTGAAGTGTACTTCGTTTGTGCGTAGATTTACAAGTGTGTAGCCTTACATGTTGTTAGTGTTCAATCAAATACACCAGCTGCTGTTTTGATGTTCTTGCGATACTCAATAACCACGGCGATTGTGTAAAATGCTTATAAAAAGCACTCCTTGGACTTTGTCGAGAGTAATTTTCTACTTCGTTGTTTGAATCATGTTTTTTTGTTTTTTTAATTATTTTTATTTGCCGAGAACTTAAGCGTTGTGAAATGCAGTTCCGTAAATAAACCACGTTTGAAATTGAAATTGAATTGAATTGAATATATATACTGCACTAGTTGGCAACACATCCCTCAATTAGTTGGCGTCTTATTGGTTTGTTCCCGCCCACGCGAGGAATGAAGGTGGCGGCTGGATAGTACACCACCTTTCCTTTAAAACAAGATCTTTGAAGAACACATCATGACCCTCGTAAGATACACGCTGAGGCGGATGCTATCAAGCTGGCCCTTCAGGAGGTCCGGTTGGAGACAGGACTTCCCACCAACATTGCTGGCCAACGCCGTTTCGTGGTTAAGATATCGGAACTTCTCTCAGGATAGAGGACTTTCACTCGAAGCACATAGGAAGGTCGTAGAGCAGACGCTGTAGCTGGCAGCACTTGCTGGGTCCGCCTTGACCACTCTGTTAGACTCTTCCTCTGCGCGCCTAACGGAAAGTCTGCATGCTATGAAGCCTGGTCCCATCGCTTTACGCGATGGGGCTCTTTAAGTTCCCTAGCGCTCACCTTCGAACCGCTTTGTGCCACCTCGTTCCGCCCTGACTGCCCAGACAAAAATCAAAAATCGGGTCCAGAAGGGCCGGTCTTTTGCAAACACCCTCAGGGATATCAAGAAACACTTCGAGAATTACGGCCCCCCGGAGCCACAGTACAGGGGATCGTAAAAATACCTAGGCTTATCTAGTCATCCACCTGAGTAAGATAGCTTCTAGTGCGCGTGCCTCGGCCATCACGACCACGCGGCTGACGTCCGCTCGGCCGATTCTTTTCAGGAAACACCGAACTCTTTAGGAGCCGTAGGAGATGATGGCCTTCTGGACAAGGTCCTCATCCGTGCCTCGGCCAGGAAGCTGTGCGGCACTCTAGCGCATGCCCCAGTGAGAGTCTCCGAGTCTCAGCAAGGCCGCGGCACAGCCAAGTGGTATGTGGTGGTGCGAACACTAGCCGCAGCAACATCCGGATAGGTGTTGGAACGTGCCACTCGGATGCGCTGCAGTTGCCAACGTGCTACCGCTGGTAAAACCCTGACCATTGAGCAAACGCGTGAAAGGCGGAAAAACGGCGGATTGCGCGTGCCGCCACTTTGGGTCCATAGCTCACACGGTGTGCGTATGACGTACACCGGCTCCGCGGTTCATAATCTGTAACGTGGCTGGTTACAGAGCTGACAGCATTGGGAGCAGGAACTTCAGCAAGCAATTGATAAGAAGGAGGCTGCAACCAAGCAGGCCGGCAACAAGCCACTGCAATCGGGTAAGCCAGCTAGCAAACCCGCCGGACTCGACAGATCACGGAGGCTGCCACAATCTAGTGAACTGGTTTCGACACTGTGTCCGCACTTGCTGTTCAGGCCCAGGCTTTGTCTGGGTGGAGTTGCCACGGTTAGGTATTGTTTTTCGCCTAATAAGCCCCTTTCGGAGCCATCGCCTCGATACGGGCTCACCCCATGGGTCCGTGGTGGTGACAAGGCACTTCTACGTTTCCAGCGTCGCCTTGGGGAGTTGGTAAACAAATGAAAGAGGGTTGGCGTGGTAGATTGCATGGCCCAGGTGGGACTATCCCTGGCAAACAAGGGCGATAAGCCCGTCTTTATACGGGTGGCTCAGCAGTCGTTTCTGGATCCCACCCTAGCCGATGCCTCGCTCTCTGCCATTCAGGGTTGGACGGTACTGGTCGAAGAAGAGTCAATGAGTTGAACTCTGAACATTAAAAATTAAGTTTTTATTAGCTTTCACGCCAAATAGCTCGCATTGACCTAGATTTGGTACCAAAATGATCGTCCAAAATGAAATGCACATTTGCCTGAATGTGTTTGTTTTGAGCGCCGTGAGTGGTCGTAGGGTAATGATTTTGAGGTATTTGGCGTGAAAGCAATAAAGAACTTCATTTTTTTCTGGATTTTCTTCTAAGCGACCATGTCGCATCTTCTGGTCGGCCTTACATGTTTTTCGGAAGAAGCAGTTACAAAAACTAACACGAACTCGGAGGTGTGCTTAGTTTTTGTATAGGAGGACTGGTTGTCTCGCCACAGCATATTTTATTCTCCTATGTCGGACCAAAACACCAATGTCACAAATTGTCGTAATTTAACTCTCATTCCGAAACAAGACTTCTTCGAGACCATGTTCCATTGGAAAAAAAAACATTTGCTTTAACGAACTCTACAATTCATGCTTCGCTTTAAAAATATTCCAGAAACACCCTGTATATGAATTATATAACATCTACAATATTGCTTATATTATTATTGATTGAGTATCGGTGACCACTCAACATCATCTTGGCGCTGCCTATCTCCAGTGACACCCTCTGTCGCAAGAACGCGGTAGATCTTGGCTCCGCTGTTTCTTCCCAAGCTCTTTTGTCAGTTTGAGTGCATCCTTGCATCAAACGCCAGATGACTCAAATCCAAACGCCATTACCACGTGGTCCTCAAGAAGACGCGCGAATAGGCGCCGTTCGTGCATCTCTCTAAGTATTGTGGCCGACGCCCGCGCTGACTAGTGCACGAGAGCCGAGGGCGTAAGTGTCGGAGACAGTGACGTCCCACGCCAGCGGCCGATTATGGTCCCGGTGCAGGCCGCGCTCATCCACCGCTCCACCGCATGGACATTCCCCTCTCTCAAATATGGCAATGCCAAGTCTGAGGCCACTGGCGACACGGAACTGGTCGTCGGCCAGCTTACTGCCTACGAGCTGAAAAGAAAACACGTTGAGCCACACTCCGGCGGCGTCGGGTGAGACTACTTTTACTCTAATATTGTCTACATCTAACTCGCAGGCGGATAAAAGAGTTAAGTGGGTAGCCTGAGTATGATTTGGTTCCACCCCTTCTGTCTAGTGACCTGTTTCTCAGAAGAACAGCCAGACTGACGCGCGTCCCAGATTCAAACGGCGTCTTGTTGGTTAGCTATGTGACGAGGCAAGGAAGGCACGCAAGGCAAAATCTGTGGCCGATCGAATGCTCACCGATAGGCTTGCCTGCGCCCATGCCTTATCCTCGAGCCTCAGGTCAAGGATATTTCCAAGGCTATCTTCACCTGGTCGTCTAGATCCAAAGTTTCTGACGTCAGAAGGAAGGCAGGTGAAGTCCGTAGTACGTACAAGTCCTTTTGCACTTCCATTGCGTGCCGGGGCAAAAAACAGGCTTGGTATCTTCCGAGACGGCGCAGCCGCTGGTAAGGCCGGGAGAGTTGTAACCCTTTCACGGCCAGTACCGAGCTAATCATGTCGGGGAACACCGCCGTACCCAGCAGGGCTAGTTCGCACCGGTCCTTTACAACGATGCCCGGGAACTTGCTGTTGAGTTCTGGGATGTCTCTCTTCGTCTTCGAAACCCTGAAAGAAAAACTCTCATTTAGAGGGTAAACTGCAGCCCGCTTCATTGCTCAAACGCTTTAAGATTCCTGATGTCTCTGAGTAACATCAAAGAATCGTTGTCAAGAAGGGTCTCATCGTCAAGGTAGAACAGAGGGACCCTGCATGTTATCTGCTTGACGTACTGATGCATATGCAGGCTACACGCAAGAAGGGCCGCTACGTCCCCCTGCTCTGACATCCGGCTGATGACGTGATTTCAATCTTATAGAACATCTGGGAAGTCGGCCTGCTTTACGCCTGGTACATCATTGGACAAAGGGCTGGGACGTGCTTGGAAACCTCAATTAAGAGGTGTCCCCGTTTGTTTAAGTTGAAAGCATTCTTAAAATAAAATTTTAAGAGCCAACATTTCTCGTTGTTTTTGAAAAAGGCGCGAGCTGTGTGAACAATTATTTCCGCCCCATTATCAGTGGCCTTTCCCATCTGCCGTGGCTGCAGGTAGTTTTCCGCATTGACCTGGGGAAGCAGGGTCTTAGTGGCCAATTTACGCCATGGGTTGATATCTCCATGGTTTTTAGAGCGATGAGCCACCCACCTTATCTAACGCTTCTCACAGCCTCGGAACTTGCCCTTACGTATGATGTCGCATACCTTGCCGAGTGTTTCCAGCACATCGTTGTGGTCTCCGTTGACAGGAAGAAGGCATTGTATATAATCGAGCGTGAGGCCGTCGAGGCCTACCGCCGCACCAGATGGAAGAGGTGCAAAGTGCCTTGGCTCGAGCACGACCCGATCGCTGGCAAGCCAATAGGGGACAGTGGCACTACGTCCCCAGGGAATCAGGAGGGTGCTCTACCATCATCTCACTGTTCGACACCTCCGTCTACTAGCGGAGCACGCGAAGAAGACAGCGGTTGTGAGATGCTGCTAGTAGTGGCAGCGGCCTGTTGGAGCGCTATTGTTCCGCTAAACTCGGCTACCCATTTCTTATGATTTCTTTCTGTGTAAATGTGAACACCTCTCTTCGTAGGAAGGCGCATTGAAAGCCACGCATTGAACTACTCCACCAGGTCTTGAAATTTTCGCCGCTCACTCATGTTCTTATGGTATGAACATGGCTGATGCTAACGATAACCAAAAGCTGAACTGAACGAAGGCGGAATCCATAAATTAAACACGCCACAAGGCCGCAATATATGTGTTCGCTAGAGCCTTGGGACAAGCAGGCTTTGCCATGCGCTTCGAGCGGATGCATCTGTCCAGCACGGACGGCGGAGATGCATTCAAATCGAAGAGAGACAAAACTCGCTATGACAAAGTCTTGAGGAACGAGCATACCATCTGTCTATTTGTCATTGAGACACCTGCCGTGTGGAGGACGGAAAGCCATGGCCATACTGTGCTAAAAAAAGAAAAAAATAGCACGGCAATGCAAGATCGATTTTAGACACGCTCCCAAGGAGGAGAGGCCTAAAGGAAGTCATGTACTGGGTCTTTCATAACAATATGTACACATTACCCTCCTTCCATTGGAGAAAATTATTTTCCTGCCGGGTTCTACCAAACATTAAAATGTGTACACATTGTTATGAAATACCCTGTATATAGGAGGAGTTAACCTAATGCACTGACCGGTTGGCAATTATTTAGTAACAAAATCAACAGAAACTATTATTTAAAAAATATAGGGTCTTATGTTTAATTCTTACAATGGTGATGAATCAGCGTGTCTACTGTTATCAGTGGATTTGGTGTGCTCTTTCCAGGCGCCTTCTCACTGTTTCGTTGACGTTCGTACGTTTTGTAAGCCTGCCGGGACCTTTTAAGCAGCCTACTGTGGACCGTCAGAGTCGACAAGTTCACCTCACGACATACGTGAGAACAACTTACAGATGGAGTCAGCTATCCTAATAGACAACACCATGCGAAAGGAGTTAGGATGCAGCACAGCGCCAAGCTGGCGGGAGGGTAGGCCTTAAAGCC